>CM046456.1:6898479-7498479 GCA_025506515.1 Flaveria trinervia | reverse complement strand
GTCAACGAGACTACCGTACTGCTACAAAACTTGAGAATAGATAGTGACATCGAGTCTAGCATCCTGGAGGCTCAACAAATGGTACAACGAGAAGGAAGAATGAAGGATAAATTGGAGCATAATCTTCTAACCCAATTGGAAACGAAACCCAATGGGTTGATGTACTTCGCCAATCGAATTTGGATTCCAAATCGCGATAACCTTCGTACCTTTATTATGAATGAAGCTCATCAAACTCGTTATTCTATTCATCCTGGTTCCGATAAGATGTACATGGACCTACGTGGTCAATATTGGTGGCCTGGAATGAAGAAAGACATAGCGACTTATGTAGCTAAGTGCCTCACATGTACGAAGGTTAAAGCCGAACATCAACGTCCAAGGGATTACTTGAGCAACCCGAGATTCCTATGTGTAAATGGGAACACATATCCATGGACTTCATAACAAAGCTACCCCGAACCTCCCGAGGACATGATAGCATATGGGTGATTGTTGACCGATTGACCAAGTCGGCACATTTTATACCCATACGTGACACTTACAAGACATCAAAGTTAGCTCGTATATACGTTGATGAGATTGTAAGTCGTCATGGGGTACCTCTGCACGTCATATCCGACCGAGATGCTCGCTTCACTTCACATTTTTAGTCGTCTATTCAAGAACTATTGGGTACACAACTAGATCTAAGCACGGCTTACCATCCTCAAACTGATGGTCAAACCGAGCGAACGATCCAAACCTTGGAGGATTTGCTACGCCTTTGTGTTCTTGACTTTGGTGGCGATTGGGATACGCATCTACCGCTCGCGGAATTTTCGTATAACAATAGTTACCACTCGAGTATCAAGATGGCACCGTTTGAAGCACTTTATGGTCGAAAATGTCGTTCACCGATCTGTTGGACCGACATTGGTGAAAACTTCATCACTGGTCCTGAACTTATACAAGAGACGACCGATAAAGTTTCTATCATTCGCAAGAACCTCGAGGTGGCGAGAAGTCGTCAAAAGAGCTATGCTGACAAGCGACGTAAGCCATTGGAATTCCAAGTTGGGGAGATGATTCTTCTTAAGGTTTCACCGTGGAAAGGTGTGGTTCGCTTTGGAAAGAAGGGCAAACTGGCTCCAAGCTTTGTGAGACCTTTCAAAATTCTGAAAAGGATTGGGAAAGTGGCTTATAAACTAGAGCTACCTTTCGACCTTAGTGGAGTTCATCTCGTATTTCACGTCTCAAATTTGAGAAAGTGTTTGGGTGACGAAAGTCTGCATGTTCCGTTGGAAGACATCCAGATTGACGAGTCATTACATTTTGTCGAGAAGCCTATTGAGATCATGGATCGCATTATGAAGAAGACTAGAACCACAACAACCCCAATCGTCAAGGTTCATTGGGAAAATAAACGTGGCGCTGAATTTACTTGAGAACGTGAGGAGCACATAAGGAGAGATACCCGTTCTTATTTGTATAGTTTCATTTCTTTTAATTTCGGGACGAAATTCTTTTAAGTTGGGGAGACTGTAACATCTCGTATTTTCGTTAAGTTAAAAGTTAACTTTGTTAAATTATTGTAAGAACTAGTTATGTCTTTTATGAAATTTGTGGGCTACTTTCGTTTACTTGTGTGTTGTCATTAAATTTCTAATAAAAATTTTTAATAATATAATTATTAAATTACAATAACATCCATAATTATAATAATAAAATTATAACAAAGATAATAGTTATAATAATAATAATATAATACTAATGTTAAGTGTTAATAATATCAATAAGAATAATATTATTAATAACATTAATAATCATGATGGTAAAATAATAAAAATAATAATAATAGTTCTAGTAATTATAACTTATAAAATTAGTAACTTGAAAGTGTTTAAAACTTAAATAAGGTTGGGGGGTTGTTTTGTCATTTTTTTAACAAGGTTCGTACATAAAATATTAACTTTCAAACCCCAGGGACTAAATGTGGAAAACCCGAATCTTTCCCCTTTTCTTTCCTCGCATACCTCTGGTGGCCGGACCGGCGGCTCCGGCGACTGCGTAAGGCTCTAAATAGCCGTAGGGATCCGAAATAAATCCTTTGAATCGCTTCGTGATCCCTATTCGAACCCTGACCATGTTTAATGTCGAAGTAATGAGATGTTAACACCATTTAATTAGTAACCGAAATGTGCATTCAAGGTCCCAGCCGTTCGACTTGAAACTGATCCAATAATGCTGAAGTTATTGAAGGGAAATCGTCGGATTGTTTCCCTAAAGCTAATTGAACACTCAATTTCACCTGATAAACAAACGAACACCAACATCTACACACGTAAACGTCACGGTCTGCAACTCAATCGAAAAACCATCTTTTGTGCATCATAAACGAAAATTGACAGAGGGCTTTTGATCTTGTACATCGTTAGAAGCTCCCTGTGCAACGAATTTGATTGGCATCATTGTTTGAACATCGATCAAGCTCTACAAGTGCGCGAACATTCTTCGTCTTTCCCGCTGACAATTCGATCTCAAATCGGGTAAATAAATACATGTATCTGCTCGGTTTTACTTGGGGATTAAAAGCCCCAGTTTAATTTCATTATCATAATCGAATTGGGGTTTGATTTGGAATTACACGATTCTAGGGTTCATGGGTAATTTGGGGGTTTTGTTAACTTAGTATTTAAGAATTAAAACGCGTGATCTAATGCGGCCGAGAGCCTTGGTCCACTGGTTACGTTCGCTCTTCCCATGTTGGAGGTCCCGGGTTCGAACCCAGGGACCCCCCCCCATTATTTTTATTATTTTTGAATTTTCTGCAGTTTAAAAAATGAATATTTCTAAAAATTATAAAAATTTATCTTGTAAACTTTATTTATTTTAAAACCATTTAATTAATCCTCTTAAATTTATTTATAAAAGTATCCTTATATTTTAAAGCTAATTATATAGCTTAGTGTATATATATTTATTTCATATAAAATTTATACTAGTCTATACAAACCGCTATTTTCTAACGTTGCCCTAAATTATTGATTGAATCATGTTCATTTTATTATAGCATTTTATTTAAACGTTATAAATATTATAAAATTACTATAAGTGTTGTCCTTATTTTTATAAGCAAATCATTTCCACGAAGATATAATTGATTTTCATTGGTTGATATAAATGACAAAAACCCCAAACATCAATTAAACCCTATTCCATGGTAACTCGTTAAACTTATTATCAAACTTTAACCTTGTGAATATATATATATTTAGGTGCCTTGTGACGAAACGACTTTGGAACGACGCTCATTATTAATCTTATTAATCTTCATCATCATATACTTATTTTGGCATGTGAGTTTTCCTTGCCCCTTTTACTTTCTTTCACACTATTTTGGGTGAAACATGATACTTATACATCATACACTTATAAACGTTTGAGACTTGTAAAGCACTTGCAATTCATCTTTGTATTTTGTCATGGTTATTTGTGTGTTGTAAGTGATTATATGAGATACATAGTTTGTTTACAATCATTAACTATTGCTAGCCTGGCGACGTCTTAGATCTTTAGGCCTGACAAGCCTATTTGGTGCTAAAGTCGAGGTATTGCCGACTCCTGATGACGTATGCTTGTTCATCATGGGAACCAAATACACTTAGCCAATCTTTTATACTTGTAATCAAGTCGAGGTTTGATTATAACGATATGTGTTCTATAACCTTACTTGCTTATGACCTATGACATGAATTGCTACTTGTAACCTTTTTCATATTATGTATGAAAACCTTGAAAACTCACCAACTATTTTTAGTTGACTCTTATTTTTATCATGTTTCAGGTCAACCTCAAGTTTAAAGTGATCCTTTTGAAGCATGCAATAATCTAGGACTTGGACCTAGTTAATGAAATAAAAAGTTTACATTATGTTATGTTATGTTTGAACTTATTACTTGTTTGAGACTTATGATTGTATTCATTTCAAGACTTATGATAATAATATTTACATTTTAATATAGCGTTATGTGGCTGTGAACAATCTTAACCCTCACATCTCGACGTTTCCGCCGTTAAGGTTGGGGTGTGACAGATAAGAAAAGAGGAATAAAAGTAGAAAAAGCAGTTAAACCCAAGATGAGGGGTTAAAAGTGTCAAAAGGACAAAATCTTTCAAAAGTTGGTGTAAAGGTGGGCATGGCCGCCCACCCTCCCTTCACATCACTTTTCATTCGGATAGAGAGAGAGAGAGAGCAGAAACTCTCGAAAGAAGAAGAAGGTCAAAATTAAGGAATGAATTCGTGGTTTTTAAGTGTTTGTGTTGGGTTTTAGTCTCGGGTTTATGCTTATATGTTTGTGTGTGTTCGGGTGTGTGTGTTTGGTGGGGTTTTTAGGTGTTTGAACTCATTTGCAAAAGGGTTAAAAGGAAGATACACCCAAGTTGCACTAGGTGAGTTTCTAGACCCCGGTTTCTACTTGTTTTAAACATCTTTGGGGCTGAAAATGTATTTAAAACGGTTTTTACAATGTTTATGTATGTTTGCCCGTATGTATTATGCATGTTGGATGTTGGTTCTTAGATTTTTATAGGTTGTTCATGTTTAGAATAGCCATGTTAAGTTTAGAATAGATGGGTTTGATGATTGGGTTTGAAAACATACTAGAAACATATTGAACAGAAGTTTCATGCGCCTAGATAAGGCTCATGCGACTGAAATTGCCTTAGAAATGTTTAAGTATAGCCCATGCGCCTGAATAGTGGTCCATGCGCCTAGAATATTAGTCGGACGACTAAGTGTTGGGCCATACGCCCTAATAGTGCCCATGCGCCCAAGTGGCCCATGCGCCTAAGTGTCCATGCGACTGATTAGTCCATACGCCTGAATAGTACCCATACGCCTAGAATTGGGCTGGAATTGACTAAGTGTCCAGACGTCCAGGATTCTCATGCGCCTAGGCACTCATGCGCCTGCATAGTGCCATGCGCCTGCATAGTGCCATGCGCCTGCATAGTGCCATGCGCCTAAGGACTTAGAATATTTTCTGATTTTTTTGAGGAAAAAGTGTAATGTAGGCTTCGACTTGGGAGGTTCCCGGGGGCTAAGTAAGTTGACTTTTGAAATCATTTATGTTGTGATGAGTGATGTATGATGTAATGTATGATGTGATGTATGATTGGTGGTTATGTATGATTGTATGATATGTTTCTTATGATGATGTATGTTTATCTTTCCTATGGTTTTACGTGTCATGTTAATGAATGAATGAATAAAGTATTATGTAACATAAAGTGAAAGATAATGAAAGAGGAACACGAAGTAAAAAATGAACGAAGGAAAGGCTTGCAAGCACATATTTGAGATGAGCAACCCAGTTGTTGCAACAGACTCGGACAACGTGCTATCGTGAAGTTGCCATGAGGTGAGCAACCCTATGGTTGTAACAGACTCGGATAGTGTGCTATCATTGAAAGTGACAATTGGGGTGAGCAACCCTATGGGTGCAACAGACTCGGATAGCGAGCTATCGTGAAGTTGCCATGAGGTGAGCGACCCTATAGTTGCAACAAACTCGGATAGCGTGCTATCATTGAAAGTGGCAATTGGGGTGAGCAACCCTATGGTTGCAACAGACTCGGATATCGTGCAAATAGTTGTGATTGTTAATGATGTGAGCGACCCTGTTGTCGCAACAGAATCGAAAAGACGAACATATAAAATGAACGTTTGTATTAACTTGCAAAAACATTTGTAATGATATGAAAAGTTATTTTTTTATGTTTCCGCTGCAAATATTTTCATAAGGCAAATGTAATTATATGTTTTATGTGCGATGATTTACCAATTGTAAGCGTCCCGGAAACGGGGCCTTACAAATATATAAAGGATAATTAATAAGATTAATAATCGACGTTCCAACAAAAACATTCACAAGGTACTTAAACGTATATATAGATTTACAAGTTTTAAGTTTTAATGATAATGTTAAAGCTTAAATATGATATAGGGTTTCAAGGAGGGATTTGGGGCTTTGATAAATAAATTTTATAATGAAAATACTTTTGTTTTCATTTTAATAAAAATAGTACATCAATTTAATAATTTATCATAAAGAAGATAAGTTTTTGAATCGTTTTATATAATTAACAAAAATAATAAGTGTAGATACATTTTTATATTTTTACTTGTAAAACTTATAATTTAAACCATAACATTTGAACCAATAATGATTTTTAATAATTTAATTCATTATTTAAAGTCTTTTCTTTATAATAATAAATATAATTTTTGTTTTATAAAACACAAAAGTTATTTAAAGAATAAATTTTCAGAAATTTGATATAGTGATTTACAAATAAATAAAGTTTATAAAATCATTTTTAATAATTTTTTAGAATTTTTACATATTTTTTGAAGGCTAAAAAGCCTTAAACATAAAATGGATGTATGTATGTATGCATGCATGCATGCATGCATGGATGCATGGACGCATGGCTGCATGCGTGCGTGCGTGCGTGCACGCGCGCGTGCGTGTGTACGTGCGTGCGTGTATGTACGTAACTCACCAATTTTTAAGATTGACCTTTATTTTTAATATGTTTCAAAAAATGTACAAGGTTGATAGACTAAATTTTGAAGCATGCTTACATCTAGGATTTGAGCCTAAAAAATAAATGAAATGTCATGAAATCTTGAAAACTTGGAACTTTTTGTTATTTTATTTTGTTGCGACTTTTGGTTGTAATGTTTTATTAAACTTATGAACAATCATATTTACATTTAATGGTAGCATTATGTAGCTGTAAACAATCTTAACCCTCACAGCTTAATGTTTCCGCCGTTAAGGTTGGAGCGTGACAATAATAACCAATGTTTTTAGAACCGGACCGGATAATAAAGCGCATGCCTTACCGGTTCGATGTTCAACCGGTCGGACCGTATATAAGAACCGGATAAAATTGTAATTATTTTTTATAAATATATGTAAAAATTACAAAAAAATAAATAAATATATAACAAAACCGGTTCAACCGCTCCGACTGCCGGTTCAACCGGTCTGACCCACTGGTTCACCATTAAATCGGTTTTAAGCATCTAACCGGACCGGATTAGAGTCTGGTTCCCGGTCCAACCGGTTGGACTGGCCGGTTCGGTCCGGTTTTTAAATCCATGATAATAACACCTTTAGTCCAAGTGTATTCTTTTCTTTTTTTAAAAAAAGTTAACAAAGAGATTGGATGGAGTTAACATTTTGGATTTAATTGTGACAAAATTCAAATCACTAGGTTAAATCGGACGTTTTTAAAGTATTGGATGGAAAACGTTATAATCATCAAACTATAGGGACTAAAATCGTAATTTACTCTAATTCATATTAACATATAAACCAATGATACTCTCATTTTTTTAATTTATTGCTAATCACAATTCCATTAACATAGCTATTAAAAATTACATTTTATTTTCACTTGAATTCGATCACCATGATACTATAATTATTACGCTTCTTGGATTTTTATTAATAATAAAAGTGAAAATTATAAGTATTATTAATCTAATTAATATCATTATAGATTATTATTAGTCAATGAATTTTATTTTTTATATATAGTTTTTAACATATACATATGTATAGTTTTAAACATATACATATGAAGCACGTCCTAGAAACACTCTTTAATTCTTTTTTATTATTTAATTATGATATTTGATGTTAGATGGATCAAGTTTAATTTTTGGAGTCGGAATATCGCGTATGAATGTCAACACTACAGAAAAATGCCAACATCTTTGCTTAAGGTTATTCAATGTACTAAAAGAATTAAATATTATGTCATTCAAGTACTTATATCATGTGATGTACAAAGTAATATCGAATGATTGAAAAGTCTTTTTATCTTTTATAAAGATAACAACTTTAAACATAAAATGTATCACACATAAATAAAGATAGTTTTGAGTTATTACAAAACATATATAAGGTCACATTCAAGGGTGGTTTCTCTTTAGATTCGCTTAGGGTTTAAATACATGTGTGGCTTTTTAACATCTCATCATCATTCATCCCCGCATATAATATGTTAACAGCTAACCAAAGATAGTATACAACTTAGATCATATTCCTATATGGGTGGTCTCCCCGAATATTATCCCTCATTGTTTTAACATATGATATTAACACCTAACTAAATATAGTGTTAAGTTTTTAATTACCAAACTTTTGTGCATATTCATGTGTGGTTTTCTTCATTCACTATCACTTACTATAATACAAGACTGGTCTAATAACATTTGATCTGTCATATCAAATAATATAGTTGTTTCGTTCACTAGGACTTGATTGGTGTTTTTCTAGGTACAGTAGAGGCTTCTCAAGTGGTCATTTTGAATCTTCTTTTAATTGTGAAGCTATTCTTTTATTTACATTCAAAGAAGGCAAAACATGTTGATTGTATTTAGGATGGTGAGATAAACCTTATTGGGGACAATTAATTCATATGAGGTGGTTGTGACATCTTAAACAAATCACACATAGATCCTCTGCACGAGAGATACTAAATAATGCTTTTGTAATATTTAGTCTTTGATTTGATATCGTATAATATTGTTTGTTTTATGTACAACAAAACTGACACATTCGTTTTTGTCATCTCGAGGGAAAAAGTACTTCCTATGAGGTCATCACCGTATGATTGTTCCCACTCAAGAAGCACATTTAAGTATAGACTTCACTCATTCGTAATTATCATTGCACTCAAAACATGTTGTTGATATTTGAAAGGGATATACCTTATGCACAATATATATCTTGTGGACAACGTATATACAAAATTGTAAGATTTACCTAAGGTGTCATATATCCTCCTGGAACTCATCTTCCTCGATGAGGTTTTCCCAATACTATGAATCGAACTAAACATTTGACCTCTTATATCAACAAATATTATCTGTTTACTCACAAATAACTCATACATTTGTTTTTTGTTGCCCGAATAAAAACTTTCTAATAGGTTCTTATCATGAGTTCGCTCCAACCCGAGTATGCTTAAGACGAATAACCACTTGGGTACAAATAAGCTCATGAAATCATATAATATTGATTGATGTGAAAAACTAAAAAGTACATGTCTAAATAGGAAATAAAAAGGTTAAAATACTTCAATTTCTTGAGTGTATATCTATCACTTCATTGATAGCGTCCTTAATGCAAGGCTTAACATTTGGTTGTTTCATGAAACATAAAATAATTGACGCATTGCAACTCAGGCCAACGTATAAAAATATATTAGTTGATCTTTGGCATATGTTTCAAAGACTATAAGCGTTTGATTAGGATGTAAACGAGTCTAACCGAACTCTAGCTTGCTAAGACTCGAGCTCAACTTGTTAAAATATTTTCAAGATCGAGCTCGGCTTATTTATTAGTAAATTATTAAATTTTTATTTTTCTGTAACAATTAATTTTATATTTATTTATAATCATAGTATTATATATAACATAATATATATTATTTTAATTAATTTTAGCATGATTTTAAATATAATAATAGTATGTATATAAATATATAGAATGAATCAATTCCTTCTCGTTGTTTCGTCATATTTTTCATTATTATTCAAAAAGAGTTTTTTTACATTTTGTTCTCCAAGGCTTCAAAAATTATCATTTTCATCAAAAAATGATAGCTTCGTTAAGTTACAATGTTAAACATGTACATTGATAAAATTACCCTCTGAAATACAAAAAAAAATCCTACAATTACATAACCATAATCGAGTGGAATTGAATTACGACACAAAGAAGATTATGACTAGAGGCAATGGCCTCTATTATACATCCCTTTCGCAACAGGTTCCTAGCCGCCACCAGAAACCATGTCCATCTTTTCCTCCCACCGATGAATCCGACAATCTTGTTATACGGTTATGATGATAGGTTCGAAAACAAAAATATGAAATTTTCGATGGAGGTTTCATGAAATGAAAAATAACATGTGAAAAAAATTTTAACGATACATTAACACAAATTAAAATTTTGTCTTTATATGGAAAATTACATAATAACCTCTTTTATTGATAGATGGTTTAATATTTAAAATTAACGAAGTTAATTTTTTGTATGAAAATAATAAATTTTTAAAACTTTGGGAGCCAGATGCAAATAATAATAATAATAATAATAATAATAATAATAATAATAATAATAATAATAAATCGAATGAGAATGTCAAATATGACTAAACCACAAAAAAGAAAACGACAATTCACTCCAAATATATATTTAATACATTAAAACAATCGTATAAACAAAAAGCTCGTTTAAGCTCGCGAGCGGCTCGAGCTCAATATTTAAAGCTTGGGTTTGAGCTTGTTTAGTAAAAACCCATAATATGAGCTCAGGGTTCGGCCTGAGCTTGATTAAGCTCGACTCGATTTAAAATTTTTTTAAAACGATCCCAAGTAACTTGCGAGCAAACTTGACTTGTTTACACCTCATTAGATGATATATGCTTATGCAAAATGTTATGATGTTAAATGTTTGAAACTATCAGTAATTAGTCGCGCATTGTGGTTGGGTGTTAAAATTTATTAGATTTAGTTTGAACATTTGTTCATTGTTATTCACTTCTTGGCTCTGAATGAAATTTGCATCCTTTTTTTATTTCAAAGAAAGTAATATTAAAAAATTAATAAAATTAGCATGTCGCAATCTCAAATTTAAAATTTTAAACATCACAATTTTATAAGTCTAAGTTTCTAAACATCATATAGCTAATAGCTAATGTATAATGTATAAAGTAAAAATTGTAACTTTCACATTTCAAGATATTAGTACATGCAATTGTATACAGTAGATTTTATTCTATATTAAATATTTAAGTTCTCAATGGTTGACGATAAAAAAGTTATGGGTTGTTGAAATAACTAATTAGATTATCGAGTATCAACTTCACATTTCAATAAACTATGTATCACAAATTTGTGTAATTTATGAATCGTCAAAGAACCTTGATGTTGTTCTTGAGAGAGTCTGAGAGACGATTAAAAAAGAGAAAACGGATTGCTTTACAAAAGGTTAATAGGAAGAGCCTCATGCATGAGAGCATCTCCAATGGGGTGTTTTAGTTTTTAAAGACAAAGAACAACCGGGGAAGTTTGTTTTTGAATATAGAAGTTCATATAGATGAACACTCAAAAACATTTGACATTTTCAAATGTAGCCAGAGTTGGGTTTTAATATTAAAAAAAAAGAAATAATATATTTATATTAATAAAATATTTAGTTTTTTAATATTAGTTTACGTGTTGGGCGTTTTAAGTCAATCTCATACGCCTGAACAATGCTCAAGTGCCTAAACAGTGCGCTGGAACAATACTCATACGCTTGAACATTTCTGATAATTCATCTTCAAAATCAAAGCGTTGGGCGTTTTAAGTAAATCTCATGTGCCTAAATAGTGTGCTGGAACACTGCTGATGCACCCAAATAATACTCATGTGCGCAAATAGTGTTCATGCGCCCAAATAGTGTTCATGTACTTGAAAAGTGCTTATGCGCCTGAATAGTGCTCATGCGCCTGAACAGTGCTCATGCGCCTAAAACAATGCTCATATGCCTAAACTGTAAATTTAATTTTTAAAATTTAATTTTTAATTTTTTACAATAAATTATTATTTATTAAATTTAAAGTTTAAATTTAAAATTTTAAAATTTTCCTCAAAAAAGTATTTAACTTATATATTTTAAAATTTTAAAGTTATAAAATTTTCATCCAACAAAAGACATAAATATTTTATTTATATATTATATTAATATATAAGATTGATAATAAAAACAAATGTAAAAGGTGATAATGATGTGATAATGTTTTTAAGTGTTTTTAAGTTTTACCTTTTTGAAGAATGAGTGTTTTTCTGATATGGTTACTGACTAGGCATGTTTTTAAATGTTTTTTGATTTTACTATTGGTGATGGTCTGGTAGAAAGAACATGTGTAAGCACATAAGTCTTAATCACTTTAATGTTTTGCGGTGTAGTACCTTATGCATCCTAAGTTGTCAATCACTACGGATCCATTTGCTAAATGTTAGTATCCATACAATATCTTTAGTGTCACGCGTCATTTTTTAGGTATCCATTAATTTAGTTTCCCGTCTAAAAATGAGTTATTAATTTCCTTAAATAGTGTATATAGAATATTTTTACTATAATATGTGTTTAAAAAAGTGTTATTTTCTTAATATAATATTATTGATTAAACTTATTTCACTTTAAAATAATATTACTTAAAAATATTCAAGTACAAAGGTTAATGAATTATAAACCATTTGGTTTATATGTCGTACTTAAGAACAAAAAGTTTTTCTAAAACATTTTACTCAGACTTAATTTTAAATCGTATTTTTACATAGAAAAGTTAAATATTTTTACTATAATTTTGTTTCATTTTCACACAAAAGTAGGCACATTTGTTTTTTTATTCTTTTTAAAAATATTCATTTTTTGAAAATGTTTTTAAGTAGCTTAAAAGATATAAAAAGAAAAACTATTTTTAACAAAAAAGGCATTCATTAAAAATATTTTATATAAATATCATGACAAAACAAAAATAGTTAATGGTTTATTTTTATTTTATTTTACGAATTATAAATGTAATTCTCAATTACCGATGACATGTATGTTGCTAATAAACTTCTAGCAACAATTAGGGGAGAAACGAGTTACACTATCTCATGAGACACTCGAGACCGACTCACTAAAAACTCAACTTAAACTTAGCTTAAACAAGCTCAAATTCATTTTACAACTTATTTAATAATGGTTTTAAGCCCAAGTTTCATATGTCGAGATCGAGTCGGCTTGCAAGGCGAAACTAACGTTGCATGTATATGATGTTTATTTTTATCCTTTGTGTATATACTTATATAAATGATAGTTACTATATATAAATTTATGTTTAAAACAATTATATCTAATATATATAGTTATTTAAAAAAAATTACATCAAATTACTTTCATAAAAATATCTTTTTATATAATCACAAGTACTCTATAAGTAGACATTAAAAAAATGATGAAAGAGTATTAATTTTTTTATGAGGAAACATTACTGAAAAAAAAACATTGATTAAAACAACTATAAAATATTTTTCAAAATCACGAGAGATGATAAATTGATTTTTATTTTATTGAAACTTTATCCTTTTATATTTATTTAAATAACATTAGTAAAAACAAAAATATTTTTATCCAGTTATATATTGAAAAAGAAAATTTAACTTTTTAGTAAAAAAGCATTTTGGTAAATATTTTTTTTAAAAGATTCATTTTGTTAAATTATATTTTTACCAATTCTACTTTGAAAAAAACTCATTACAAAGGATATTGTGATTGTTTCAAAATAAAACCTTAAAAAAATTTGCAAGTTATAGTTGACTGTTTTTTTCCCAACCAAAAACAAGTTGACTTTATACAAACAAACAGATAATATAATGAGTTTTTACTGGTTGTATTACATTAAAATTGTAAATTAAAATGTGTTCGTTTCGTGTTTATTCAAACAAGTAATTAAAGGGTGGAATAATTCACTCGTCTTATGCAGAAGAGAATAAACTCCATATGCAACTTCTATTTTAAACTAATTTTATATATATTATCAAATCAAGTGTCTCAAATAATCAATTTAGGTTTTGCTTATCCCAAATCATGATATCGACTTTCAAACTAAAAGATGAACCATTTCATATCGTTTTTCAATTTACAAACATATCATAGTTTTGATTTACCTTAAATCATGTTATGTTTTAAGTTCAACTCACCGCTTCATTTACGCCTTCATTGATCTATTTAATATCATTCACACCTTAAGTTTTAAATCACAAAAGCTTTTTTACAAATTCTCAATTTAATGCTCGTATATACAAATCTCGATTGCAACACTAGTAGTGGTCCGTACGATTTAAGGATTTAATTTTGATTTTAATATAAACTTTAGTATTTTGGTTTTTTTAACATCAATTTTACTAATTTATTTTTTTGTTTATGAAATCATTAAACTTTGATTTAGTTTTAATTGATGTAAGCGTAAAATTGATTAATGTTTTTAGTCAACAAAAAGAGAAAATTACATAAATGGTTCATATGGTTTAAACAAATTGTATGTTTGGCCCCCAAACTTTAAAAATCACAAAGATAATCCAAACTTTTGTGTAACAATTGCATGTTTGATCCCTGACACCGATTCAATATCTATGTTGCATTATCTCGAGTTACAGTAGACATGAAATAAAATTATTAATATTAGACAATAATGATAAATTACAAAAACGTCAAATATTGTACACAAAAAGTTTTTGGATGTTTATAGATGTTCTAATGTTTAATATAATTTGATTATTACCTAAAGTTCTTATTTATACGTTAATTTAATTTCATATTATACATTATTTAAATTTATAAGTAATGATAAAAAAAACTTGCTAATATTATACATAAATGATTTTAAAAAAATAATCATAAAAATCAATAGACAAAGTATTAACAATGATATTATGACTTACGAACTTTTTAACTAAAACAATTTTTAATGTTTGATCACGTGTATTACACTTGTCTTTAATGTAGTATATAATACGATGTTAAATATTTGAAATAAATTATAATTATAATTAAATTAGTATAACAGAAATTTCTTTTTACAAATAAACAATAAATGGTTAGGTGAGAGATTTAGATTATATGAACCTATCCAGCTGTCCCATAAATATTTGAAAAGCGGAAGTTTGAATCTTATAACTCATAGGCTCCGTTTGGTTCGTATAATTCTCAAGAATTGGAGTTGAAAAATTATTGTTTAGCAATTTTGTTTTTTTTTATAACAATTTTAGGTTTTTTATAAGTTTTGTTTCTTACGTTTCGTTTTAAATCTTAGTTAGAGAGGAAAAGTACGTTGCAACGCGCGGGGTTATATATTGACGTATATAAATTTATTTCAGAAAAAACTTGTGCTGATTGTAATATATACTTTATCACACTACGTATGATATCGCGGCAACGCGCAGCGGGTCAGTTGTAACTTATTAAGAGGAATCGTAATTAAATGCCATCATCTCTTAAGTTGATTTCTATACAACTCACGTATTATTTTTATCATAATTTTTAACGTTGTCATCCCCAAAACACATGCATTGTCTCATGCATAGCTACCAAACACGTATTCGATATCGTACTCATTTTTCTTAATAAATTGGTTTTAGTGTCAATTCCATTTAAGATTCGATTGCTTAGTTCTTTTATTCATGGCTGTACACAATTAACTATCAATTTTCTTAGCATATATGTTTCTCAAATTAAACCTTTCTATTCTTTATTATATTTATATTTATATTTATATTTATATTTATATTTATATCTATGTTTATATCTATGTTATATCTATGTTTATATCTATGTTTATATCTATGTTATATCTATGTTTATATCTATGTTTATATCTATGTTTATATCTATGTTTATATCTATGTTTATATCTATGTTTATATCTATGTTTATATCTATGTTTATATCTATGTTTATATCTATGTTTATATCTATGTTTATATCTATGTTTATATCTATGTTTATATCTATGTTTATATCTATGTTTATATCTATGTTTATATCTATGTTTATATTTATATTTATATTATTATTGTTATTATTATATTTATTGAAAGTACATGTTTTCTTATTTTGCATGAAAACCCTATTAAAATAAATTTGATATATTACTGTTATGTATGTCAAAAAGAATGAAAAGGTCACTCAATTTGTAGATTAAAATCTTTACATTTGTTTAGAATGCATGTACATTTGAAAATAGTGCTAAAACAATGATTCGGTACCCAGTAACATAGCCAATATTTGTTGTAGTGACACTCAACTTTATTTAAAGAAATTTATAGACATGCATTTAATGTAGCAAAATTGGCTTGAGAGATTTTGTTTTCTTTTCTTTTTCATATATCATATATAGTGAGTTAGTAAGTACTTTAGGGTTGCTGAATTATGTTTAAATATATATTTTATAATACGAACGTAAGATGATATATTATTATATCAACTATTTCTTTATGGATGGCTAGATCTACCATTGCATTTTTTTACTATATCAAAATTTTAAGTAAAATACAGATTGTTTCATTTATTAATATAATTATATCGTGTGTCCTTTAGTTTTAAGAATTACATTGTATGTTCTTTTTTTATAAAATTTACACATATTATTCTGTACACTAACATCTATCAAATATCATAACTAAGACAGCATGTGGCCCTAACATGAGGGGCACTTATGACTAGTGTACTAAATATGGTTTTGTATATCTGAAAATTCAGATATCTGCATTTCGGATATCAAAAAATTCAAATATCAAAAAAATCGGATATCGATTTTGAAACTTTTCGAATATTAGAATATTCAATTATTTGAAAACTTAATATTATTTTATGTTACTTTGTTAAAGTGTTAAATGCTTTTTTATTTTATTTGAGACTTGTTCGTGTATATAGGGATTTTTTAATGTGTGTTGTTTTTACATTATTTTATAATAACATATTCTAATTATTGCAAAAAAAGGTTCAAATTCGAATCTTTATCTGTATCCGTATCCGAAATTTCGAATATTTGAATTTCAGATTTTCTGAATTGATATCTGAATTTCAAATATCAAGAATTTCAAATACGAATAAGGATACAGATGGTGATTTCTACTATACAACAATTTCAGATATCCAATTTTGAACAACCTAACATGAAGGCGACGAGAATAGAGCGACGTAAAAATATTTTTGACTCAATGTAAACATGTAAAATATCTTATGTAAGTGACACATGTCTGACTTAATTGATAATTTGGATGGAGGTCAGTATAAATGACGATAAATGTGCAAATTGTTTTAGAAAAGGACATTCCATATAATTATTAAAACTAAAAAAAATAATATGCAATTTTATATATTAATAAAGAAGAAAATTTGTAAGTTATTCCAAAATTTTAAATATAATTACTTTGTATGTGACAAGAAATGGAGTTCGCTTAATTGACTAAACAAAATTAATAACATAAATAATTAAATTAAAGAAAACACCGACAAGAGATAGGATGAGCACGTTACAATTAATTATTTAATTTACAACTTACAAATATTATTTAAAAGAAAATATATGTGGGAGGTGCCTTCCTGCCCAACAAAACTGCTTGCTTACGTGCATGTGACCATTTCTCGACGTTAATTGTTTATTTTTTGTGATATTTAGAAAAGGAAAATTAAGGAAATACATGTTAATTTGACCAGAATTAATAAATAAATAACACTAACGTGTTATTTTTGTATAAACATTGACCCCTTTGATCAATCGTTTGTCATTTTGTCAACATGAGGCAAAATACGGCAAGTAGGTGAATTTTTGGCCCGTGATGTGGATCTTTAATGTGACACTTATTAAGAGATTAAAGTTGATGACTTCGGAGCAATGGTTGCGGGTTACATGACTTCTAGATGAAATTTTAACTTGATTTGTTATGTATGGATGAAATTTTCGCTAAGACATAACTATCTGGTGAAAAGTTTGTTTAGATGCATCAATAACTTTAAGGCTCGGTGTTGTCGCCAATATGATCTAGGGAGCAAGCCACCTAGCCGGACACCATGTTCGTGCAAACGCAACATCCGCACGCTAAGAGGGGCGCAATCATCGGATTATAAGACTGCTCGTGGACGAAGCTAGCCGCTGGGCTCATTAGGGGAGAGAGAGCCACTGGGCTCATTTAAATATATTATGAGTTTTTTATTTATTTATGTTTTTAATGAATTTTATTTTATTATATTATTTAATTTTATATATTGTTTTACATTTGAAAAAAATTAAATAATTTGTTATAGTCTCTGATCACCTTATCCATAACAGGGTACTACTTGATCCGGAGCTTTATCCAATGTCTAGTCAACATCCAGTTATTATCACATGTCGTGGTATTACATGATAATTTAATCATGAGTTCTATCCCTCAACGGATAGCCTAAGGTGTCTTAGCGTCAAACTTTCAAATCCTAAGGTTTTTTATTTATTTTTTTTCTTTTTACATACTAGGTGTCGATTAACATATTTAAAAAAAGTTAAACTTATTAGTATATATATACAATGTTGTTTGACTCGGATCAGATCGGTTAGACCGGGATTCGATTGGGCCACCGGTACGATCCACCTTAACTCGTTTTGTTGACAAAGAAACCGGCTGATTTGGATCGCTTCGATGGTTGGACCGGGAACTGAAAAACCGGGTAGGAGAATATTTTTTATTTTTGATTTTTAATTTTTTAGTTTTAATTGGTTTAACGGGTAGGTTGGACGATGAATTGGATTGTTGGATATATATATATATATATACATATACATATACACACACACACACACACACACACACACATATATATATATATATATATATATATATATATATATATATGTATACATACATATATATATTATACATATATGTATACATATATATATACATACATATATATATATACATATATGTATACATATATATATATACATACATATATATATATATATACATACATATATATATATATACATACATATATATATATATATATATATATATATATATATATATATATATATATATATATATAAGGTAAGGTTCAAATGAGAACCCTGAGTTATTGCGAGAACCCGTCAAAATTAATATAAATCATAATTTTTCTTATTGCAATAACATTAATGCACATATACAACATTATGATATTTTATGTATATGTGTGATTCATAAGTGTAAATAAGTTTACATCGGTGTAACTTTTACTTGCAACTTTAAATATATGTGATTTTTTTCAAAACTTACACAATGTAAACTCTTTTACATTTGTGAATTTACACATATACATAAAATATCATAATCTTCTATATGTGTACTAATGTTATTTAAACAAAAAAATAATGATATTCATTGATCTTGATGGGTTTTCGCAAGTTCTCGCAATAAAAGGGGGTTCTCGCTTGAACCTTTTCCTATATATACATATATTATGACGTTATTTGGTTTTTAAATCTGTTTTGACCAGTCGTACCGATTTGTTGTTCGATCCGGTCATGTGAAATTGTTTATAGTAGTGGAACCCATTGAATTAATACACATCTTAACCTAATAACATATTTAAAAATTAAAATGTCCTATTTTATATAGATTAACAAAATGATTTAGGTTTACCAAACAAATTTAAGCATTTAAGCTAAGTCAATTTACTATAATATATTTTTATTAATTATTACTATAACAATTATCATAGTATTAGTGAATTTTGTTTACTTATATAAGTTTCATTTTAAGTGACTCATTTTACTTGTCGTAAAGGACATCCAACTTTGTGGATGCCCCCCCCCCCCCCCCCCCCCCCTCTATGTCCTTTGTATTATAATTTATAATCTTTACACCACCTTGTAAAACAAAATAATTCTTAAATAATTATATATATTTGGTCTTATAACAGCTAGTTAATTTCTTATACCAATTAGCATAGATGATCCATCAACGACTCAAAACCCAGTTTTTAATGACAATATCTTATTTTGAGACCCTTAATCTACTTCAAACAAACTTCTAAACTACTTATAACCGACTTTTACCTGAGTTCTATAAAATCAAGTGCCAAAAAAACTAACCAATTACACACTATGATAAATGATAGTATGATTTAGAAAACCTTTTGGAGCCATTGGCCCATTGTAGTATTGTATAAGCTTACAAGCCTAATTTATAGAGCCCACTTCAACCAGCTTGGCCCATGATGTAGATTTAGGGGTTATTTTGGGCTGTTTTTAAAACTAATTATGGAAGGTTTTTGGGCTGATTTTTTATTATATATTTTCTAATTATTTGAAAAACTTTAATCCCTGCTTGTCTTTCGGCCTTTCCTAATAATTTAAATTCTCTTGCTTTTGGAAACGAGTTACCACACACTTTAATTTTGTCCTCGAACATGTAAACCATCGTACCCAACATTAACTCAACTTCTTGCGGCAAGTGATTTAGGCAACCCACAACCACATAGTTTATCGGTATCTACAACAACCATAAAAGTGAATGGAATGATACTAATATAATGACGATGACACCAGAAAAAAACCAATCCAAACGGACACCACTTTTAGTCGTCTTGCAGTTGGACAACGATGCCCGAAACTCTACAAAATGCGGGCGGTTCCAAACAGATGAAGATCTCAGAGGTCAATGATTATGCATCAAGTGCCTTCAATGCACGTTTTCATCGTGACCTCAATTTGAAGAATTTGGATGACATTCCTAGTAATGAACCGACACGCCCGATCCAATGGGACAAAGCAAAACAAGTGGCGTATTCATTTGAATTTAACATTCAAAAATAGATAGAAAATGATTGTTAGATCAGATGATCTTAAAGAAAAGGAGGTGCAACTTTTATGTAGCCTCACTATCGTTGTTATCCACCAATAAAGATACGTCACATCACAAGTACTCCCATACTACACTCACATAGTCACATACCATAAGTGATAGTGCTGGACCTTTCATATAGCCTCATGTACACAATTGAAGAATAAAATCATAAAAATATTGCTTCTGGTTATATTTTTTAAATGTTTAATTATATTATTTTATATCTTTAATTAATTAAAATTTTTAATATTAATGAGTGTTTTAAATTAATTTTATTCTGTAACCTTTTATATAGTACTAGTTTTAGCTTCTATTTAATATATATTTTAAAATTTTTAAAAGTATTACTTTTTATCTATATCTAAAGAATTGAGAAAATTACAAATATGATTGATATGGTTTGATCATATTATAAGTTTGGTCTTTAGTTCTAAAAAATACAATTTTAGTCTAGATAAGTGACAATTGGTTGCAAGTTTTATCCGCATGGTTATTGTCTAAAAGCTTTTATTGTTCGGGAGACTAAATTTGCAATATGATTAAACTATAGGACTAATTATGCAATGTTTTCTTAAAATAAAAATAACTAGAAACAATTAAAAAATTAAATCAAATCTAATAAATTCATATAAACATTAACAATTAATTAAAATATTCATTAAAATAAAATAAAGGTTAAATAGTCAAATCAAATATAAAAAGTAAATAAAATAAAAAATTGAAAAAAATATATAAAAATTAATAGAAAACAGAAAAAAAGAAATTGTAGTTTTCAAAGGAATTTCACAATTGATCATGTGGTTTGATCATATTATAGATTTTGTCCCTAGATCGTTAAAAACTGATTGACATTAATGGTGGGGACTGATCTTGCAACTAACTAACTGTCAAATGTTTGAATTAAATTTATAATTTTCTAGAATATAATAACCAAACTAATATGGTTAATTCATGGGGACAATTTTTACATTTTTCTTAATAAACATAAAAGATTTATTTTTGATTGAGCGGTGCAAGAGGGAGAAGAAATGAGTGTGATATACCACTAAGGTTACATAAAGGAAAGGTAAGCATAAACAGGTCGATACCCCATAGCTTTATGTAATCTACTTTACATGTTTTACAAATAAAAAAACTCAAAAAGTGATGAGGAATTTTGATGGGTCATATCATTGGACCAAGTCGGTCAAACACACAAAATCATAAGAAGCTTCAAATTTGTTAAATCCCTTCGACCCCGCGACATTTTAACTCAAATCCGATTAAACCAAATTTCACATTCACATAATAGGGGCGGACCTAGTGCTTACACACCGTGTTGTCCGTATAGCATGATTTTTTTCTTGTTCGTACTCTTTGATTTTAACTGGTATACACACAATCAAATTTCGACCCATCCCCATAAAATGTTAATGCCAACTATCAAATCCCGACTAATCCAATCAATATGAGAACAACATGTAATATAAGTAAAAAATATAAAACAATTAGTTTGGATATTTAAGTCATTTGTTTTATTAGTAAATAATTAGATAGATTAAGTATTAATTTATTGATTAGTAGATTGTTATATTAGATTATTTGATTGAGTAGTTGAGTATTTGAATTTTATTATGACTATGAAATAGGGGTGTAGAAAGTTTTGTAAGGGATTGTCAAGGCTTTTGTTGGGCTTGTGTTTTTTAAGAGAGCTTGATCTCGTATACAAGCTCGGCTCGTATAGTGTGTTTAATTGTAAGGCTTGAGTTTGTCTCGTGTAAAGCTTTAATTGTAAAACTCAAGTTTTTTTTAGTTTGGTATTTTTCAAACTCGAGCTCGGCTTAATATTCTTTGTTTATTGTTTAATTATTTTGATCATAGTTTTTTATACAATAACAATTATCTATACAAATATATATTTAATATATTAATTAAAAATTAAATAAAAATTTCATTTCAAGGGGGCTCGGTATGTAAATCTCTAGCTCAAACTCATTTATTAAATGGTCAATAATATAAGCTCGAGTTCAAGCTTGTTTTAATTCGGTTCAATCCATGAATTTGGTGAGCCGATCATCAAAAAGTTCATTTCAAGGATTTAATAATTAGCTATAGAGAATGCGTTACTTAACATAACTAGTAAATCTCATTAATCGAATAGGGTCTATGAAGAGGATACACCAGCAATTTTATAGATGTATTACTCCTTAACAACGATGGTGAAAGGGTATCACCCCAGAGCGCGGCCCGCCTGAACCATATTAAAACTAAACCGCGGCCCACCAAAGAAGCATGGAAACCATGCCGCGGCTCACCAAAGAAGCATGGAAACCATGCCGCGGCCCACCAAAGAAGCATGGAAACCATGCCGCGGCTCACCGAAGAAGCATGGAAACCATGCCACGGCCCACCAAAGAAGCATGGAGCCCATGCCGCGGCCCACCAGAATTGCGTTGGAACCATGCCGCGGCTCGCCACAATGGGACATACCGCGGCTGAGGAAAGAATGGCATCGGTAGCCCAAAGCCGTGGTTGGGTAGGCAAGACCAATGCCGCGGCTGGGCACATTAAAACCAAACAAAAGCTCAAATTCACAAAGCCCCATGTTCAACACTTACGAAACTTTTACGTAAACTTGGCAACCAAGGAAGCTATTAATTGGTTACAAATGAATAAGAAAGAACCATAAAACGACAAAACGAGTAAAGCCAAAACATTGGCAGGAGGTCAGAGCAGCCCCCAAATCTCTAAGTCAACTACGAAGACAAACTACATTAATGTTAGTCAGAAACCCTTTGCATCAGGAAGGTATAAAACCTCTGACTCGAGAATTTCAGTCCCATATCATTGACCACAGATTTCCAAGAATAGAACCATGTTGTATCTGGTGCCATGCACCAAACATATAAATACGTCTCTTATTCAGGTTCACATTCATTCATTCTCAGAACAATCTTACTACCAACTATTTATTTATTCTCCCTTTTAGAGTTCTCTCAACACAGATACTTATTCTCACGCCAGAGTGTGGTCTCGGGGAGAAAGCCCTTTCTGCCCGAGGCGAGGCCCACGGTGTTGTTCTTGTCTCGCAAATACTCCGTTCAGCCGAAGTATTGCTCAGCTGAAGCCCAGCTCAGTCGAAGCCAAGTCCAGCCGCATCCTGCTCCCAAGCAGCCAAAGCCAAGTTCCTGCCTGATCCTCGGTGGCAGCTCCATTCTCGCACTGCTTCCCGGTCTTAATCCCTTGATTAGGATTCGTGTAGCAACATTTGGCGCCATCGTGGGACCCAGACGCTACCCAAAGAATCACCATGGATTCAGGTCAAGAAACTCCTCACCACAAGCTTGTTGACAATGTTGACAATCCCACCCCGCTGCCTCCCCTTTAGGGACCAGCGCAGGGGGCGGCAACAACGGTGGTAGTGTCATTACCCCAGATTTCATCAGTAAAAACCGAGAACAAATCCTCTCCATGTTGGAACAAGAGGAGAAGGAGCGACGCCTTGAAGAAATTCAAACACGCCTGGAGTATGAAGAAACCCCGAAGGAGAGAGGTCGTGAGGAGGGAGAAGGTAGCCATGGGGATAAAACAAAGAAAGTAGAAGACAGGCGAGGACAAACCATGCTACCATCCCCACCAAAGAGAAAGCGATAGTCGATGATGATTTTAGCAAGCCGTACCGACTGTCGACGGCGCGAGCAAGATCAAAATTCATCCCAAGAATAGCAGAGTTCACTTTCCCTCCAAATCTGAAAATGCCGCCTAACGTCGGGAAATATGATGGCCTGGGAGACCCAGAAGACCACCTCACAATTTTCATTGGAGCAGCAGAGGTGGAGCAATGGTCAATTCTCGTATGGTGCCACATGTTCACCCAGACGTTGACAGGCGCAGCTAGGGTGTGGTTCGATAGCCTTCCGATTGGTGAAATTGGAAGTTTCGAAGAATTGGAAGACAATTTCCTTAGAAATTTCAGTCAACAACGTCACTCCACGAAGGATCCCACTGAGCTTCACAACATCAAAAGAGGAGACAACGAGTCCATTGAAAATTTCATAACTAGGTACTCCAAAGAAAGCATGCAGATTCGTGGGGCCGGAGAAAAAATCCGGATTTCAGCTTTCATTCATGGCGTAAGAAACCACCAGCTAGTAGAAAGGTTTCATGAAAGTCTTCCAAAGTCGGTGGAAGAAATGTTAGAAAGGGCAAAAGCGTTCGTGCGAGGGAAAAAGGCATGCGAACAGTTAAAGGAGAAAAGCCTAAAGAAGCCTACCCCCACATGGGATTCACAAAGGAGACCAGGAGGGGCAAGATCTTAGGAGATACCACGTTTTCAACCCCGATTCACCCAGCAGAACCCAGTCTTTCAGCCTCGTTTCGCACCTTCCTCGGTGAAAAATTCACAAGGACCAAATATGACCCTACCTCCTCTGACAAAAACCCCGAGTGAGATTTTGGCAACTGAAAACGTTCGTTTCACCAAACCGCCCCGCTGAAACCCGGGATAAAGAGGGATACAAGCAAGTATTGTGAGTTTCACAAGGAGAATGGACACACAACAGATGATTTTTCTCTCTAAAGCGGCAGATTGAACTCGTCATAAAGACAGGGAAGTTAGCACACTTGCTAAGGGAGCTGAAAAAGACGTCGCAGGAAGGGGAGAAAAGAAAGGAATATTCATGTTGCAAGTGGCGAATCGTGGAGGCAAACGGTATTCCGACCATATGGAGCCTTGGATGGCACAAGAGATATCTTTTCCCCCGATTCGTGGCGGAAGTTTCGCCAATGCGCCACTCACCATCTCAGCCATCATTGCAGGTCATCAGGTACATCGGATATATGTGGATAGTGGTAGTAGTTTAGAGATTATGTACGAGCATTGTTTTTTGCAGCTAGACGACGAAGTTAGGAAAGACCTAGAGACAGTGACGCACCACCTCACAGGATTTTCGGGGGAGGTGGTGCAGACGTTGAGCCAGATACAGTTGCCGGTAGCGATAGGGAATGAAGTCGGTTGGAGAGAGGTCATGATGACATTCTTGGTGGTACGTTCAGAGTCTTCCCATAATGTCCTTTTGGGGAGGCCCGGTCTGTGTACTCTTGGAGCGGTAATATCAACGGTGCATGCAGCGATAAAGTTCCCTACCCCGCTGGGGTAGTTACCATCTATTCTAGCAAAGCGTGTAAAGATGTACGAGCAGTAAGGCTAGGCACTTCAACCAAAGCAGACGAACTCATGCGCCCAACGTTAGAAAAATGGGTGATTAACCCCGCTTTTCATGAGCACAAGGTCACGGTCGGGGGCCAATTGACTGACGCAACCAAAGAGCGACTGCGGCGTTTACTGCAGAACAGTTTAGATGTTTTTGCATGGCAACCAGCAGACATGAAGGGTGTTCCCCGGGACGTAGCAGATCACAGATTAAACGAATACAAGTCAAAGGAACCGGTCGTTCAAAAGCGCAAGCATATGGGCCCGGAGCGAAGCCAAGCCGTGGTAGAAGAAGTTAAAAAGTTACTCGAGGCAGGTATAATTAGGGAGGTGCGCTACCAGACGTGGGTGGCCAATCCAGTGATGGTGAAGAAGAGTGATGGCACGTGGCGGATGTGCATTGACTTCAAAGATCTCAACAACGCTTGTCCTAAAGACTACTATCCATTACCAGACATAGATTTGAAGGTAGACTCTATGGCAAGTTTCCCTTTAAAGTGTTTTCTGGACGCCTACAAGGGATATCATCAAGTTCAGATGGCACCTGAAGACGAAGACAAAACAGCTTTTTACACCGACATTGGAATTTTTTGTTTCACCAAAATGCCATTTGGTTTAAAAAATGCAGGAGCCACATATCAGCGCCTGATGGACAAAGAGTTTGTCAAGCAAGTAGGAAAAAACATTGAAATTTACGTCAATGACGTGGTGATAAAAAGTCAAAACGAGGAAGCATTGCTGGCAGACATCTCCAACACGTTCGAGACATTACGAGAAATAAACATGAAGCTGAACCCGAAGAAATGTTCGTTCGGAGTGGAAGAAGGAAAGTTTCTGGGGGTCGTAGTGAGAAAGGAGGGGTTGGAGGCTAATCCCGAGAAAGTTGCAGCAGTGCTTGAAATGTCGTCGCCTAAATCTGTCAAAGAGGTGCAAACAACGGACGTTTGGTCGCACTCAATAGATTCCTATCAAGACACGCTGAACGTTCTTTGCCTTTCATGTCTACGTTGAGAAATTGTTGAACAAGAGAGATTTCAGGTGGACGGATGAGGCGGAGAGAGCTTTTCAACAGATGAAGTTATATTTGAGCAACCTACCGACACTAGTGGCTCCTCTTCCAGGAGAACGACTCGTGATGTACCTGTTAGCCGGAGCAGAAGCCGTCAGCGCATGTTTGATGACGGATCGAAGTGGGAAGCAAACACCAATCTACTTCGTCAGCAGGGCCTCAAGGACCCGGAAACCAGGTATTCACCAATGGAAAAACTTACTCTTTCTTTGGTATATGCGTCAGGAGGCTACGAAGGTATTTCCAAGCCCACATAGTCGAAGTTCGCACGAGCCACCCCATACAGTAAGTGTTGAGAAAACCGGAAATTTCCGGAAGGTTGGCAAAGTGGGCCATAGAACTCGGAGTCTTCGAAATTGAATACAAGCCAAGGGTGGCGGTAAGAGGTCAAGTGGTGGCAGATTTCTTAGCAGAGGTACCACAAGACAGAAGTCATGTCAATAGCAGCGTAAGCAACGAGCGTCAAAGTGACGAAGATTGACGTTTACACACCGACGGAGCCGCGAACGATGAAGGGTCAAGAGTTGGTATGATATTAGCAGGGCCCCGAAACGAAGAGTTAACCTACGCCCTGCGGTTAGCTTTCAAAAGTTCTAACAACGAGGCGGAATATGAAGCATTGTTGGCAGGATTGAGGTTGGCGAAGCAGATGGGGATTCGGCGACTACATACTCATGTATACTCGCTACTGGTGGCTAATCAAATTAATGGGTCTTATGATGCAAAGGAAAAAACAATGAAGCAATACCTGAGGAAAGCAAAGGATTTGATAAGCAGTTTTGAGAAGTGTGATGTCTCACACATCCCAAGAAGCAAAAACAAGAAAGCATACGCTCTTAGCAAACTCGCTTCAGTGACCTTCAGCCACCTAGCCAAGGAACTCAGAGTCGAAGTACTGCAATCACCGTCGATCAACGAGAAGGAGGTAACTTCATTGGACGATGCAGCACATGAATGTTGGATGAGTCCAATTATCAAATTCCTAGCAAATGGAGACCTACCTGAAGAAAAGGGAGAAGCAAGGGCGGTTCAAGCAAAGTCGCTACAATACGAGCTGCGGCAGGGGGTCCTGTACCGCAAATCCTACACGGGACCGTTGCTACGATGTCTTACGCCGGACGAAGCAAACTATGTCATCAGAGAAATACACGAAGGCATTTGTGGGATCCATGCTGGTCCAAGGATGGTAGTAGCAAAAGCAATGGGGGCAGGGTACTATTGGCCCGGAATGCATAGGAGTGCAACAGAAGAAATCCAAAGGTGTGAAAGTTGTCAAAGGCATGCGCCAATGTGCCACAGGCCCAAGAACGATCTAATTCCAGTCAATGCGCGTGGCCTTTTCAGAAATGGGGCATGGATATTGTGGGTCCGTTCCAATGATGGCCGGAGGAGTCAAGTTTCTCTTAGTGGCAGTGGATTACTTCCAAATGGGTGGAAGCTAAGGCCCTAAAGTCGATCACGGGGCAGCAAGTGAAGAAGTTTACATGGGAAAACATCGTATGCCGCTTCGAGCTCCCGTTGTTTATCGTAACAGATAACGGGAAGCAATTCGCCGAGAACCCATTCAAGTATTGGTGTAGAGACCTGCAAATCCAGCAAATTTTCACTTCCGTAGCTCATCCACAAGGTAACGGTCAAGTTGAGAGAGTCAACCGCAGTATCGTGGAACGAATAAAAACAAGGTTGGGCGTCGAGGGGAAGAACTGGGTGGAGGAGCTACCCAATGTCTTGTGGGCCCATCGAACCATGCCCAAGACCAGCCATGGTGAAACCCCCTTCAGTTTACTTACGGGTCGGAAGCCATGATACCAGTGGAGATAGGCATCCTGAAACCCGTGTCACACAAGCTTGGAGAGGAGAACGAGAATGACCTGCGACTTAATTGGATTTACTTAAAGAAATACGGATGGTAGCGGCAATGCGAGAAGCAAAGCACAAAAGAAAGAAATCGAACGGTATTATAACTCTCGCGTGAAACATCATACATTCAGGGAAGGCGATTACATTTTAAGAAGCAACGAGACGAGTAGAGCTCAAGATCAGGGTAAGCTGGGTCCACGGTGGGAAGGACCTTATCAGGTCATTGAAGTAGGAAACAACGGAGCTTACAAACTCAGCCAGCTGGACGGGGCAGTCATCCCAAGAACATGGAATGGAGCTCAGCTCCGACGATGCTACTTGTAGTCGGTATTAAAATTTAAACACTATAACTCATTTTTTCAGTAAGAAGCATGCGAGCACCAGTAGTTACATAACATTAATGAGTTTTCTTATATAACCAATATCGTAACAAGTCGTGAAACCATAATGACGTGTGAGTAAAGAAGGTGAAGCGAGATACCAACACAATTTTTCAAGTACGTTTGTGAATGGTACAATATGTAACTAAACAAATTAATGTTTGCCAAGCTAAATTAAACGAAACCACAAGCAACCATGACAAGAGCAAACAAATAAGCGAGTACGAACTATTCTCGAGGCCTAATTAAACAATTTGATGAACTCACTGTTCATAACTGGATCTCAAGGAAAACCAAGTACGTAACTCCGAACACATGATTGCATTTTGGCAGACAACTAGAGCCACTCAATGTACATTTCCATTCGGCTAAAAGCCGAAGCCAGAAAAGCAACGGTAACCAGAAAATGCATGGGCGCATAAGGCCATGACCAAAGTTAAAGTCAGGGTCTAAGTCTCATTCGCGGCTAAAGTCACGAGTCGTATCCAAAAATGTAACTATAATTATGTTATGTGCAAGTTGTGGCGAAATGTCGTAACCATGAAACAAGAGTTGCGGCCAAAAGCCACGGTCAAAGGCTCCAAAGGGAGTTGCGGCTAAGATCCCCAAGTTATGGCGAAATGCCACAGACAGGTAATAAGCAGGCCTCAAGTCGCAACACCGAGTCGCGGCAGAAGCATCAATCCACGGCCAAAGCTCCAAGGCGCAACCAAAGATTGGTCAAGACCAAAAACTCTAGTCGCAACCAAAGACTTAGTTGTTGCAGCCATAATAATAAACAAAGGGCGAGTCGCGGCCGTCAGCCGCAATATGACAAAACCAGTCGCGGCCAGAAGCCGCAGGGCCTCTCGCGGACACAAGCCGCGGCACAATGACACGTCGCAAGACATGTGTTCAACGATCAATCATACAACACAAAGTATGGACACCAAAGCATAGATACCATTACAAAATAAACATAAAGTCAAGGTACAAGTTTGATAACATTACAAACACAAAATGGCACACAAAATAAGCTGGCTAAACACGAGCAGAGTCTTCAGTTGGAGGAGCTAAGAACGACTTGATCTCCTCGATGCTCGAGTCGCACATAGCAGCGATAGCATCAACCATGGGAAAACTAGCCTTATCAAAGGAATCAGACTCGGCTCGTAGCTTCTCTAAAGCGTTCTTGTCAAAATTCTTAGCTTCACTGGGTTTCTTTCCCGCCGCGGCAAGACGAGCTCCATCCAACAACCCGGCATTATAACCCACTTTGTCTGACAAGCTGTTAATCCTGGCTAAAGCATCAAGGAACTCATCACTATCACGAATTTTGCTAAAAGCCAAACCAACGCCCTCCGAAATAATCCATTTCTTCTCGGATATGAGATGCGACAATTTTTCCTCAAGGCTAGCAATACGGCCTTCGGAAGCAATCTTATTATCTTTCAAATCCAAAGAAAGTTTCTTCACTGCAGCACGCTGAATGCAAAGCTCTTCCTGAGCACCACTAAGATCCAAAGTAAGTCTTTCCTTGGCAAGATCAGACTCATCACAACGGGACTTGAGGGACGCATTTTCAGCCTCCAATTTGGACACCTGTTTCTTGAGGTCACGGATCTCATAACACCATCCACCCAATGGCCATGAATCTCAACAAAAGAAAACAAACTGTTCACTATGGACAAACAACCAGCATTCGATAATGCCCTATTCTTCAACCCTTCTCCACGGAAGAATTCCGCAGGTGTGCGAGATGCAAACATGAAGTCCCTACATGAATCCGGAGTCTCGAAAGTGGTTCCATTAGTCAAATCCCAATCAGGAACAAATTTCCCTTCCGTATTCAACTCGGTGCTTTCAGAAGAAGCATTCTTTCCTTTACTAGAACCACCAGCTGAATGACCATTAAAAGACAGAGGGGCACTAACAGAAGTGTCGGAACTCGAGTGAGAGACTACCCCAGCCGCGGCTGAGGGACCAGCCCCTTGGACCGCGACAGACGATGAAGGAGGGGACGGCCGCAGTTTAAGGCCTAGCCCTCCCAACCCTTGTTTACGTTTCACCTTTGGTTGGCTTGCGGGAGCAATGGCTTCAGAAGTACTTTTTCGTTTTCGGAAAGGCGGCGGCATGGTTTCCCCCTGTTGGACAACATAGCCGGCGGTTGCCTCCAATATAGGAGTTGCACCTTGGGGCAAAGCTTCAACTTGCTCAGAAACATCTTCTTTAGCAGAAAGCTTCATACGCTCAAATAACCCCATACCTGTAAAAATACAACATACAAACAATAATCAGACACATGAACATGTACATTAAGGTATAAAAGGGGAGGCAACTTACGTTTCCCTTGATAAGTCATGAATGGAACCATGTTAAGGTCGGTCCAGTTACGACTAACACCGGCCATCACGAGAAAATGCTCAGAATAGCTACGAGGAGGAGTTGGCTCGGTTTTCAAGAGGTCATAAGCGGACATGTCAAACGTGTCGGGCTTGGGAAAAGAGTCTTGAATGGACTTACTAGTTTCCAACCAATGCATCTCAAAAGGATTTATATTCCTGAAATAAAGAAAAAAATGGTCTTTCCAATGTTTCAAACTAGTTATGGTTCGTGACGCGAGGGGGGTTTAGGCGATTTTCGTTTCTCAAAGGTTAGCCAATCACCCACCCTGGTCAATTTGTAGAATGCCCTAAAAAGGTTCGTCTCAGGATTTAAGCTAAGGGCACGCCATGATATCTCAAAATGATACACTTTAACCAAACCTAAAGGGACTAGTTGCGATAAATGAATATCGTGGTACCTAAGGAGCAAGCACAAAAAGCGACTAACGGGGACTCGGAAGTTACAAAAGCTAAAGAAAGGAGTATATAAAGCTATCATCCCGACCGGCGCATCTCTCGCGGTCGACAAATGAGGAGGAACGGTGGGACTAAGCTCGGATGAAATACCATAACGAAGCACGAAGTTATTTAAAAAATCTTGAGAAATAACCGAGTGTTGACGACCCATATCATTCCTACACTCCATTATAAACGCATAAAAGGAAGAATGGTTCGAATAACTTACCAGGAAGACTGGAGTTCTTGAACAAGAAAGTGTGGAGGAAAGCTTGAAGAAGAATGAGGAAAGGAAAAAGAAGAAGGAACGGGGGTGGAAGAAGAGAACTTGGGTGGATTTATAAGGCCAAGCCCTAGGGACTCGGCCCACAAAAGGGGCGGCTAGGGGGGCTGCCACCCAAGGAAAAGATGGCCACAGGATCAAGTTGCGGCCGCGACCGAGGCGACAAGCCCGAAAGCCGAGAAGCTATGTGGCGGTTAGGACCGCCACTCGAGGGAACAGGCCCATAGGCGAGGATTAGTTGGCTGCGATAGGGTCGCGAGTAAAGGAGAGTACATCAAAGGTCAATTGATATGATTGATGGAACCAAAGACTGGGGCTCGAGGCACGTTTGAAAGATATCAACAATCTTTGTCACATCAACTAAAAAGGCGACGGGAAGGTACAACCGTCAAAACAATTATTATCATTCCAATGGCATGCTTGACACCATGACATTGCACTGGGGGGACATGAAGGGGTGTCACCCCAGAGCGCGGCCCGCCTGAACCATATTAAAACTGAACCGCGGCCCATCATAGAAGCATGGAAACCATGTCGCGGCTCAACAAAGAAGCATGGAAACCATGCCGCGGCCCACAAAAGAAGCATGGAAACTATGTCGCGGCTCACCGAAGAAGCATGGAAACCATGCCACGCCCACCAAAGAAGCATGGAGCCCATGCCGCGGCCCACCAGAATTGCGTTGGAACCATGCGGCTCACCACAATGGAAACCATGCCACGGCCCAAAGCCGTGGTTGGGTAGGAAAGACCAATGCCGCGGCTGGGCACATTAAAACCAAACAAAAGCTCAAATTCACAAAGCCCCCATGTTCAACACTTACGAAAACTTTTACGTAAACTTGGCAACCAAGGAAGCTATTCATTGGTACAAATGGAATAAGAAAGAACCATAAAACGACAAAACGAGTAAAGCCAAAACATTGGCGGGAGGTCAAGCAAGCAGCCCCCAAATCTCTAAGTCAACTACAAAGACAAACTACATTAATGTTAGTCAGAAACCCTTTGCATCAGGAAGGTATAAAACCTCTGACTCGATAATTTCAGTCCCATATCATTGACCACAGATTTCCAAGAATAGAACATGTGTATCTGGTGCCCATGCACCAACACTATAAATACTTCTCTTATTCAGGTTCACATTCATTCATTCTCAGAACAATCTTACTACCAACTATTTATTTATTCTCCCTTTCAGAGTTCTCTCAACACAGATACTTATTCTCACGCCGGAGTGTGGTCTCGGGGAGAAAGCCCTTTCTGCTTGAGGCGAGGCTCACGGTGTTGTTCTTGTCTCGCAGATACTCCGTTCAGCTGAAGTATTGCTCAGCTGAAGCCCAGCTCAGTCGAAGCCAAGTCCAGTCGCATCCTGCTCCCCAGCAGCCAAAGCCAAGTAAGTTCCTGCCTGATCCTCGGTGGCAGCTCCATTCTCGTACTGCTTCCGGTCTTAATCCCTTGATTAGGATTCGTGTAGCAACAGATGGATATATAATTCATTATCTACTAACCAAATTTTCATAAAAATGTTACTTTTTAGGTCTAATTGATTTGTCTTCTAGAAAGTGTGTTTTCTTTCAACTCAAGACACCTTTCGCTAGGAATAATGTCTTTATTTCACATCGTATACCTGATCTATTCGGGTTCTTTTGTTTTTTTCAACAATCCAATTAAATGTACTTACATTATTGATAATTTGTATTAGCTAATTTAAAAGTAAAGATTAAGCTCGCATTATCATGCGTATCTTTGAATTTCATTATGCGTTTTACGCTAGTGACATTAAAAATGTTGAATATGTAAAAAAAATCTAATGAAGTTGGAACGACTCGATACTAGGAATAAAAACACACACATATATAAAACACTCATGTAATGGTATAATGTTCTTCGGTCGGTTCGGTTTCGTTAATCACTGTACTAGCACGCTACCGTCTACATATAACTACAATAGCGAAAAACATATTTTATTATTTGTACAGGGATATCAAGAGAAAAATAAACACAACCAAAAATTAGTTTTTGCTTTTAAAAACAACTAGTATTAAACCCCCCGCGTTGCGGCGGAATATAAAACTGTACTAGGTAGTATCAATATCACCCCACGCCAAACATCAGAAAAACTTATATTAAAAAGAAGAAAAAATAAAACCAAACAAAAAGTAGACATAAAAACATTGAATAATACACGTGAAACATAAAACATTATATACAATAACTATGTCAATTTAGGACCCGCAAGTTGCAACGTGGTCGTTAAACGGGAAAAAAATTGTAATAATGTTGAATGATACTCTCAGAGTTTAGAACAAATTGTAAAACGAAAATTTTGTATAAGATAAAAATTATAGTGAAACAAAGCTATGTAAAAAGTTGTAGAGATTTAATTTTGAAAAAAATATAAAAACATTGAGATTAAAATAAAATTTTAAAAAGTTTAAATTGATTGTAATATATAATTTTAAAAAGTTTAAATTGATTGTAATATATACACATAGATGTTGGTAATTAAAATACATATAATTAATAAATGACAATTATATTAGTAAAAAGTTTTTGGATTATAAATGATAATGTATATGCAGTATGCCACAAAGGATAAACTTGAAAGATTAGAATTAAAGTTAAGAGGTGAAGTTTAAAAATGAGAAAACAGTTGTATATGTCTCTTTTTATACTTATAAAATTATACATTCTTCAAATCATGCATAAATAGTATTGTATTTGTGCATAAAAAACTTGTGTTTTTGATCAATATGTAATTAAGGGTTAACATGAAGGATATATGTAATTCTTTCTTAAAAATTATATCGGTGGCTTTAAAGCCAAAGACTTTGATATTTAAGTATATGATAGATGTGTGACATTGTTTCCTATACTTTTGGTTTATGTTTTTACTTGTTTATTAAATTTCTTATGACATTTATTCATAGTAAGACTTGAATACTTACCACTTGCAACATCACAAGTAAACCATGTGAGTATATTGTCTCAAAAACTAATAGTTTTATTTTCATCCAACGAATTAACCGTTTAGAAAAAACACATCATGTTATAGAATGTTTTCACTTCTTATAAGAGGTTTCTTTATATCCATCAACTCATGTTTGAATTGGATCCCTATCCACTTAATGGAGCCAAACGTTCTCGTTGATACACCGGTCTAACCATTGATATCTCTAACATTATTTGTAACAGGCTAAGTAAATCATGTTATTACATTGTCTATTTTTTTCTCACAATTCGTTAACCATCTAGAAACTTACAGTTTTTGTTTTCACCTGACGAATTCCTTGCATAGAAAAAAGTATATCCACACATAGAAGATTTTCATCCCTTGTGTGAAACGACTTCTTTATACCCCAAACCTAATGTGGAACTTATTGTAACACTATTCCAACAAGATAGAATACATCTCCGTTGGTCTTTTGAGTTAATTTGCTTGTTTAATGCATGGGGCGTGTCTAAGAGTTTATACATATTAATAAGTCAAATTTAACAAAAAAGCCTAGAAAGCCTCGTGATAAATAATTATTAAACAAAATACAAGTAACCGTGCATAATACGTTCTCATGTTAAATCATACTACCTACCAATTGTGTTGAAAATAGCTAAACAGATTAAAATCCCACTAGTTCATAATTCGTTATACGTCGCTTAAAAAATTATTCAATATGTGGGGTTTTATTAGTAACAGATCTTGAACCAATCAAACATGATAAAGATTGTAATTATTATTATATTAAGAACCTTCGGAGAAGGTTTTTCTTTTTAGATTTTTCAATTAATTTTTATAAGTTCTTTCGTATGATAAATTAACAAAAACGAACAACACGTTCCATGTTTGATTGAATGAAAGAACATGAACGTATGATGGTTTTGTTAAATTGATTTTGTGAACGTTCTGCTGTACTTTTTTTAGTTGTTAGTTCTTTTTAGTTGATATACGTTCTTTTAGTTGTTAGTTCATTAAAGGTTTTTTTCCCTAGCTTTTCATGTTTACTTTCTTACTCTAACATTTAAATTAGAAAGCGTAGTTATTTAAAGCTTGTATCTCATAAAAAAATTAGTCATCTGAAACTTACGTTTTTGAGGTATTACTTTAAGAATAGTTATGCATATGATTTATGTTACATGCTTGTTGTTATATTCATTTAAGGTGATTATGTTTAATGTTTGAGAATGAATATGTTGATTTTATTTTTAAAATAGCATACAACATTAGTTTGCATTCGTTTAAATTAACGAACAAGCACAAACAAACACGAAACACGTTCAATTACTTAATGAATGAACACGAATAAGATATTTTATTCACTTATAAATTGATAAACCGTTCGTGACCAAGTTTAATGCTAAACCGATGGATATGATGAAAGCTTCGTTCTATTCGGTTGGTTCCTTTACAACTCTACCGTGCATTCCAGTTTTAGGAGCGCCGGACAACTCAGCATTTATGAGTCAAACTAGATGCTTCTTTTTCAATAAATTGTTAAGCACGTTATTTGTTTTTGATGAAAATTGTGATTAAAAGATTTAAAAAGACTCGAGAACTTTCATTTTTCCCATCAATACATCGTCTTTCTTTCTACTTTGTACCTTTTATTTTGTTCATTATTCATCATTCATAGTTTCCTTCCACACTGCACAAGCCACCATGAAGCCGGACCTGTCTAGTCGGCGACACGTGCCCACTATTGATAGACCCTAAAATTCATTATTAAAGTTTGGTGTTCAAATATCTATCTACTCGATTCACCATACGTAATAAATATAAAATAACAAAATGTCAATACGAATGCTAAAATAAATAATAAAAATACAATCATATTTGAAAATACGTAGTGAAGCTACAATTTTTTAAGGTGCAAATTCATATAATAATAAGATTTGTATCCACGAGCTTTTATTTGTTATAATTGAACTCTTAAATATTAGGTTGAAACTTTCTTATTAGATCTTTCCCATTTTAATTAATATATAAAATGTAACCATCGATTCTGAAATCATCAACAATCCAATTATAATTAATTACGTAATTCCTACTTTACATACCTAGTCAAGAAAACATGTTTTCACACAATAAGTAACAAGAAAAACAAAATGCTTTTTCTATTTTTATATTATAGTCAAACAGTTCCTTACTGATCAAACTAACTAGTATTAAAACAACATGAGTAAACTTTTGTTATGTAAAATTATAACCTTTTAGTCTACATAGATCTCTTATCAATTATATACTTGTCTAGTTCCATTTTAATTAAGGTGGTAAGAGGAAATTTCTTTTTGTTTGAAACTGTTTCATAGATAATATCCAAATCAACTTTTTCATGATATGATTTAAAGAAGAAAATTCTAACTTTCTTTTGATTTTTTTTCCATTTTTCTAGAAGTTGAAATTGAGTTTAGTAAAGTTATTTTAAGAGAAATGTTTTTGTTATAAACAAGTTTTAAGTATTTGTTTAATTCATTTAAAATGACGATTCATAACCATTTACTCTTACTATTAAACTACATAAATTTCTAATCTAACTCATGTCAGTGTTTGAAACCGTGGTATTTTTCAAATAGTTTTTTTTTACTTTAATCACCGGACAACCAACTAAAATTATAAGTACTACTTTAACAACTTTTAACATTATTAAAGGAGGAAGATAAAAACTAATTTTCAGTGGTTATAACTACTCTCGCTTAAATTTGATTATACAATAAAAACTTGTCATTGACCCATACCATATGTTGATTCCAAGAATTGAAAGATAACAGAAATGTCGTTTTCAATAAATCCATGATAAATTAATATTAACAATTAAATCCATAGGATATACATATACAAAAAACACGAATAATCCATACATACATACAACAACTGTGATGATAATTAGGGGTGGAAGTTCGAGGTCAGCCGAGACCATTATTTCATGTGTTATGTAGGGCGTATATGCCGGATTTCAATAGACTCCATCAAGTATTTATAATTCAATACGTTGGCTTTTGAGTCATTCAACAACAGCTTAATCACTATGTGATTAAACTTGATGATTGTGTACATCAATGTTGTCTTAATCATTATGTGTTTAAACTTGACGATTGTGTCAGTCAATGTTGTCATGTCGACTAAAACATGAATAATCGACACTAATCACTATGTGCTTGATGATTGTGTCCGTAAGTGTAGTCATGTTGATCAATACATGAATAGGTTTGTATATAAAGCAACTAGATCGAATAACAGCTTATAACGGACATAACTTTTTAAATTCAATTCAACTTAAAAAGAACATTTCGAAAACAATTTAAATGATGAAACTTGAAGATAAACAGCCATTGATGGTATGTTAACTTTCAGACTCAAATTCTATCACCTAAAGTCTTAATTTTGGATTTGACGGTTCTTTCTATTCATTCTAAAACATATGAAACATAACATTTATTAATTTACGTGTTTAATTAGTAATTTAATTAAATAATCAAAAGGTGGATAATTTTAGTGTCTCAAGATTTGAATAAACTTCTCAAATATAGATATTTTTAGACGTTTAAAGATTTATCAAGTTTTACCTGAAAATATTAGTACTTTCTTTAATCTTTCATTACGTTAGACCAGCATACTTAATTTGAATAAAAAAATATTAAATAATTAGTAGTGGAGATTTCAAAAATAGTTATAACTTTTATTTTTAGACAAAGTCAAGTTTTTCATTTGATATTTAATTAGTGAGTGATAAACCTGTGAAAAATAAAATCATAAAACGCATATATATAACAAATATAATTTTATACAAACAATGAAGAAGTTTATCAAACATTAAATTTAAAAAATAAAATATTAAATTTTACATGTATTTTGTAAAAGATCTGTTACAAAACAAATATGCTTATTTTGCAAAATGATTTATATCGTCAAGTGCATCCGTACCTATTTTATTCGAATCAAACGCTCCGTGGCTACCAATATATCACGCGGTAGCAAAAATGTATTTAATTAGTAAATAATTATAACTTAACTTATCCACAACAATTAATAATGAGAGCAACTGAAAAATTATAATGGACTACATAATTATGACACTTGCGTAACCATTTACTTATTTATTAAAACCATAGTGTCATAGAGATATAAAATTGTTCTCACGTAGGCAGCGTGTGATAATGAATAATCACAGTCATAATGATATAGAGACCACACACTTTTTATGTATTACTTAATAACTAATTGTTAATTTATATAAAGATTATTACAATTGTTAACACATTAAGTAATTACAAAACTTATAAATATATGAAGTTAGACAAATTGAATTTGATGATTTAAAGTTTAAACTATAACTGATTAATCGATAATAATCCAAACTGTAAACTTGGTCAATTACACTTATAATTTTCACTTTCTTACTAAAATCAATCTTGTTTGTATAATTATCATAGATTTAAAGTTTATTTTCACTTTATTTTACTCACAAAGGTACAAGTAAAATAGAAAAACCTACTTTCATCATAAACACAAATCTAAATTAGTTAGATTTCATCATTAACAATACAAAATGCAAATTAAAATTATTAGATATTAACCAATAATAACAATATATATTACTCAAAAATGTTACTCAATATAATCCAATCCCATCACGAATTACAACTTTATACTTCGGGTATTAGGGACACAACCTAACATGTCCGGATGAATTTAACAAATAATTGGGTGTTATCTCTTACTGAAAACTATCCAAATTGTTAGGGGCGCAACACAAAACTATATAAAAAAATTATTATTAAATTTAACAAGCGATCACCAACACCAGAAAAACTAATAAAACAAAATAATAATAATAAAAACATTGAACCATGCACATGCATTACGACGTGTTGATGTATATAAATTAGAACGAAACGTAAAACGCAACACGATCATTAAGCTGAAAAAAGTAGATGTAAAAATGTTAAACAACATACGCATGTTGTAGTAAGTTAACTTTAAATATTTAAACAGAGAAGTAAAACGAAAATTTTATAAAAGATGAAAAGTATATGTTACTTAAGTTGAAAGTGAAAAAAAAATGTTAGGTTAATAAAGTAAGTTGCTATCTACAAAACATAATGTACAAATCATAATGCATAACTAAGTTAATAATTAGTATTATGTAAACTAGTTAAGAAGTTAAGTTTTGGAGAAAAAAATAAATTGTAGTGTATATTATTTAACTCTGTCAACATGTTATCTATTCCAAACATATATTTCATCATTCCTTATTTTGACAGAATACACACATAAAAAGTTTTACACGTACATACTTGTTCAGATATATTATCGATACTAAGTAGTAGCAAAAAAATGTATCTACTTTTCATGATATTATGCATGGATTAGATATATCATGACGAATTCTCGTGAAAAAATCCGGTCTACCACAATGGAATATGATAAGTGAGAGATTTCTAGGAAGAGCTTCCATAATCCTTTTTACTCTATGATTCATCAAAATAACAAATAACTGAAATAATAAGTCTAACATTAACATAAATAGAAAATGATTTTTTATACGGCTCGTTTTCAAACAAGTATGTGACTGTTCAACGTTCACAATTTGATTGGTTCCTTCGGCTTGTACAAACCAATCGGCACCATGTAATTGCCTAAACCCGAACGGGGGTGTCAGTGTTGCCGTTTAAACCGGGGTACCCGAATTATTATTCGGGTACCGATGGTTACCGAGTACCCTTATGGACTCGTGGATTCCGTTTTCACAACACCTGGTCAACTCAGTATTCGTTAGTCAAATTGGAAGCTTCCATTTCAACTTCTTTGATCAATCAATTTCAAATACGTATTTCTTCATTACTAATTCAAATCGACGACTAAAACATCAAAAGACTTATTCCTCTTTCACTTTCACATAAACACCTAAATTTCTCTTTACCTCATTCATCCTTCACCATCATCCCTCCTTTCATACCACCATGAAACACCCTCGCGACCCGAGCCCCACCCTCCTCGCGATGACGGTGGTTCTAACCACCCTCATCCACTTCCCGGCCCTTCAGGGCCAGGAAACTGGCCGGCCATATGACATATGTGGCCGGCCAATACAGTGCGAAAACGATGTATTTGAGTACCCCTTTTGGGGGCTCGAGCGGCCAGAATACTGTGGCCACCCAAGTTTTTGGCTAAACTGCGCATCTAATGTCTCTGTGCTCACAATACAATCAGTAGAATATCGAGTTCTAGATATCGAATACAGTACACACACGATCACTATTGCTAGAAATGATATGTGGACCCACATTTGCCCTCGAACTCTTCACAACACCACTTACGACACCGCGATTCTCAATGATAATAATATGGGTCAGGAGGATGTATCTATGTTCTACGGATGCCAAGATGATATACCGGGTGGGACAACGTTGGGTGCTAATTATCGATTCAGTTGCGAGGTGAATTCGACTCAGATCGATGGTTATTTCTATAGAACGAGTTTGATCGTGCCCAATGTTGCTGACTTCTTTGTGGAATGTGAGAATCATATTATCGTACCGGTGAATAGATCTTCAGCGGATCGATTGCGCTTCCTGGTGCCACGATGAGTGATTTGGAATCGGCTTTGCGGGGTGGGTTCAGGTTAGAGTGGACGGTGAAGAACGATGAGTGTGATCGGTGTGTTGGGTCTGGTGGTCGATGTGGATCTAATGCAACTTCACCTGACTCGTTTGTTTGCTATTGTGCTAGTGGGAATTTCTCGTTAAGTTGTGACAATTACAACGAAGTTAGTGAAGGAGGTAAGTGTTTCTCTGATATATAGATTCATATTTTGGTCGGATTGTGAGCGTGACGTTCCCAATCTATTGATGCAATTAAAATGTTATGGATTCTGATTTCAACTGCGTTGATATAATGATTTTATTATAATTTTTCTTTTTCTACTTTACCGTTAAAAGAAACGTATTTGGTTCAAGGTATGTATCAATATTTGGATTTTGGAAAACCGGTTGCTTATAGTTGGTCTTAACTGATAACTCAATTACCGATGGACGCGTTTTATTTGTTTAATTATGTATTTATTTCATAAAATTATAAAGAAATGTTTGTCATTTTTATAAGGTATAAGTATCACTTTCTGTGGGTTTTTTTTCTTGGTTTTCATGAAGATTGTGAATATTTTTAGAGCTGAATTTTATTTATAGCTATTTTATAAGTTATAAAATATTTTTTAGTAAAATAAGAAAATAGTTTTGTTTTATGAACAACAATTTGTAGATTTTCTAAGAAAAATATATCAGAATATGTGTTTTATAGGATTTGAACTCTCAATTTGAATACATCATTTAGACACTTACAAGTTACAACTATGATTTTTTTACAAGAGTTTATAGTTACGTTTATTTGTCCCTAAAAACTTGTATATTCCAAGACTATTAATGTTAAGGAGATTATTTAAAAGCTTTTATATAATAGAAATCCTCGCATATGCAAGACAACATGATTCGTCACATGTTTACCTAACACCAATTGTAGTTAGGTGGTAAATAAATTATCAAATAATCGAATAAAATAAAAGAATTGTTAGGTCGACTTTGGAATTATTCAGCGACGTACATTCTTGACCACTTTCTTTTTTCTAGTTTTAAAATTATTATGGCTTTGTCATTCTGATTAGGAATCGCTGGATTGGCCCACAAAATTTAAATTATTATATTCTGGATGTTTATAATTTATTTCACGTCATATTAAATGACTTTCAATTGTAACAATTATTTAAATCAACAGATGACATGAGACATGACTTTGTTAAAGAATATTAAGTTTATAAAACGTTTAAATTCTAGTACGAGATACATTAGAAGCTAATGTAATTTTAGAGTAGTAATAAATGGTGTATGAGTTTCGGTTTATAAAAAGTTTTAAAACTTTTAACGTATATTTAATTACTAGCTAGAGGGAAAAAAAATTTTACTTGCCAAAGTAACCTTAGATTGATATTTTGATCGGATGATTTTGAATCTAACATTTCCTAAAAATTCTATATACTTGCAGGAGGTTCAAAGAGCAATTCGTTGGGTATAGGTATGGTTTAACTCTCACTAAATATGCCAAAGTTTTTACATTAGTCATTATTTAATGAAACTAAAGTTTTGTACATTTCATCTTTGGATCCTAGTACTTGGAATCATTGGAGGGGTTATTGTTGTTGTCGTCGTCGGATGTGGGATTTTTGTTTATCGACGACGAAGACAAAGGCGTGCGGTCAAAGAAGCATCACCGGGCCAAACCGAGACTAAAGCCATTTTGACTTCCAGTTACAGCCAAGTAGTAACCAGTGGCACTACTAATTTCACTTCCAGCATCCCTTCGTTCCCTTCGTCAAAAACATCAGAAACATCTAAAGAGTTTGGAAAAAGCTCGTATTTTGGAGCTCAAGTTTTTACATACGAAGAACTAGAGCTCGCGACCGATAACTTCAATGATTCGAGGGAACTTGGAGATGGCGGTTTTGGAACTGTGTACTTTGGTAATATATAAAGATGGACAAGGGATAGAAATAAGTTGTGTTTTTACTATGGATTTTTTTGGAAAACGGAAAACATTTGAAAAGTTTTCGACAAACTTCCTAAAAAACCCTAATTTTTGTCGGAAGATATTCGAACCACAAATTTTCCGACAAAAAGCTAAGAGAAAGTTGTGAGAAACAATTAAATTGTTTCCGACGACTTTATGGAAAAAAGACCTTGTAAAAACCAAAAGACTAAAGACTTTTCTAGTAATGGACTGGTGTTGTGTCAAACTCTATGAGCCTTTGGTTTAACTCTTTTCATAATGTTTCCAGGTAAGCTTTTTGATGGTCGAGAAGTTGCGGTCAAGCGCTTATACGAAAACAATTTTAAACGAGTCGAGCAATTCATAAACGAGGTTAGGATCTTAACAGGTCTAGATCACAAAAATCTAGTGAAATTATACGGGTGCACCTCTAAGCGAAGCAAAGAACTACTTCTAGTATATGAATACATACCCAATGGAACAGTAGCCGATCATCTTCACGGAAAACTAGCAAACTCAAGCTCAAGTTTGTTTTCATGGTCCATTCGCCTCAACATCGCAATACAAACAGCCGATGCACTAGCTTATCTCCACAAATCGGGCATCATCCACCGCGATGTGAAAACCAACAACATTTTACTAGACAAAAGTTTCCAAGTCAAAGTGGCCGATTTCGGGCTATCAAGATTGTTTGAAAATGTTACACATGTTTCCACTGCCCCACAAGGGACCCCTGGGTATGTTGACCCTGAATACTACCAGTGCTATCAGCTAACAGATAAAAGTGATGTTTACAGCTTCGGTGTTGTCCTTGTTGAGCTCATATCTTCGCTACAAGCTGTTGATACAAGTAGACACAGGCTTGACATAAACCTGGCTAATATGGCTATGACCAAGATCCAATCCCATATGTTGGGTGAGTTGGTTGACAAGAGTCTCGAGTTTGAAACGAATAGTTCGGTGAGGAGGATGATCACCTTGGTGGCTGAGCTTGCTTTCCGGTGTCTACAACAAGAGAAGGATATGAGGCCTACAATGAAAGAAGTGGGGGAGACTTTAAAAGGGATTCAGAACGATGAGTTGTATGCTCAGAAACCTGAAGTGCTTGATATTGTGGTGGATGATGGTGGTCAATTGCAGGATCGTAACACCGAGCCGCCATCACCGGATTCTGGTGTTAGTAGCAAATTGGTTGGTGGTTCTAAACCGAATTCTTCTAATGGTTGATCGGACTGTTTTGGATGTGAAAATATATACTGGTTTATTGTTGTTTATGCAATGTGTTGTTACATAAGAACACATGACAGCAAGTTTTATAGAGTGTAAATAGTAAAATACAACTACTAAAATCATAACGGTCTGTGTTTAATATGTATCTCTAGTTGGGTAGTTCATATCTATATGAAATTCATTCATTTTTAGGACGTAATTATCGGGTTGGATGTGTTTTATTTTGTTTTGTTTGAAACTTCAATTCTAAATATACTTAATTGCAAACTAAGAAGTTTAGCGATTCACGTTAATGCCACTTTTCACTAGGTTTCAACGTCACTTAGAGTGTCCGTACTGGGGACATGAGCGGTGCCACCTTGGCCTATTACGCTCCCGACACCACCCTCCTCTTGTGTGAAGCTTTTCATGGGCGTGAGTGTTGTGTGTGTGGTTTTTTATCTTTTATAATTTTCAACCAACCAAAAAACCCATATCATTAACTCTAATAGTTACAAACTTTATAACTATCATACGTCCACCACGTATACTGCACCATTTTTACTATCACACACTTTTATGTTGCTAAAATGCCACACTCGATATATTTGATAGTGGGTTGGTCGCATATCCCATGACGTCTGGAAAAAGCGATAGATCCACAATTTTTTTGTCAACATAATTCTTATTCTTCGGTAATTATAACTATAGGTTAAACTCATGTTTTTCTTTAAAAATCCATTTTATAAAAAAGATCCAACAAAATCCATTGACCTGGGTCAACTGACCATCTTGACGCCTTCATAAGCTTCATTCCACTTATGCATACTTGGGGAAACTAACACCAACGTAGCACACCACAAAAATAAACCAGTACGGAGGAAAGTCTCATCTATCTAGCATAGGTCTCAGGATCGAATCGAGCTTAGCACATGCTACGATTTTTCTCATCCTATTAGTTGGCAAGGGTTCTAAAAGTTTTCTACTAACATGTTCTCGTCGTTATAAAAAATACCCTTGTGTCTATCTGGTGTTCTCTTATGTTGGCTAAGAATGCATGAAACGCCATGCCACATACTAATCAATTGGGATGATATCCGCATTTCACAATGGGTTTATTTTCAAATCATCTGGTAGCATTATTTTGTAACTAGTTAGTTTTTTTTTTATAAATTATATTTGATCAACAACTAAGTTACAGAAACACTTTTGTTTACTTTCTTATTTGTTACTAGTTTTTACTACTAAACATATGTATTACATAAGTTGAATAAATAAAATATAAAATAGAATAAAAAATTATTAGTTGTGAAACGGTATACTAAGACATGATATAATTGGAATTGCGTATGAGTAATAACTATAAGTAATAAAAACAATAGTATGGACTTTTTATAATTTTTTCCAAACATAAAGTAAACATTTTGTTTCGTTTTAAAAAAATTTCAATTTTAAAAGTTTCTTACTATAATTTCCTATTTTAATTAATTTTATAAAAAATTACTTTAAAAAACCAATTTTAAAATATTACGTAAAATAGTTTGATTTTAAAAAAAATATTTCTATAGAAATAAATTAATAAAATATATCTTTCTTAGTTTATTAAAAAACTAATAGAAAAGAGAAACGAAAAAAAAATATTAGTAAATAATATAGTTATTTAATACAAAACAAAAAAAGGAAAAATTTGTTAGGAATGAATGTGACAATAATAGATGACACATCATTTACTCTTTTATTAAGTAAAAAGATTTAGACATCCGAGTTTGAATATATATATATATATATTTGAGTTTGCTTATGCATAACGGAAATAGATTTGAAAATTCACATCTTTTCGTGAAGAAGATATACTGAAAGATTAAACTGAAATATCACGACATTATGGTTAGTTTAAAAATAAATTAACAACAAACTCATACATATGATAAACTATTTCTAAATATAAATCAATATGCTCATGAGGGACTTCAACGCACATCATTTAGGAGAGTCACCATCAACACATCGGTACCATTTGACTAAAGTCATTTGCTAAATCATATAAAAAAATATCATCATAATCATAATACAAAGGATTAACATCATCTAAATAAAAATTTTAACCGATTACATTGCTTTTTGAAAGGGATGAAAATATATAAATTAATGTATGTATCTAAATAAACACTCACCTCCTCTCTATGGGCCACTTTTTTTTTGTTAATGATTAAAAATACATCTAATTTTGACCAAGAGTGGGTCTTACACCAAGTCGGTCAACATAAAGTTATTCAACCAAAACTTCTATTCTCTTGTTCTAAAAGTCTTTAATCAATTTACAACTAAACACTCAACACACCTTAGTTTCTATTTTCATCAATCATTCCCTATTTCAAGTTTCAACCACCATGAAAACCCGTACCCACTCGACCCGCGCCATCTCTGCGTTGGTTGTGATCCTAGCCACTGTCATATGTTTACCGGTCCACTGGTGCCAGGAAACGCGGCTATATGGTACATGTAGCCAGTTGGTCCGGTGTGGAGACATTGAATTCGGGTATCCTTTTTGGGGTTTAGGCCGGCCGAATTATTGCGGGCACCCAGGTTTTCATCTAACCTGCCAATCTAACGTTCCCAGGCTCATTTTAAAATCAGTAAACTATCGCGTGCTGTATGCTAATAGCGAGACACATACGATCACCGTTGCTAGAAATGATCTCTGGAGCAACATTTGCCCTGAGCATCTTCAAGGCATCAACTATGACTCCAACCTTTTCAAGGGCTATACTTATGTCCAGGAGAATGTGTCTCTGTACTATAGATGTCAGCATAATATGTTGAGTGGGATAGCGCCGTTGGGTGATAATTTTCGATTCAACTGCGATGTGAATGGGACTCAGAGTCCCAGTTATTTCTACAGAACCAGTTTGATTACCAACAATATCACCAATTTCTTGAACCAATGCAAATATAGTTTTACTGTACCTGTACATCAGTCTTGGGCAGATCAGTTATCATATGTCACTTCTTCAGAGAGAGATTTGAAATTTGCTTTGAGAGTTGGTTTCAATCTAAACTATATGGCGAATAACGAAGATTGTGATCGGTGTATTTCATCCAATGGTCAATGTGGGTCTAACCCAACTTCACCTGAGTTGTTTGTTTGCTACTGTGCTAGCGGGAATGTCTCCTCGACTTGTAACAATTCCAACGAACGGGTGCATCCTAGAGGTAAAATATCACTCAGTAGTAACTATCCCTTTTAAACTGGTGCACCCATACTTAAAGAAAAAGGTCTTTTTAATCACTGCTAGTTTAGTCACACATGTCTTACATTTCTTATGATGTATTTTCCTTTCTTTTTCAAAACAGGATACAAGGGAACTAAAGTGAAGGTTATAATTGGTAAGCAGACAAGCTTTTATCTATACTGAGGGCATTGTTTGATTATGTAGACATTTATGAAAAGTTCTAGCATTAAAACAAAATTGTCCTTTCTTCTTTTTTTTCAATGAAGCAAGACATAAATAAGAGCTAATTATCCACTAAATATATTCTGTAGGTGTTTCATGCAGCTTCACAGGAATTATGTTCCTAATGTTTGTGATACTCTGTCGGAAAATGAGGTTACGTGTAACTCCAAAACAACCAGAAATTGCATATCAACAGATAGAGGTATTCATAAGGAACTATGGAAGCTTGGCACCAAAAAGATACAAGTATTCAGAAATCAAGAAAGTGACAAACTCATTCCTAAATAAACTGGGACGAGGAGGATATGGAAGCGTTTACAAAGGAGAATTGCCTAATGGGGATCTAGTTGCAGTGAAGCTCTTGAGTGAAACAACAGGAAGCGGAGAAGATTTCATTAACGAAGTAGCTAGCATCGGCAGAACTTCCCATGTCAACATAGTCACCCTTTTAGGTTTCTGCTTTGAGAGAAATAAAAGAGCTCTGTTGTATGAGTTCATGCCAAACGGATCCTTGGATAACTTTCTACATGTTGATGGCTCCCATTTAGACTGGAACACATTGTTCCGAATTGCAAAGGGGATCGCACGAGGTCTAGAGTACCTGCACGGAGGTTGTAACACAAGAATTGTGCACTTTGACATAAAGCCTCACAACATTCTACTGGACGAAGAATTTGTCCCAAAAATAGCTGATTTCGGGCTGGCTAAGTTGTGCAAGAATAAACAAAGTATTGTGTCTGTAACGGGTGCAAGAGGTACCGCCGGATACATGGCCCCTGAAGTATTTTTCAGAGATCTTGGAGGTGCATCTCACAAATCAGATGTGTACAGCTATGGAATGCTGGTTCTTGAAATGACGGGTGCACGCAAGTACAATATGGTTAGCGGGACAAGCACAAGTGACACATTCTTTCCAGACTGGATATACGAGCAAGTAGAAGCTGCATCCGACGTAAAAGACTATGGGACTACAACTGAAGGGGAAGTGGAATTAGCTAGAAAGATGATGGTGGTGGGACTGTGGTGCATTCAGTATGATCCATTTGATCGACCATCTATCAGCAAAGTCGTTGAGATGTTGGAAGGAAGCCTTGAATCGTTGCAAGTGCCACCTCGACGATTCTGGTCATCTCCCGCAAGGTCTTTCCATGGCATTTCTCAGTTAGATATGTTGAGTTCAATCAGTTAGAGACAAATGAGAGACTTATAATTCACAGTTTGATTTTACAGAAATTAAACTTCGAAGAAATTGAATCTTTTATGCTTTTGGTTCGAATAATAGCATAAATTATATAATATATGTTGGTTTCAGGCCCCAATAAAACACACAAAAAACACACACACAAATACAAAGAGAAAGAAGATAAATATTTGCTGCTACTAACTCTCTTTTTTATTATACTACTTCAAGCTTTAAATAGACTCAAAGTCACACTAAAAACTCCAACAACTAACTCCACGTAGCCTCTGCATGACCACATTTACAAAGACTTATTCAACCATATTACTCTCGACAAACTTGACTTAACAATTATAACCTAATAAAAGATAACAAACATGTGACTAAATTAAATTAACTTGCTAATCAACCATGACCCGTAACTTGACCCAATCTGACCTGATTAGACCCGATCAAGATTAACCCAACAATATATTACTCCCGGTCTTTAAAACTGTTTTTTTTATCAAATCTCAGCCGTCAGAATTCGTTTGGAGTCGATCTACACCGTCTAAAGTCCGCGGTTTTCAGAAAAAATTGAGGTTATCAGCTGTTATCAATTTTTGAGGTAGCTCTCAACCTATAAGTTGAAATTATTGTTGTGGTATATATCTGAAATGGGTTTCGAGTAGATTTGTTGTTTATTCCTCGACTCCATGGTGGTTGATCGATATCACTGTAGCGCCATTAACGATGAATCTAAGAAACAGTTTGCTAAACTCAAGTTAATATTTTTTGGACAATAATCAAAGCCCTAAATCATTGGAAATATGTTTAATAGAACTGAAAGGAATTTTGCTAGCTTTACAAATGATTTTTTGGGGGCCAAATTGTTTCCTCATTTGGTTATTGGCCACTTCCGGAGGTGTGTGTTGGTATTATTTACGTTGAAGTAACTTATAAGATGTATTGCTTTATTTTTGTAGCTCCTAATTTGGTGTTATTGGCCACTTCCAAGGTGTGTTTGGTAAGTGTTATTTTTGTAGCTTCTAATTCTTGAACCAATAATAATGAATATGGTGTGTGCAGTAAGATGGTTACTCTAAGATGTTTAAGTATGTTTTTATAAGAGCTAGAAGGATAAAAGTTTAGCACATATTAGCTTGTGGTTATTTTAACAGAGCAACTAAACTGGTTAATACTTAATATGACAGGACCTTATAGGCTTTAATAATTTGTATGGCCAGTGAGAAATTGTAAAGATTTTAAATACATTTGTCTAGAGTTTAACATAGTAAATTTGAGGGTTGTATTCAGAATATTTCTAGTGTTTAATGTTTTGTTAGCATGTAAACAAATTTTACTTGCTTTGATTTTTATTTGTGTAGATACTAATCTATCATGACATTTACGGCAGATACTTAAATCGGGAGTAGTAAACCATAGAAACCATGATGTTCTTTTTTAATGGTTGATTATGATGCTAATATTCTTTCGTAGCTGACATAATCTTATTGAATTAAATGTTTTCTTGTATCTTAAATGCTCTACACGTGATATGGAATAACCATGTTTTTGTTAATCAAAACTTAAAACTTGTAAGACTTTTGGTGACACAGATCTCAGGGTGATAAAAAAGAAGCTTATGTCTGCAATGAGTTGGTCAATGGAAAGAAAGTTATTGATTGTTCAATCGAAGGTGGAAACAATCTAAGGTACAATGAATCTGCTCCAATACAAGTATATTTGTTGTTTGTTATTTGTTGATATGTTATTTGTTGTTTAAATGCCTTATTCAGTTTCTAAATTTTACATGCTATTTGTTGATTTGCCTTATTCAGTTTCTAAATTTTGTCTCATAGGAATACCCTTCTGTGTGAGTTTTGGCTTTCGGATTCCCAAACCAAATAACTCTTTAATTAAATTTGTTAACTTTTTGATGAGGTAAACCTGCTTTATATATGCAAGCCTGGTGCATCAATTCGTGGAGGTTGCATCATGCCATCATTACATTAGATTTATGGGTCCAACAAAATATGGTATGCCATTAATAGTTTAGACTTCAGATGACTTTCAAGATGGCTTTCAAATAACTTAGCATGGCTCCTTTGTTTCTCATTTAGTCAAGGTAGTTGTGTAAATAGTATTTTCTTTCCAATTTGGTTTGTTTTTGTTTCATTTCCATTCAAAAAAATTCATATAGTGTAATAGACATAGATCAAAAAAAATTTATGTAGTGTCAAATAGAATTAGAGCAAACTAGACTATTAGTACATATTTTGAAGACCAACTTAATTGTTTGAGAACAAGTAAGCTTGTGGGGCCTTGCAATGACACATGTGCTTACTTCAGTTGTATTATATTCATATAACCGAACTCGGATGAATATAATATAGTTTTCATTTGATTTGAGACTAATTATGTTATTTTAGAATGCAAAGAAATTGAGATATTTGTATCATGTTGAAATGATTAGAGGTTGCATGGATCTCTTTTGAAGATCTATTATTGTTTTTTTAAGTATTAGTGTTTATTTATGTTTGTCTTTATCTTTAAATGTATGATTTTCCGTTATGAAGCAAACCAATCTATTGTGATTAAGTTTAACTATCCTATTTTAAACAAATCTATTTTGTTTTCAATGTTTATTCCACTTCTATTATTTATTACATGTAGACATGTAGTTAAATGAGTTGTGTTTATATTTTAAAAGAATATACTAATTTTCTTTAAAATTTAATGGAAATTTGTTATGACATTTTAAAGCACAATAAATTACCCGATCAACAGACAGGTATAAAACTAGTTTATTTCATTAATTGGTAAAGTTCTGTATAATATGAAATTTGTTATAACTAATAGTTCTGTATTACATTAAATGACATTTTCATCTCTGACGTTTTGTTAAATTTGTCATTTCAATCCAAAAACATTTTTTGTCATTTCAGTCACTATGGTTTACCAAATGTTGTCATTTTCATCCATTCCACTAACTCCGTTAAGTTCTCCGTTAAATATGAGTGTATTTTAGTCTTTTTAACACCCTAATTGTCCAATTAAAACAAAGTTAATCAATAAAATATTAAATTAAAACTAAAAGAAAAATATAAATCAACTATTGAGACCGGACACTTCAGTTTAAAAGTTTTAATTAACGCTAACTAGTTTAGAAACCCGTCTTACTACACGTGTTGTATAAAAAAAATTAAATAATAATTATTTAGTACTAATAAAAATTTAGAAAATAACTTTTTGAGATAAAATATGCTTAAAGTTACATATAATTAACCATTAAGTAATTCGAAAATAACAATAATTTTTCAAACTTTCGTAATTAAAAAAGTTTTGTTTTTAAAAAAATTATTAAAATGTTTGTATTAAAATACTTAATATTTCATATAATTTAATAAAACGTCAGTGATGAAAATAAAATTTTACTCGGTAAACAATGATAAAATGGGAGAATTATCTTTTGTTGCATTGTAATCACTTTCTTGTTTTGTAACTATATTTTTGAAAATGATAACATATAGTTGTAATAATATTAGGAAAACACCATTTTACTAACATCTTAGTACTGAATCTCTATTAATATACATCATAGAACATTACTGACATGCATAACAAGTTAATGGAACATCTTTTAAGCTGCTGACTACAAACAAAATTTAACAACATGAACTGAAATTGTTCAAATCATGATGTTGCTTGTTAAGCATTTTAATTTTCATAGACATATAAGAGCAGTTTCCGTATATTCATTACTCCTAATCAAAAGAAAAATATTCAAACATGTGGATGAGACTACAGAACTGCCGTACGTTGACAAACCACCGATGATAATTAAATTAAATTAAATATTATAATAAAACCCACTCTCATTTTTAATCTAAACTAGTACAAATAGACTAAACCCAATAGTCTTCTTTAATGTTCAAAGTAATTCATAATTCGTTACGCGTAGGCTTTTGAATTATTCAACTTATTAATCACTGTATTCTTTATCTTAAATAGATGCATGTGTCAACCTAAATTAAGCTACAAAAAGATTTCAAATAACTTTAAAAATATTCAGAAAAACTAATTAAATAAGCTAGACAAACTAAAAATGAAGATGAACATAATTAATTATTTTATATCGTTATATTAAAAATATTTATAAAATAAATAAAAGATAATAGGCATATTTCCCTGATTCGATCAGAAATTAGACCTTTTCATATTGAAACTTATGTATTATTATATTTTTAGTAACACTAGGACAAATTGTAAAAACTCATATATATTCGTTGGTTTTGAAGATTGACGATCAAGGACGATCAATACACTTGTTCCACTTTCATTTTTCCCATCAACCACCTTCCTGGCTTCCTTTCAAGTTCATTCATTGTTCATCATCATTCATGGTTTCCTCCCAAACTGCACGTCTAGACCCGAGCCCCGCATTAATTGCGATAACGGTGGTTCTAGCCACCCTTATTCATTTCCCGGCCCTCCGGGGCCAGGAAACTAGCCCATACGACATATGTGGCCAGTTGGTCCAGTGTGGAACCATTGAGCTCAAGTACCCCTTTTGGGGGCTCGAGCGGCCAGAATACTGTGGCCACCCGAGTTTTCGGCTAAACTGTGCATCTAATGTCTTTGTGCTCACTTTACAATCAGTAGAATATCGAGTTCTAGTTATCGACAGCAGTACACACACAATCACTATTGCTAGAAATGATCTGTGGACCAACATTTGCCCTCAAACTCTTCACAACACCACTTACGACACCGCGATTCTCAATGATAATAATATGGGTCAGGAGGATGTATCTTTGTTCTACGGATGCCCAGATGATATACCGGGTGGGACACCGTTGGGTGCTAATTATGGATTCAGTTGCGAGGTGAATTCAACTCAGATCGATGGTTATTTCTATAGAAGTAGTATGATAGTCGGCAATGTTGCCGATTTCTTGTGTCATGCAACAGTCCTATCACTGTACCAGTGAATCGATCTTCGGCTGATCAATTAGCGGCTGCTGGTGCTTCGGTGAATGATTTGGGATCGGCTTTGCAGAGTGGGTTCAGGCTAGAGTGGACGGTGAAGAATGATGAGTGTGATCGCTGTGTTCGATCAGGTGGTCGATGTGGGTCTAACGCAACTTCACCGGAGCTGTTTGCTTGCTACTGTGCTAGCGGGGATTTCCCTGTAACTTGTAACAATTCCGGCGAAACTAAAGGTAAGTGATTCTCTAATCTGTTATATTCATCTTTTGGTTGGATTTTGAACATTTTCATCATCTCCTTAAACCGGCATATACTTCTAATGCATCCATGTTTGGAAGACTACTTGGTCACGAACAGTTCACAAACTGTTTGACGGAAATTTTGTTTATGTTTGTTTGTTTGATAAATGAACGAACACGAACAAAAACATTTCGTAGTTAAGCGAAACGAATGAATATGAACAGAGGTTGCATTCGTTCATGCTCGTGAACGTTCGACAAACTATTCATTTGTGTCTGTTCATTCAAAGATTTATATTTAAAAATTTTATTTTACTAGTTTTAAGTTTTAAAAAATATATGAAACCCTAGTTATATTATAAGTTTGATATCTATGCGGACATTTCTTATTTGACTCTATCAACTTCAGTTTGTATAAGAGTTTGACAAACACTTCTCGATTTTTATGTTAATTATATGTTAGAATAATTATTTTAAGTTTGTGTTAAAGTTTGACGAATTTTCATTCGTGTTCATTTAGTTTCATGAATATTTTTTTTGTTTCCGTTTGTTTTTATTTGTGTTCATTTATGTTTGGTAAGTTTGTTTATGAACTTTTCATTTTCTTAATTAATGAACGAATATGAACAAGAAATAAAATATCGTTTGATAAGTATTTATGAACAAACTCATTTATTTAATGAATGAACACGTCTTTTTCGTGTTTGTGTTCGTTCGGTTCGTTTACAGCTCTGCTAGTTGATTATATTTGACCAGACTCCGGTACCACTAGACCCTGTTCATTTGTTAACCACTTGAATTATATTTAGAGACTCCGAAATGTAATACTATAAAATCAAGACTTGTTCTTCTTTCATTTTTCCTATCAGTAACCAAATATCTAGTTTAAATATAGTCATCCCTTTTTTTCCCGAGTCCCTCACTATTTGCCATAACCTTGGTTCCTAGAACATTATCCGTTTCTCTTACGGTGCCAGGAAACACGGACCATATGATGTCGTCGGTCGGTCCACTGTGTAGCTTTGTATTCCAGTATTCCTTTTGCAGATTAGGAGGCCCAGATGATTGTGGAATTGTGGCCACCTGGGTATTTAGCTACCTGCCAATCTAATGTTCCTGAGCTCATTTAAAATCAATAAACTATCGAGCCCTAATTGTACCGATAACAGTACATACACGATCACTAGTACTAGAAATTATCTTCGGATCACCCTTCTGCTCGCACTATCTCCTTATACCACTTATGTCTTATGACTCGACACTTTTCAACGACAATGTGATAAATACCGAAAATCGAAAACTTAGATTTATGATTAAAAAGCTTGATTCGAGATAGGCTAAATCTTCAATTACAAGATAAAAACCCTAGTTGATAAACAATACATCCATATCCCCCGCCCTACTCTCTAAAGTACTATAAAAACAATAAAGGTAAAATTGTCCCACGATTAGCTCCTCTATTTTTGGTAACCCATGATTAGCTCCTATATCTCGGGTAAGTGACTAATGTAGTTGACCCTATTTCTAGTAACCGACTAATTGAATTGACCCGAGGTGGCTTGATTTGTGGATACGTATCAATACTTTCGGCCCGGAAAATCGACTTGTCCTCAAGTCGAGAGGAAGCGGTCGAGTGAAGCTTGGCCGCCCTTTATCAACAACCCATGATGGACGCCATTCGAGTCTTACAATGGCATGTGGTGCAATTTCAACGGTGCGTCAAGGTGGGCGCCACTTGTGTCATCAGGCTACACCTTTGTTCGGAGACTCTCGCGTTGGTCCCCTAAACCCAGCTAGTGGAGAGTGAACTGCATAAGATTCATAACGTGAATATGTATGAACAAGTTGTCTAACACTTCTAGAAGAATACATACTCTTTAATGAGGCCTTCTGTTGTGTAGTGGGTTTCAAAAGAAAACACCAAACAAGCATGGATTTAATGTTTTGGTTGGGCAAGAAGGTGAGTAGCTAACCGGACGAGTTGGTCGTGAGGTGCTTAGGTGTAATATTTTGGTTTTGCAATACCGCTGGTGTTAGTAGTAGTGTAGATGATGCAATCGACGGGTCAGGTACCAGTTCCCTGTTTGGTGTTGGTTTTGTACTACTGTTAGTGGCTGTTCAAGGCATGTTGGTGGTGCGAGGGTTGAAGGCTGGTTTTGGGTTGGTGTTTGGTGCTAAAATCAGGAAGAATGAGAGGTGTAGATGATGCGAGTAGTGGTGTTTGGCTGCTGGTTGGTTTTCCAAACATGGTGATCTTATCCCTCCATAGCGGTGTTGTGTCTCTTTTTTCAGCCACCCTGTTCTTCTGATCCTCATCTGCTTTTTCATCATATAACTGCCGGCTCCGAGCATATGAGTTTTGATTGCTACTATATCTTCCTTCAGGGGTGCCAAGATGGCGTCTAATCATGCCAAAATGGCTGATAACCAGCCTGCGATAAGATCTTCTGCAGTGTTGTTGCCATCGTGTTGGTTGGTAGTGCTCCGGATAGATGGTACCATCGTTTTTCCCGGCAATGGAACCAAATGATAAATACCGGAAATCGAAAGCTCAGATTTATGATTAAAAAGCCTGATTCGAGATAGGCTAAATCTCCAATTACAAGGTAAAAACCCTAGTTGATAAACAATACATCAATATCCCCCTCCCTACTCTCTAAAGTACTATAAAAACAAGAAAGGTAAACTGTCCCACGATTAGCTCCTCTATTTTTGGTAACCCACGATTAGCTTCTATATCTCGGGTAAGTGACTAATGTAGTTGACCTTATTTCTAGTAACCGACTAATTGAATTGTCCCGAGGTGGCTTGATTTGTGGATACGTATCACAATGATTTTAGATAGGAGATGTATCTAGCCCAGTTAAACTGATTTCGCTCGTATCATCAGCTGCCCATTTCTGCTGTTTTCCAGCACCCTATTCCAATCAAGTTCGTTTTGATATTCACAAAATACCTCTAAGAAGCAGCATATGCAGCAGCCTGCCAGCTTTAAATTTTTACATAAGAAGCTTCTATGAAAAGAACTTTACTGTTTGGCCAAATTATCAAAGTCATCACCCTCCTAATTCCCAAAAGCCGAAGTGCAACGCTTGCACATCACTATGTGAGACGCACATTTGTGTAAAACCAAATAAGCTTTACCTTCTACTAGAAGTTGTGTCTCTCTCATTTGCTTTACATACCAACCTATTTATTAAGTAAAGCTTTTATATCTTTTTCATTTGACCTCCTACAAACCCTAATTTTTTTACTAAATTTGATCTAAAAGATCACGGAACATGCCTTTTACCCCTGATGAGTTTTCCTGTGTGCCTTTTTAAACCAAGTACATAAAAAGTTCTTAGAGAAAACAAAGAAACACAAGTCGGTGAAATCCTAAGGCCCCGTTTGGTTCATAGAATTCTAAGAATTTGGAATTGAAAAGTTTTCATCCAAAATACTGTTTGGTTGGCCAACGGATGAAAATGAAACTGGAGAATTGAAACAAATGATGTGGACTGATAGAAATATTGCCTGAAGCTGAATAGTTTAGTTTTTAATCATTGTTGGTTATAACATAAATTTCTATAAGGTTCATGGTCTGATATGATAACAAACTCACCTATGTCTTTACTCTTTACCTTCTTTTTGAAACAGAATCGAACGGAACTATGAGGAAGCTTATAATAGGTAAACTGGACACCTTTTACACCTTTTATCTATGCTGAGGATATTGTTTAATCAGGCACAAATTAGTGAAAATGAATCTAACCAACCATTAAACATAATGCAGGCATTTCATGCAGCATCACAGGAATTATATTCCTGTTGTTTGTAATTCTTTGTCGAAAAAAAAGGTTATGCGTAACTCCAAAAGGACCCAAAGCTACAATCGATCAAGTGGAAATATTCATAATGAACTATGGAAATTTGGCACCAAAAAGATATAAGTATTCAGAAATCAAGAAAATGACAAACTCATTCCGAGAAAAACTGGGACAAGGAGGGTATGGGAGTGTCTACAAAGGACAATTGCCTGATGGACATCTAGTTGCAGTGAAGCTCTTGAGCGAAGCGACTGGAAATGGAGAAGATTTCATCAACGAAGTTGCTAGCATCAGTAGAACTTCACATGTGAACATAGTCACTCTTTCAGGTTTCTGCTTTGAGGGAAAGAGAAGAGCCCTTTTGTATGAGTTCATGCCAAATGGATCCTTGGATAGGTTTCTAAGTGGTGATGGCTTTCATTTGGACTGGAACACATTGTTCCAAATAGCAAAAGGGATTGCAAGAGGTCTAGAGTACCTGCACAGAGGTTGTAACACAAGAATTGTGCACTTTGACATAAAGCCTCATAACATTCTATTGGATGCAGAATTTGTCCCAAAAGTATCCGATTTTGGGCTAGCTAAGTTGTGCAAGAAAAAAGAAAGTATTGTGTCTGTAATGGGCGCAAGAGGTACTGTGGGATACATGGCCCCTGAAGTATATTTCAGGAGTCTTGGAGGCCCATCTCATAAATCAGATGTGTATAGCTACGGGATGATGGTTCTTGAAATGACAGGCGCACACAATCACAATAACACTGAAAGGACAAGCACAAGTGAAACATACTTTCCAGATTGGATATACACGCAAGTAGAAGCTGGAGGAAATTTAGGGGATTATGGGGTGACAACAGAAGAGGAAGAAGAATTAGCTAGGAAGATGATGATGGTAAGCCTTTGGTGCATTCAGTCTAATCCATCAGACCGACCGGCCATAAGTAAAGTTGTGGAGATGTTAGAAGGAAGCTTTGATTCATTGCAAGTTCCACCTAGACGCTTTGACTCATCTCCCGCAAGGCCTTTCCAAGACACTGCCCTCTCGTCAACACAAAGTTTAAGCGGTGAGAGTGTATCAACCTACCTAACTCTCACGAAGCCTGGTAGCGAACTAGCTTAATAAGTTTTATCTCCAGATATTATTGCAGAATTTTTTTATGAATATTGTGTATAACAGGCAAAAAAGAAGACTTTCACAAACACAATCAGACTACCAATTAGCCAATTTGACTAACATCTGCATCAATTCCATAACACTGAGACCTGTTAACGTCTGGATCCCTAATATTTTGTACAAAAATAAGTAATCTGATGCGATGACCATAGTTTAATAACTACAATTTGTTTCCTACCCAACCTAACCCTGAAGTTCCTCCCTAACCACATCAGCACATAATTTTCATTTGTTATCGAGTTTATGTTCAACTGTTCTGTGATTCCAATACTATAAAACAGAATCGAAACGTTTTAATGCCGAATCGGCAACTCGAAGCCTTGCAAACAGTGAATTTACGGACATAAAACAGATAGAGAGATTCATAGATGATGAAATACAAAGTAAACGGTAATAATATACCTGTCGGCTGTAGCTCCGATTCAATGAAGCAACGGCATCTCCTGGTGATGTCTTCTACCGATGTCTATAGCAACAACCTCGCAATTGATTCGCCGATGCTCGCGAACAACGGTGACAATCTGAACATTCTACGGTCCGATACGTTGATAACAATCGAGACACAAATTGTTATTCGAAAAAGTGAAAGTGCATAATCTAAACGTATAATTGAATCATAATCATAGTTGACGATGGATTGAAGAGTGAAGCATTCTTACCGATGCCTCTGTTGTTTCAAATGGACTCCTCGTGCACGAAAGGAACTATTGCAGCAATGAATCAACAATGCCTCCATTGCACTTCCACTGTTATTCTTTTGAGCGGAACCAAAGCTGATGATTTTATCATTTCAAAGGTGACTGTTAATTTAACTACTTTAAATATACCATTTAAAAATTTACATTGAACAAGATTAAGTCTAGAGTTATAACTTTAAAAACATCTCTAATGGCTTGTTTTTGGAGTGTTTGAGTAAAAACATCACCTGGATGACATCCATCTATTGTGGACCTTGTTTTTTCAGTGAGTGTGGGTTAGGGTTGGGTTTTATTATTAAAAAAAATAACAATATATTTATATTAATAAAATATTTAGTTTTTCAATATTACTATAACATACACATAACGGGTATATTTAGTGTCAAGTTTTTAAATTTAAAATTTTTAAACTTTAAATTTCCCCCCAAACGACTATGTTTTTAAATTTTAAATTTTTTAAACTTTCTCGTAACAGTTAGATTTTTTTACTATAAACACAAACATTCATCTTTTGTTTTTTCAACATAAAATGAGTTCAATTTAGTCTATCTTTCATCTTTCAAATTTCTCATTATTTCTAAACTCTACATAAAAAAATGAGTTCAAATAGTGATGAAAGTTCACCTATTTCAACTCATGATTTACATTTTATAGATTTTATACATCCGGCGTTAAAAGAATTGATAAATGATGATGTTGAGAAAGCGTATGTAGAAGTGATGAAAGCTCATGCTGCTGAAAGTTCTCGATGCACAATAAGAAAACGAAGAAGTATACAAAGAGATACGAAGAGGGGGATAAGGGTCTTTGGAATGACTACTTTTCTGGATCGGTGTACCCCGAAAGTTATGCGCCACTCACAATGAAACAAACTGTTGGGGATGGAAGCATGATGTTAACGTGTTTATTCTTTGGATATCAGTTTATTTGTACCAGGTTAGATTTTATTTGATAGTAGGTTAGACACACGTATATTATACAGATTGAAATAATATATATATATAATAAATTATATATATGTATATTTATAATTTATAACATATAATAAAAGATTAACTATTGTCCACGTGACGTCTAACTAGGTTGTACACCTAGGTGTCACGTAAACTTTGCCACATGTCATCCTTTTGCCACATGTCATCCTTATATTCGTTTTGAAAATCTTGATTTTTAATCTTAAATTATCAATAGATACTAATAAAACAAGGTTTATTTTGTCACGTTTCATCTTTTTAAACAATCTTTTTTTAGACTTATCATTCTTTTAAATATCCTCACTTTATTTTCCCTTAAAAAATATATTAAAGTAATTTAAACACTCAAATAATTTCTCTCTCTTCATAAAAATTAATTTGGTCAATTGATATATTTTTCTCTCTCATATACATTTTTTTAAATCAAACTATGTTTTTAAAAATAAATTTTATTAAGAAAAGTAAAATTTATATATTTTCTAAAACATTGAACCTTTTGAAACAAAATATTTAATATCAGTCATTTTTTAAAATAATTATAAAAAATATGAGTTTTTAATAAACAAGATTTTTATAAACAATAAATTTTTATAAGAAAAAACTTAAAACAAATATTTAAAAATGAAACTATTTTAAGAGAGTTAAAAATAGTATAATTGTTTTATCTTTTGAACAAGTACATATATATAATTTTATACATATCATATATTAAAATATCGTACTATAACTTTTCATGTTTATTACTAATAATAACCCGTTTAATAGATGAGTTTCTAAACTATCTATTATCTATATACCTATCTATCTATAACCTATCTATTGCTTATTTACTTGAAATATCTATTCATGTGCAATTATAATCATATTTTATCTTCAAACATGGTTTTATAATTCATAAATTTTTATTACTAATTATTTATTATTTTATTTATTCAACTCGTGTAATACACGGGATACTAACCTAGTTTTCATATATTTCATAACTTTTCAAAATTTTGATTTTTTAAATATAACCTACATATTCTTTCCAATGATAACCTCAGACATATATATATATATAGAAAGTATTAATTGATTTTACTAATTTTAAATAAATACATACAAACAAAAAATAAAATGTAGAGTATTGTTTACACAAAAGTATTTGGATTTTTATAAACATTTGTTTTAATTTTAACTAGTCTTTGTTTTAATATTTTATCTTTCTTTTAAATTTTATATTTTATTAGATTCATTGTTAATGCAATATGAGCTTTTTCTTTCTTTCAAAATTGTTTACATTTTATTTTTTATATATCCAAACTATTGAGATAACTTTAACGTTTTAATTTGTTCCACACCTAATATTATCCTATAATTTAAGTTCACAAATGCTAGTTTTTCAACATGTGTAACACACAGGTAACTAACCTAGTCTAATATATGTTATAGATAACGTATCAATGAAATTGTTATATATAATAAATATATTTAAGTTATAAACAATGGTATAAAAAGAAAAATCAACTTTATTATTCTTAAATTAATATAAACATTTTAATACCTTTTGAAGTATTTTAATTTTAATAATAATTAGTTACAAATTAAACTATATTTTAACAAATTAAATCTCATTAAGGTATATTTTATAAAATATGTTTATTTTTAGAAAGAAATATCTTGATTATATGGTATTAAGTGAGAGTTACTGAAAAAAAAATTAAAGTCAAGATTTTTACTAAAATTATAATTTATTGTAGTGGTGACATCTATGTCTATAATCTATAACATATAATAAAAAAAATTCTTAAGACACGTGTCATCATTCTAACATACAAATGACACGTGTATCGTTTTAGCATATCAAAAAAATTATTTTCCTGCATTTTTCTCATATAAATACAAAAGTTTTAAAAACAACTAAATGTGACATACTTTAACTAGAATATGCTAAAACAAATTATTTATATTTATATTTCTTGTCTCGCTCATATTAAATGATATTATTGCAAAGAGTAAACTTATATTAAAAATCTAAATATTAAATATAGTTATTTTAATAATTTATTAATACATATAAATATAAAGAGTAATATTTCTAATTCATCTGTATTATAATTTTAAATAGTATTATATTTTATTTCACCAATGGATAGTGCATATGAAAAATAAAATATTTATAAACTAATGATTTCAATATGTTTTATGTAAGGATTCCTGAAGTCTGATGCAACCCAAAACTGCCTAAGTGTTTCAGCAACATGCACTAAGTACTGAAGTGAAGAATGCTTCGGAAGAATTACACAAAGCATTAGAAAATACTCTAAGTGTAATATCTTCCGAAGCCAAGACCAATATCTTCCGAAGCCTAACATGAAGTCTTCCGAAGCTTGAAGAGACAAAGTTCCGAAGCTTCAACCTATGAAGACAGATTTCTTCCGAAGACTTTTAGTACATGCTTTATCTGATGTACTGTTCCATAAAGCACCTTTTCCGCTGCGTCTCTGATAAGTCACCAACTTACAAGAGTTGGTGAAAAGGTCCATGCTTTTGGTAACTGTACATTGAGGTCTTGAGTCTGAAACTTTCCACTTTATGTACTTTATCCTTTTTGTAATGTATAAGGATGTGAGCTATGGCATGTCATAGTCACAAGGTCAAAAGGCAGATATGCCTTTTGATCCTACAATTGATTTTGTTAGTGTCTAGTCAATTGTATCCAGCTGGCTTTCATAGTATAGCCGGCTGTAGGTTGTAGTATAAGTATTCCAAGTTCTTGTATCTTTCAATATGCTTTTGTAACACTTGTAAAAGAACTTGAGAAAGCAATATACTGCTCCCTTGAAAACTATACTCTCTTGTTCTGTCTCTTGCTTTACTTGTGTTCTCTGCATCACCTTGGTTACCTAGTTCACTGTTTGATTAAGATTTAGTTAATCTCCTCATTGTGTTGTTGTGTTGTAATTGTGTTCAAGCCTTGAACGATCCTGCAATTGGTATCAGAGCATTCAGGCTCGTGATATAAGATCTAACCATCTTAAGATCCCTCACACACACAAAAAAACTAAACCTTTTCAAATGGCTTCCATCTCAAAGACTGATATGGAGACTGGAACCATGAACAAATCCCATTGATCACTCTTGATGACTTCGACACCTGGTGCATGAGGATGGAAGGCTTCATCAGGTCTCTTGACTCAAGAATGTGGGAATCTGTTGAATATGGACCTTTCATACCCAGCACCCCCTCTGCTACCGGTGCTGGTATGATTCCTAAAGATGTGGCCAACTACTCAGATGAAGATAGGAAAAGAGTAGAGATTGACAGGAAGGCCATGACTGCTCTTCAGACTGCTATCCCAAACTCTGTGTACAGAGGTTTTAAGAAGTGCAAGACAGCTAAACAGCTGTGGGATGCACTGAAGCTGATGTATGAAGGCTCCTCTGAAGCCAAGGAGAACAAGAAAGATCTTCTGAAGCAGCAGTTTGAAAATTTCACCTTTAAAACAGGTGAAACCATGACCCAACAATACTTCAGGTATGTTGAGATTGTGGATACCCTTGTGGATGGAGGAGTTCCTCTTGAGAACAGAGACATTGTAAGGAAGTTCATGTCCTCACTTCCTAGGCAATGGACACACTATTGTGTGGTAATCAAGAGGACTGAGAACCTTAAAACTCTTACTCTGACAGAGTTATATGGGATTCTCAGTGGATACCAGATGGAGATGAACTTACAAGGTTCATCTGGCAACTCTAACAATCAAATGGGTTCAGCCCTTCATGTGGCTGAAAGGGACAGCATAGAACCCCAACATCATCTCCTATGCTACCCTGACAACTCACAAAAGGGTCCTTTCATCACCTTCCCGGAGACACCAAGGGAGAACTTTACTCAAGGAAGTCCATTCCAAGAGACAAGTTCTTCGCAAGCCTTTGTGTCTGCAGATGAAAGCTGTGGAAATTATCTCTTCACTCTTGAAGATCTAGACTGTCCATCCAGATGACCTGGAATACATGGAGATAGTTCAGCAGATGGCTCTTCTCACTCACAGAGCCAAGAAGTTCTACAAGAGGACAGGAAGAAAATTTCCAAGCAATGCTACCAGTGGTAAGTTTGGCTGGATAAAAGCAAAGTTAAGTGTTACAATTGTAACCTTATGGGTCACTTCGCCAGGGAGTGTAAGGCACCCAGAGCAAATGGGGGTCAAACACAACTCAGACCAAACTTCACCAACAATACCCCTCAGGCTGAGAAGACAAAGCAACATGCTGCGGTTGCTGTTGAAGAGGGAGGATTTGACTGGAGTTTTCAGGTGGAGGATGCTTCTCCAAACCAAGCATTGATGGCTGATCATGATGAAGCCAAGGTATTAGAACATCTTTGCTCCCCTGAATGCATTGCTAAAGTAAATAGATACAGGTCCTACAACCTAGAGATGAGATCTGATCTTGAGTCATTAAACATATTAAAATCTGACTTTAGAAAGTCTGAAAATGATTACAAGTTAAAGATAGAAGACTTGGAGAAAACTATTTCAGTACTAAAACATGAACATACAGATTTTAGAACTCAGATCCAAGATCTCATCACTAAGTTGACTAAGTGCCAGGCTGAGCTTGTGATCAGCAAAGCCCTGGCAGAGAAAAGTGTTCTTGAAGAAGAGACCTTCAAGAACATGATATCCTCATCCCTACACAATAAGGTTTGTTATCAAAATAGACAGGGACTGGGATCAAATGAGATAGCTCCTCCACACACAATCTTGTCTGTAAGATCTCCTAGGTGTGGAACTTGTGAAGATGAGCTTCCTCTCATAGATCCAGTAAGTGAGGATGATGAAGAAGTGATAGTGAGGAATCCCTCTGAGAAGAGTGAAGAAGAGGATTCCTCCAAGGGCCACTATCCTTCTGAGGAGAAGAAATTTACTGTGATGACCAAGTCCAAGAGAAAGAACTTGATCAGGAAGAGCAAAAGGAAAGCAAAGAAGGCTCAAGAAATCAAGGCTACCTTGATGCTAAGCAGAAACAAGTGTTTATCTCTGCAGGCTTCAAAGCAATAAGGACTGAAGACATCCACCAAAGCCTCTTATCTAAGAGTTCTGGTTCATGTTCAAATCATCTCAGTACAAAGAAGAAGACTGAGCTGCTGTGTATCACTGCTGCACAGCCTGGACCATCAAAATCCAAGAACAGTTCACAGCCCAGGGAACTGTATCTGAATCTACCAAGATGAAGGTGAAAAAGGGATGTGACCAAGGCCAGTCTTGCTCTCAAAAGGAGATTTCTTTGAAGAAGAAAATGTTGTGTGTTATGTGTGAAAGTACTTCTCATATTGCCAAGGATTGTCATACAATCCTAAAAGTACTATCCACATGACCAATACAAAGACTTCAAAGAATCTCAAGAAGTCTCAAGCTTCGGAAGGAAAGTCTGTTTCCCTCGGAAGCTCCAAACCAAGAAGAAGGTAAATGGAAAATCACCTTCGGAAGCAAAGTTGGTCTCGGAAGAAAGGAGTTCTTCCGAAGTACTAAAGTCTACTGCAGTGACTGTAGATTCTTCCGAAGTATCAGTCATTAAAACTTGTGAAGCTCCAAAAGCTTCTAAGGTTTTGAAGGTCAAGTCCAAGACTCCAAAGGTGGTGTGGAAGTCTAAGAAAGACCAAATGACTGAGGTTTCTCCATCAACAACAGCCGAAGATCCCCTCTGTACAACCATAGGATCTATTACTGTTGCATTACCTTCTATTACACTTACTGAACCCAAGACAAGTAAGGCTTGGTTTCCACATCAATTGTAACTAACAGAATGCTGGCACATTGACAGGCTGTTCCGGGAACATGAATTCCATTAACACATTTTGAGAGAATTGATGGAGGACCAGTTGCTTTTGGAGGAAATGAAGGTGGTTACATTTATGGAAGGGGCAAGGTCACAAATGGTAAGCTCAGCATTGAGAAGGTAATTTTGTTAAGGAGCTTGGGTACAATCTTCTGAGTGTATCTCAATTTTGTGATCAGAGTCATAACATGCTCTTCACTGAGCATGAGTGCATTGTTCTCAAACCTGGAGTGGTCATTCCTCATGAGCATATTCTGCTCAGAGCCCCCAGGAAAGGGAACATGTACAAGATGGATTTGCAAGAAACATCTCCCTCTGGAGAAGTTTCATGCTTTCTATCTAAAGCAAATAGTGATGAGTCTTTCCTATGGCATAAAAGAATGTGCCATGTAAACTTTAAGAATATGAATAAATTAATCAAACATGATCTGGTAACTGGAATGCCAAAGAAAGAGTTTACAAGTGATGATCATTGTGTTGCATGCCTGAAAGGGAAGCAACACAAGGTATCTCACAAGCCTAAGGAAAAGAACTCCATCACTACTCCCCTACACTTATTACATATGGATCTCTTTGGCCCCACCAGTGTAATGAGTTTAGGAAGGACCTTATACTGTCTAGTGATCACAGATGATTTACAAGATTCACTTGGGTTTTCTTTCTTAGAACTAAAGATGAGACTCCTGAGATTCTAAAGAATTTCATCTTAAAGTGAGAATCAATGTGATCACAAGGTCAAAACCATAAGATGTGATCAAGGAACTGAATTCAAGAACCAAATCCTTGATACATTTTGTGATGACAAGGGTATTACAAGACAATACAGTGCTCCCAGGACTCCTCAGCAAAACGGAGTTGCTGAGGAGAAACAGGACACTTATTGAAGCTGCAAGAACTATGTTGTCTGACTCTAAACTGCCTATCACCTTCTGGGCAGAGGCAGTTAATACTGCCTGCTATGTGCAAAACAGAGTCTTAGTAGTTAAGACACATGGTAAGACTCCTTATGAACTTTGGCACAAGAGGAAACCTTTCATTGGTTTTCTCAGGTCATTTGGATGTCCCTGCACCATCTTGAATACCAAAGATCAAGTTGCCAAGTTTGCTGAGAAATCAGACGATGGACACTTCATTGGATACTCTTCTCAAGCTAAAGCTTATAGAGTATACAATCTCAGAACTAGAATCATTGAGGAGTCAGCCATGTGACTTTCAATGAGCACACTCCCAGTGTGGCTGGTTCTGGTCCGGATTGGCTATTTGATCTTGATTTAGTTACCAACTGTTTTAATAAATCTTGTGAGCATGTTTCAGGATCTGCAGAAAATTTAAATACAGGTGATCCTGATCCAAGATTTGAGCTTGGAAGACCTTCAGCTCCAGTTGGAACTACTTCAGCAAATGAGGTTTCTATCAGCACAACAATGACAAATCCAGCTGATACATCTGGCATGCCTTCAAATTCCAGTTCAGAGGCCTCTCAACCAGATAAAGACATCTCAATTGCAGAAGATAACAATGGTGATGGTGAAAGTGATCAAGAATCTCTTGATGCTAATAACTATACCATAGATGATAACATCAATGATGTCACACACTCATTGGATCAAGTTAATCTTGATAAGTGTGATAATGTGGAGGATCAATCTTCAAGACCAGATCTAAATTTCTCAAATTTGGATCTATCTCAGCAACTTGCTGTGATCCCTCAGCTAAGGATCCACAAGTCTCATCCTACTACAAACATCATTGGAGATGTTATCTCGGGGTAAAGACAAGAGGGCAAACCCATGAAGCAAATGTTTGTCTTCACTCTTGTTTTCTATCCCAGTTAGAGCCAAAGAAAGTTGAGGAAGGCTCTAAAGGATGGAAGTTGGGTTGAAGCTATGCAACAAGAGTTGCTTCAATTCAAAAGACAGAAAGTTTGGAACCTTTGTCCTCTTCCTCATGGGAAGACTACCATTGGAACCAAATGGGTTTTTAGGAATAAAAAGGATGATAGAGGAATCATTATCAAGAACAAGGCTAGACTAGTTGTTCAAGGATACACACAAGAAGAAGGGATTGACTACACTGATGTCTTTGCTCCTGTAGCTAGACTAGAAGCTGTTAGGATATTCCTGGCATTTGCTGCATCCAAGAACTTCAAGGTCTACCAACTTGATGTAAAGTGTGCCTTCTTATATGGAGTGATTGATGAGGAGGTTATGTCAAACAACCACCTGGTTTTGTAGATCCTGATCATCCTGATTATGTCTGCAAGCTTGACAAAGCTCTGTATGGGCTGCATCAGGCACCCAGGAAGTGGTATGAGACACTGTCTGAGTATCTCTGTAAGCATGGTTACAGGAGAGGTACTATAGATGGAACTCTCTTCATCAAAGACAAGGAAAAGACATTCTGCTAGTTCAAGTATATGTGGATGACATCATCTTTGGCTCAACCAATTCAAGGCTCTGCAAGGACTTTGAAAAGCTGATGAAAGATAGATTTGAAATGAGTTCAATGGGAGAACTTAATTTCTTTCTAGGAATTCAAGTGAAGCAGGTTGAAGATGGCATTTTCATAAGTCAGTCAAAGTATGTTCAAGATATACTCAAGAGGTTCAACATGACTGATTGTAAACTGCTAAGACACCCATAGCCAGAAACCACTCCCTTGGTCCAGATCTTGAGGGGGAGTGTGTAGATGAGCACTTATACAGGGCTATGATTGGGTCTCTTATGTATCTTACAGCTAGCAGGCCTGATATCATGTTTGCTACATGTATTTGTGCAAGATATCAAGCTAATCCTAAGATGTCTCACTTAATCACTGTGAAAAGGATTTTAAGATACCTCAAAGGTGCCTCAACACTTGGTTTATGGTATCCAAAGAATTCTAATTTCAATCTGTATGCCTATACAGACAGTGATTATGGTGGTTGCAACATGACTGCAAAGTCTACATCTGGGGGATGTCAATTCTTGGTGGAAGGGTTGTCTCATGGCAATGCAAGAAACAAACCTGTGTGTCTGCATCAACTGCTGAGGCTGAATACATTGCTGCTGCAAGCTGCTGTGCTCAAGTGCTTTGGATTCAAAATCAGATGCTAGACTACGGATTTAACTTCAAAGAGACTCCTATCCACATAGACAACAACAGTGCTATCTCTATCACTGAGAATCCTGTGCAGCACTCAAGGACCAAACACATCAACATCAGGTATCATTTAATAAGAGATAACTATGAAAAGGGGTTAATTAAACTAGTCAAAGTTCACACAGATGAACAATATGCTGATCTGTTCACAAAAGCTTTTGATGAACAGAGATTTAAGTATCTGATATCAGCTATTGGGATGATCAACTTTGAGTAGATTTTTCTTAAAACTAATTCTAATTATTTCTTCTTAAAAATGTGTGTCCTAAGTTGTCTAGTTCATCACTTTCATAAGCTCATGTTTTCTTTGAATGAAAAACTCTTTTCGAAGACTTTCCTTGGATTCTTGAAAATTTCTGATGCTTCGGAAGAACATTTTACCTTCGGAAGAAAAATATGTCTTCAAAATAAATGCCTGTCTAAGAAATTTTACCTTCGGAAGAAGTCAAAATTTATCTTCGAAGCTTAAAATTCTCAACTTAGACACTTATTCATTTTAAGGACTTTTTCCTTCCGAAGCAAAAATTACTTTCGGAAGCTTTGTTCATTCTTATACAAAGCTTTCCAAAGTTTATTTCTCTTCCGAAGCATAAATCTTTAAGACTCTCAGGAAAATTCTTCCGAAGTCACTTTAGCTTCGGAAGCTTTTTCAATCAAACTTCCGAAGACAAATTACTTTCGGAAGCTTTCGAACTCCAAACCAAGAAAACTACTTTTGAGCAAAAAGGTAAACTACTTTTTCAGAGGTGGGACCGACATACGGATTTCAAAGTTTATCCTCTTTCATTAAACTTATCTGAAATCCTTCTCTCATATAAACCCAACGGTTTCCCCCTTCTTCTATCATCTGCTTTTCTTCCATACCTAAAACCAAAGCTTTCTCTCTGAAATTTCTATCCCATTCTTTCTCTCCATCTCTGAGCTACCTCACAATGGCTGACCTTACACACAGAAATGATCCTCACTTTACCATGCAGCTACACAGACAACACAATCAGGTTGCTCTGTTATGCTCTGAAAAAGATCCTCATTTCTCAGAGGTTTGCCGTTTCTTGTCTTTGTCTCACTACTTCACCTCCCTAACCATTGATCCTCCTCTATATGAGGATCATCTGCTTGAATTCTGGAAGACCTGCCAAGAGGTCATTATGGATGGGGAGAAGGCACTGTCTGCCACAGTGCAGGGGAGAACAATTTTCATCACTCCGGCCATCATCAATCGACATCTTCAGCTGGATGATGAAGCAGGTGAAGTGTTTTCCAAAAGAAGCAGTTAATCATTCCTTCGAGCAGATGGGCTATGAAGGAGATTTCTCTGTAAAGACCTTCAGGAAAGGGAAGGTCATCCCAGTGGAAATACCTGCTCCATGTGGTTATCCACAGCTTATCAAACAAGCATGGTGGATGGGACCAGATTCCTGAGGATCTCTCCTTTATAGTTCATGGGATGGTTCAGGGGGTCAAGTTCAGGTATTCACAATTTGTTTATACTAATTTACTTGCAAACTTAGACTCCTTAGAATATTACATGTTTCCTAGATATGTTCAACACATTCTTAACTGTGAACTGGGCTCACAGTTGAGGGAAACAGGCAATATTCTTAAACTGGGACAGATGAAGCCCGGCATCTTTAAAATTATGAAGAAGCCAACTGTAGGCTTCTCAGGGGTAGAAACAGCCTTAGTCCCAAAAATGTTAGAGCTCATTGCTCAAGGTGACAACATAGCAGTCCAAGCTAGTGTTGAACCCACACCTACTGCTCTCCTACCCTCTTCACAACCTCCAATATTCATCACCTACAAAAGAAAATCCCAACGAACCCCTGCTCAGGCTATTGAGTCTGTGCAGGCCCCCAAATACTCAACCTTACAGGAAGAAGTGGACTCCAGAGCTCCCACTTCTCCTGAGGAGCAAACCACTCCCATTACTTTACCTATCAGGGCTGAGGTTCCTCAAGCTCAACCTGATGAGCTCATTAGCCCAACAACTGTAAGCCTTCACTCTGAGTCTCAACACTCAAGTGAACAACCTTCAGGGGATAGCTACCATCCCCAGCCTTTGGATCTAAACCAACCAATTCCCAACCTATCCTTTTACACTGATGAAGACTTAGGATTCAGTGAGTACCATGAGTCTCTCTTCTCCCCCTACTCAAAGAGAGATGAGTACCTCTGACTCTCCTCAGTCTATCCCTCATCAGTCACCTATTACTGAGGTGGACACATCTGAACCTGTTCAGGATGTCCATATGGAAGAGGCTCTCACTTTTGAAAGTGATTACATCATTAAGACCTCAACCATGGCAACTCAGCCCATTGGCATCTTAACTGAGGTTGCCAGTGAGCAGAGGAAAACCAGCAGCCAAGAAACTCAAGCTGGTGGTGAGAGAAGGGACTTTGGTCCAATCCTCTCATCCCCCAGTGATTCTTCTGATGAGAGGGGAATTTGAGACTAAAGGTACAAAAATTGTCACAAACATGCACCTATCTAGTCTCTAAGGTTAGTCACTTGGAATCTCAGGTGACTACCCTGCAAAACAGGGTCAATGATCAGCAACTCCAGATTTCATATCTGCAGGAAAAACTAGCTGGGAGACCTTTCAGGAGAGCTCAACCAGGAACACAAGAACCTGTGGAAGTGATTGATTTATCCTCCAGCTCACCTATGCAAGTGGGTGATGCTACCAAAAAGGGGGAGAATGTTATCACAACCACAGAACCTGGGAGTTCTTCAAAGAGAATGGACATAGAGGACTCACCATCCTCACTTGCTGTTGTGCATTCTCAGCAACTTCCTCAAGTTGACTCTCTCATCAGGAGTCTCTTTGAGGAAGGTATACCAAGGGCTGTCTCATCTCCACCACATGGAACTGGCAACTACATCATCAGATGGAGGTATGATGATGACAGAAGAGCCCTCATACTTCACAGAGTTCAAGGTCAACAAGAAGTCTTTCAGTTCCAAAGCCTGAGCTTCTATGAAGGACTGGATTTAGTCAACATGCCACTTGTCAATCCAAGCAAATCTAGACAAGCTGACAGGCTGGCTCAAAGAATCCAAGACAGGATCCTTGCAGAGTTCTCTCTAAGAAGGAGACTTAGGCAATCAGGCAATGTCATCGGTCAACTGGATGTTGAGGTGGACCCTAAGATTAGTTTCATAGGGAAACCTTGGCTGAAGGCCCAGTGGCAGAACCTGAGACCCTTGTCTCACCATCAACAACTGCTGCAGAGGTCCAAACTCCATCTGAGACACCTGCTGGTGAAGGTGTTTCTCAGCCTCTCTCTGGCCAGAGCATGGAAGCTACACCAAGCAATGAAGGCCAAGCCTCAATCCACCCTGAGTCACAAAGGTCTGTTGGTGACAAAGGAAAAAGGATAATGACTCCTGAGGAAATTGAGGAGAAGAGAGAGAGAGGAAAAGGAGGCTAAGGGGAGAAAGTTCTTCTGGGTCATCAAAATTCATGCAAGCTGCAATCAGGGCTGCCCCCAGACCAAATACTCAAAATGATGAACAAAGGGCAGTCAGGATTAATTATTTACAGACCAGGAACTATGATGTTGATGAAATCATCTCCCTCCCCTTAGAAGAGTTGAATGAACTGGCTGACATGGAAGTGTCAAGAGAGATTAAGGAGAAAGAGGATGCAAGGTTACTTCTCCAATTCAAAGAGGAGAGGAGACAGAAAAGACTTCACAAGCATACTCCCACTCTCTCTCCAGTTCAAGAAAGTCCTGCACAGGAAGATGTGGCTCCACAAGAACCTCAGGTAGATAAAGAAGAGGATAGAATCAAAATGATAAACTACCTGAGTGCCACAGGCTTCTATCAGGCAAATACACTTCTTCCCCTGTCCTATGACTTCATTGAGTTCGAGTACTTAAAGCAACTTGAGCTTGAGTTAGTCAAAGAAAGAAAAACAACCAAAAGGAAGCTAAGGGAAGAAGCTGCAAAGTCAAGACCATCATTCAAAAGAATGCAAAGAAGTCTGCTGACAGACAAAGAATGATGAGCTTCTTGAAGTCATATGGATTCTCCGAAGGAGACTTGGTCCCATGTCTCTATCTACAATGGATGAGCATATAAGGGTAATCAAGCAGAAGATTAAAAGTGGTGAACTCATTGACTTGCACTCTCTTCCAAGTCAAGTCCCACCTGAAGTGGAGGTCAAGTTTGAACAACCAGAGACACCTGAACCAGAACCTCCAGCTGAGCCTCAGCAAACTTCATCTTCTGATCCAAGACAGGGTCAAACTCCCTCTTCTTCTGAACCTATGAGGGAGGAACACCCAACTGAGAAAGACACTGATGATCAACATGGTGCTGCAGACCAGTCTTCTCAGTTAAAGACATTAAAGAGGAAGAAGAAAATGGCCTCTAAACCAAAGACTAAAAAAAGAAAGCCAAAGTCATCTACCTCTACACCCCAGGCTGAATCAGATCAACCTGAGGAAGTGCATGATGAGGCAGCCCAATCAACTCCTATGCAAGTGGCTCCTCTAGCAACCGAGACACCCATCTTATCCTGGACTTACTCTACCAATCCAGAAAGATGGAATGTTATCAGAGATCAAGGTGTTGAAAATGTCTACTCATGGCAAGACATAATCAACTTACCTCTGCATGATCTTTTTGAAATGAGAAGATACTATGAGAGTCTTGATGATCCTGACCATCAAATGAAGAAAGGATGGTCTTGATTATTCTGAAGACTACAAACATTTAAAGATCTTCTAAGTGTTTTGGTAGCATCAGCCTAGGGGGAGTTTGTAAGGATTCCTGAAGTCTGATGCAACCCAAAACTACCTAAGTGTTTCAGCAACATGCACTAAGTACTGAAGTGAAGAATGCTTCGGAAGAATTACATAAAGCATTAGAAAATACTCTAAGTGTAATATCTTCCGAAGCCAAGACCAATATCTTCCGAAGCCTAACATGAAGTCTTCCGAAGCTTGAAGAGACAAAGTCTTCCGAAGCTTCAACCTATGAAGACAGATTTCTTCCGAAGACTTTTAGTACACATGCTTTATCTGATGTACTGTTCCATAAAGCACCTTTTCCGCTGCGTCTCTGATAAGTCACCAACTTACAAGAGTTGGTGAAAAGGTCCATGCTTTTGGTAACTGTACATTGAGGTCTTGAGTCTGAAAACTTTCCACTTTATGTACTTTATCCTTTTTGTAATGTATAAGGATGTGAGCTATGGCATGTCATAGTCACAAGGTCAAAAGGCAGATATGCCTTTTGATCCTACAATTGATTTTGTTAGTGTCTAGTCAATTGTATCCAGCTGGCTTTCATAGTATAGCCGGCTGTAGGTTGTAGTATAAGTATTCCAAGTTCTTGTATCTTTCAATATGCTTTTGTAACACTTGTAAAAGAACTTGAGAAAGCAATATACTGCTCCCTTGAAAACTATACTCTCTTGTTCTGTCTCTTGCTTTACTTGTGTTCTCTGCATCACCTCCGGTTGCCTAGTTCACTGTTTGATTAAGATTTAGTTAATCTCCTCATTGTGTTGTTGTGTTGTAATTGTGTTCAAGCCCTTGAACGATCCTGCATTTTATTTATGCACCCATGTAATACATGGGCTCTAACATATTATATAAACATACAATGTGACAATAACATGAACATGCTAGAAAATAACTATGTGGCATATAGAGATTTTGCTTTATTAGATTAAATTTAGTTTTTTTCGGTATATTTAAATAGCTAATTTTCCCAGTCGAGACCTCACTTCCAACCCCCTCGAAAGAAACTCAGTGCTGAGAAAACCCCCTCGCCTAACTCCGAGCATTTTGCTCAGATTGAGACTTGAACCCATGATCACCATTTCATTTACATGTCATGAGTACTTAATCTTAACCAGTTATGCTAAGAATCATTAGTATTCTGGAACTCTTAGCTAGACGTAAAAACTAAATTTATAATTCAAATACAGTTAGTAACCGAATCATAAACCAAATTCACAACTCCAATATCTCAAAGGGAGACGAAGAGAATGATCCTTTGACTTTTTCTAGAAAATCATAGAGCATTTACTTCTCAATACATATAATCTATAACCTATAATAAAAGAAAGTTTTTTTAATACACGTGTCATCATTTTAGCATATCATATGACACATGTCATCCAACTAGCATCTCAAAAAAATCATTTTCCCGCCTCTCACATAATAAATACAAAAATTATAAAAACAATTAATTTGATTTTCTTTTTTAACTAAAATATGTTTTAAAAAATATATTTATATTTGCATTTCTTTTCTCTGTCATATTAAATGATAATTATTGTAAATAAGAAAACTAAACTACTAAACAAAAAATATAAATGTAGTTATTTTAATAATTTATTAATTCATATTAAATATAGAGTAATAATTTTAATTCATTATGTGTTATAACTTTTAAATATTCATTATATTTTTATTTTATCAGTGGATAATAACATTTAAAAAATAAAATATTAATAAAACTAATGATTTAAATATGTTTTATTTAATCCACCCATGTAATATATGGGCTCTAACCTAGTATTAATAATAAATCAAGCATATTGTTAGGGGTACGTGACATAATGGTTGTAGATCAGTTATGATTCTGATTTTAATCTATAGAATTACTATGTTAATACTCGTAGAATTGAATAAATAAAATATATAATAGCTACTTTAAGAGAACAAACAATGATGCATTTTTCTTAAATTTTTGTTTTATAAAATAATTGTGATTTTTAAATATATTATTTTAAGAAAAATGAATTAAAAAAGTTCATTGTATTTTGTATTTTATAAAACTATTATTTTAAAAAGTTTGCTTTTAATAAAAATATAGGTTTTTTATTTATTAAGTTATATATTTTTTAATTTGAAAATGATATGAGTAATATTATTAGTGTTCAATATTATTATTATTAGGCTTAATGGATTTAAATACTCATAACTATTGGGAATTGCCCGTTGCTACCCCAAGTATCATTTTGGCGAATATAACTACCAAGTAAATACTTCGGTGTCTGTATCACCCGTCGTTTGTTAGACCCTAATGACATTAACTATTTGATAATGTGGCATGCATACGTGTACGTGTCTCGTTTGTGTGGCAGCTGACGTGGTTAGTTAAAACTTCAGAATAATACGGGTTCTAATAAACAACGAGTTATGCAAACACCAAAGTGTTAACTTGGGAGTTATATTCGCCAAAATGATACTTGGGGGTGGCAGCAGCCAATTTCTAATAGTTAGAAGTATTTAAATCCATTAAGTCTTATTAATAATATAGAGAAATGAGAAAATAGTATGATAAGTTTTACAATCACGCCAGGTTTATTTTATTTTTTTAGTTAGATAGATAGATAGATCGATAGGCTAAAAACCATTCATTAAATGGATTTAGTTAGTAATAAACATGAATAGTTACAGTATAATATTTAATATAAAATATAATTACAGTTATATATACGTAATAGTTAAATAAATTAAACAATTATACTATTTTATGCCCTTTTATCTAAATAGTTTATTTTTAAACATTCGTTATAAAATTTTTTATAATAAAATTAATTTCTTTATATAAAATCAGTTTTTTAAAACTTTGATTTGTAATTATTCGAGTTGTTTTAATAAGACTGTTTTTTAGTCACCATTTTATAATTGTTTAAAACAAATCGATTTAAAATATTTTGTTTAAAAAAGGTTTACTGTTTTAGAAAAATCTATATTATATATATTTTTTGTGTTTTACTATATTAGTTTTTACAGTTAAGTCTAGGGGCATTTTGGTTATTTCACTTATCCCTTTTGACAACTGATGTCACAACCAAAACCCCCACCGCCTCCACCCCTACAACCGCCTCCGCCTGCGTCAAAGACCACCGAACCCAAAATTGAACTCCGTCGCAATCTCCTTCTTCGCCTTCACAATCCCCTTCTCTGTCGCATCGATCTACTTCTCAGTCGCTTCAATCCCCTTCTCCACTACCTTAATCCCCTTCTCAACCGATTCAACCCCTCATTGACAATCATCTTCGCCTCCTCCTCCGCCTTCTTCAGCTTTTTCCACACCCCAAACAAACCGATGTCCTCCATCGTCGTCGGGCTCTCCATCACCGTGACAACGGTTGTTGACGTTAAGACGAGTAGTAGGTGTCTTTGGGTCTGATCGTTGAATTGGATCGAGGGTTTGGGGGCATTGTGGCTTGTAGGTGGAGATTGGGGTTGTGGTGTGAGAGTAAGGGTTTAGGAGGACATTTTAGCTTCTGCAAGACATGGTTGATGATGAGTGGTACTGGTGTCTATAAAGAGAGTGACGAACGTGGGGAAGAGGGTCTGGTGGCAGTTTGTACCTATCGCTAATGCCGCACATGGCGCCTTTGAGGACAAGTCTTTCGTAGGGTTTTCTGGTGGTGCCACGGTGGAGCGTGATCAAGAGCGTTATGGCGCCGCCGAGGGACTCGAAGTAAAGGAACGAGGGGAGCGGATGACGCCGGAGATCGTCGCCGGAGGGAGGAGGTCCATGACTGCGTGAAGAGTTTCAGACCTCGAGGGTTTGTGAAGTGGCCGGAGGTGTGGGCGACGGAGTGACGGTGGTAGATTTGCTCCGACGTTGGTGGTGGTGGTGGGTTAGATTAGATTCAACTTTTTTATTTTTATTTTTTATTGTTTTAAAAAATTACAATAATTATCCTAATCTAATATAATTTACATAACTAGTCCTTCAAACATAAAATGATCAAAATACCCTCATATTTAACTGTAAAACTAATAGAGTTAGTGTCAGGGATTAAAACCGTTACAAAAATAAAATCACGAGGTATGATATGATCAAATATTTCTTTATGGATTGAAATAGTTAAAATGGTTAAATCACAAGGACCAAAACTAAAATTTACTCTAACTAACAAAGTTAATATCAAGACTGTTACAAAAATAAAACCATAAGGTATGATAAGATTTTTTTTTGGGCTGAAATGGTTAACCATAGGGACCAAAACTAAAATTTAATTTTTTTAATAAAAAAAGAAATTTATATGAGTGTTTAAATTACTATAATACGATTTTAGAAGGAAACTTAATTTATGAATGTTTAGAAAAATGACAACTGACAAAAAAATAAGTTAAAAGAATGAAAAGTGACAAAAAAATCTTTTTTATTATATACTGTAGATATATAATTATATTCCATTTGTTTTATAAAAATAAATAGTAGTCGTCTAATATTCAATTAATTTAGTATTCCTTACGCGTAGCCTTTTGAATTATTCAACAACTTATTAATCAACTATTTCTTGATCTTAAATCGACGAATATGTCTATCTAAACCTATAAAAGAATCTTAATAATTTATATATATTAATCTAGAAAAAAACTAGTTATATGAGTTAAACAAACTAAGCATGACGATGATTATAAGTATTAATCTTTATATCGTTTTATTAAATATATTTGTTCCTTAAATATATAATTTTGTAAGTGTTTATAAAATTAATAAAAAATATCAGACATATTTACCGAGTTTCAATGTTCCATACCTTTCTCAAAGCATTCACATGTATATCATTGTCTCTGTATATTTGCGAGAATATTTTTTGTATTATAAAGAATAATTATGAATAAAGGGTATTAAACATGTTCATCAGTATATGTTTTAAGATATTATTTATTTCTATTAATTTATTAATATTTTTAAAAATTATTATTAGTAAATAAAAGAGAAAATGTAATGATTAATGCATATAAAATATTATATAATTAAAAAATAATAAAAAATAATAGTTTTTAAAGTAATTATAAAATCGAATATTAATCAATTGTGTAGCTTGTGATTCTATCTTAGGGGCTGTTTAGCAGCATCTTAATGGTTCAGATGTTTGAATGGTTCAGCACTTAATGGTTCAAACTGTTTGTTTCGCGAGCACATGTCTGAATGGTTAAGAGATTTACCTCTGAATGGTTAAGCATCATACTGATGCTGAAAAGTTAAGAGGTCTAATGCTGAATGATTAAGACATATTATCTAAATTGGTTAAACATTTGTCTTTAAATAGTTAAACTATATACCAGCTCTTAATGGTTTAGACCTTTTAATGATTCAACACTTAGTGATTCACACCTTTTATTGGTTCAACACTTAATCATTCAGAAGTTGTCAAACAACCTCTTAATAACACTCGTTCAACTTGATATTTGTTAGTCAGACTAATTTTTATTCTTTGGCACGTGATGACAATTAATGACTAGAAGTTTGAACAATCAATATACTTGTACCACTTTCATTTTTTCCATCGAGTATATCTTAGAAAAATATCTCTAATCTCTAATAAAATATACTAGTGATATTTTATCTAGTTCCATATCTCTCAGGTTAATTTAGTGTTCATCGATAATTATGTTTTCCTCCCAAATAACCTCCGCCAGCATGATACCCTGTCTAGACCCGAGTAGGGTCCTAATCGTCATAACGGTGGTTCTAGCCACCCTCATCCACTTCCCGGCCCTGTGGGGCGAGAAAACTAGCCCATATAACATATGTGGTCAGTTCATCCATTGTGGAGGCATTGATTTTGAGTATTCTTTTTGGGGGAGCGGCCTGTATACTACGGTTGTTGATTCAAGCCCTTTGACAACACACATTTAAAACTCACGTAATTTATTACTGCTTAAACTAATATTCATTGATAATAAAACTTACATTAAATAGGAAGGAAGAAACTAACAAACTTGCAACTAAAATACTCCTACGTAAACTCCCTAAAACCAGGAAAACAACCCTGCTATTTTGACAAATTAAACTTTATAAAACATATGAAATAAACAAACCTACACCACCCGTGACTTGTGAACTACCGAACCATAACCCGTGAACCAAACCCGATTAACCCAACAATGGTCACCCGGGGTTTCAATGTTTCTCAGCTCGTTTTAGAATCAGTAAGCTATCGGGTCCTAGCTACCGATAGCCGTGCACATACGATCACTATTGCTAGAAATGATCTCTGGAGTCAGATTTGCCTCAATATCTTCACAACACCACCTATGATACCGCACTTTGCAATGGTAATAATTTCAGTCAGGAGAACGTATCTCTGTAATATATCGGGTGGGACACCGTTGCGTGCTAATTATCGATTCAGTTGCGACTTGAATTTGACTCCGATCGATGGTTATTTCTATTGAACTAGTATGATTGTGCCCAATGTTGCTAACTTCTTTGTAAATTGTGGGAATTATATTACTGTAGCGGTGAATCGATCTTCGGCTGATCGATTAGCGGCTTCAGGTGCTTTGGTGAATGATTTGGGATAAGCTTTGCAGGGTGGGTTCAGGCTAGTGTGGACGGTGAAGAGCGATGAGTGTGATCGGTATGATAGGCCCGTTGGTCGATGTGGGTCTAATGCAACTTCACCTGACTCGTTTGTTTGCTATTGTGCTAGTGGGAATTTCTCGTTAACTTGTGACAATTCCGACGAAGTTAGTGGAGGAGGTAAGTGACTTTGTGGTCTTTTAGATTCGTATTTTAGTTGGATTTTGAACATGTTCATCATCTATTTGAACCGGCTGAATCAACTAACGAATCAATATATGGAATATTAGTTGCTTATAATTGATCCAAAACTCCACTACCACTAGACCCAGTTAATTTGTTAACCTCTTGGAATGATATGTTAGACAATTGTCACAATAACAACTCACATAATTTTATTAAAAAAATTACTTTTAGTGCATTTTGCTTTTTGTTCCTATCATCTATTTATAAAAAAGAAAATAACTCATAATCATAAAAGAAAATCATAACGGATAGCTTAGACTATTTTATTATATTTGATTGTCTAATTATTAATTTCAAAAATAGATTTTTAGACATATCCAGTTTTCTGACCCATGACTCATTTGATCAACTTTTAACCCGTGAACATTTGACCCCACAAACATGATTAGAACCATCATGATATTTTAAGACTGAAATGTAATACTAAAAAACCAAAAGACGTGCTCTTTCATTTTTCTATCAATTACTTCTTTCCGTTCATTTATCATCATCCCTATTTTTCGCTAGTCCCTCGCTATTTGCCATAACCCTGGTTCCTTTTGGGGGTTAGAAGGGCCAGATGATTGTGGATTTGGGCCGCTCGCGTTTTCAGCTAACTTGTCAATCTAATGTTCCCGAGCTCATTAGAATCAATAATCTATCGGGTATTCAGGTCCTAAATACTGATAGAAATGATCACTATTGCTAGAAATGATCTTCAGATAACCTTTTGCCATCACTATCTCCTCAAGACCACCTCTGACTGATGCTTTTCAACAACAATGATTTTGGACGTTAGAATGTATCTAGCATTCTAGCCCAGTTAAACCGATTTCACTCATATCATCAACTACTCATTTCTAGAGTTTTCCAGCGGCCTATTTCAATCAAGTTCGTTTTGATATTCGCAAAGTACCTCTAATAAGCAGCATATGCACCACACTGCCAGCGTAAAATTTTCACTTATAAAAGCCGAAATGCAAGGCCTGCACATCACTATGTGAGACGCATGTTTGTGTAAAACCAAATAAGCTTTATTTACAACTAGAAGTTGTGTCTCTCTCATTTGGTTTACGTATCAACCTATTTATCTAGTAAACCTTTTTAAAAAATTTCATTCGACCTCCTACTATACTGACCCTAATTTTTTTCACTAAAGTTGGCCTAGAAGATCATGAGACGCGCCGTTTGCCCCTGATGTGTTTTTCTGCGTGTTTGTTAAAACAACTACACAGGAAGTTCCTAAAGAAAAACAAATAAACACAAGTAGGTGAAATCCTAAAGGTCTTCCTTACCAATTCTTTATAATGTTAGCTATATTGGGTTTTAAAAAAATATAAACTCCATGTAGGAAAGAGCTACAAGAAAGCAATCTCCAAGCAATGCAAACTGTCAAATAATCATGTTCATAGATATAATTGAAAAAAACAAACGATGCGGGCTGACAGAAATATAGGCTTAAATTTGAATAGTTTTGTTTTTAATCATTGTTGGTTGAGTCACTCGTAACATTAGTTTCTTTAAGGTTCATGGTCTGATATGATAAGAAACTTACCTATGTCTTCACTCTTTACCTTCTTTTTGAAACAGGATCCAACGGAACTATGAGGAAGCTTATAATAGATAAACCAGACAGCTTTTATCTGTGCTGAGGTTGTTTAATCGAGCACAAATTAGTGAAATTTTTTGTTTCAAAACAGAAAAGCACCCCTTTTTTGTTTAATGAAACATGACATAAAGCAAGCTTGTTTTTTAAATGAATCTTCCCAACCATTAAACATTGTGCAGGCATTTCATGCAGCATCACAGGAATTATATTCCTGTTGTTTGTAGTTCTCTGTCGAAAAAAGAGGTTATGCGTAACTCCAAAAGGACCCAAAGCTACAATTGATCAAGTAGAAGTATTCATAGTGAACTATGGAAGTTGGCACCAAAAAGATATAAGTATTCAGAGATCAAGAAAATGACAAACTCATTCCGAGAGAAACTGGGACAAGGACGGTATGGAAGTGTTTACAAAGGGCAATTGCCCGATGGACATCTAGTTGCAGTGAAGCTCTTGAGCGACGCGACTGGAAATGGAGAAGATTTCATCAACGAAGTTGCTAGCATCAGTAGAACTTCACATGTGAACATAGTCACTCTTTTAGGTTTCTGCTTCGAGGGAACGAAAAGAGCCCTGATGTATAAGTTCATGCCAAATGGATCATTGGCTAAGTTTCTACGCGGTGATGGCTTTCATTTGGACCGGAACACATTGTTCCAAATTGCGAAAGGAATTGCAAGAGGTCTAGAGTACCTGCACAGAGGTTGTAACACAAGAATTGTGCACTTTGACATAAAGCCTCACAACATTCTATTAGACGAAGAATTTGTCCCAAAAATATCCGATTTTGGGCTGGTTAAGTTGTGCAAGAAAAAAGAAAGTATTGTGTCTGTAATGGGCGCAAGAGGTACTATGGGATACATGGCCCCTGAAGTATAATTCAGGAGTCTTGGAGGCCCATCTCATAAATCAGATGTGTATAGCTACGGGATGATGGTTCTTGAAATGACAGGCGCACACAATCACAAAAGGACTAGCATAAGTGAATCATACTTTCCAGATTGGATATGCACGCAAGTAGAAGCTGGAGGAAATTTAGGGGACTATGGGGTGACGACCGAAGAGGAAGAGAAATTAGCCAGGAAGATGATGGTGGTGAGCCTATGGTGCATTCAGCCTAATCCATCAGACCGACCCGCTATAAGTAAAGTTGTGGAGATGTTAGAAGGAAGCTTTGAATCATTGCAAGTTCCACCTGGACACTTCGACAGTTCGACTCATCTCCCGCAAGGCCTTTCCAAGACACCACGCTCTCGTCAACACAAAGTTTAAGCAGCGAGAGTGTATCAACCTACTTAACTCTCATGAAGCCCAGTAGCGAACTAGCTTAATAAGTTTTATCAGACTTCTAGATAGTAGAAAGTTTTTTATAAATATTGTGAACAGGCAAAAGTTCAACCAAAATTCCATTAAAAAAACAACAAACAAGAAGACTTTCATTAACACATTCAGACTACCAATTAGTCAATTTGACTAACATCTACATCAATGCTATAACACTAAGACCTGCTAATGTCTGGATCCTTAATATTTTCTACAACAATAAGCAGTAAACTTATGCGATGACTACAGTTTAATAACTACAATTTGTTTCCTACCCAACATAACCCTGCGGTTCATCCCTAACCACATCAGCTAATAATTTTCATTTGTTATCGAATAGTTGTTGAACTGTTTGGCGGAAAAATTCTTTTACGTTCGTTCGTTTAATCAATAAACGAACATGAACAAAAAATGTATGTTCGCGTAATTAAACGAACGAACATGAACACATGATGTGTTCGTTCATTTATGTTCGTGAACATCCAATAATGTGATCGTTTACGTTCGGTTGTGCTCGTTTGTTCAAAAGTTTTATTTGTGATAATTATGTTAAGTACTTATTTATCTTTGGTAGATATTACATAGTGTTTGTGATTTTAATTATGAAATCATTATATGATGGTTTGTACTTGTTTGTTTTATGAGCGTTCATTTTGTTCATTTATGTTCATAAATATTTGTGTGAATTCGCTTTGTTTTGTTTACATTCATCAGGAGTTCGTAAACAGTTCATGAACAGATTCATTTGCATAACAAACAAACATGAACAAGAAATCTTATTTGATAAGCGTTGGTAAACAGTCTTATACCGTTGTTTTTTAATATAGTCCGTCTAATCTGATCTTCTTTGATACCATTGTTTGTTAATATATTTCATGCATGATCCACCTTCTTAATGACATCAAGGAGAGTCAAGGAGTTAAATTATGTTGTCTATTATAGAACTCAAACGATTTGAGTAATGCGTCATCCATATCTATGTTCTCGGTAAAACTTGAGAGGAGATGTATGTATTTTGCTTATTTTGCTCTTCATATAAATACCAATGAATTCTAGTAAGGGTGTTTAAAATCGAATATCCAGATTTTCAAATATCCGTACCAGAAATATCGTATATCCGAAATAACAATTCCTTGAATAAGTATTTTTTTCTTTTGATAACTAGTATAATCTTCCTTGAATTATTAAAGCACAAACCCTCATTTGTTTCCTTGATTCATTTTCATATATTCAAAACCATAGTGAATCCCTTTGAAAGCAAAGATAAAAGTGAATAAGGTTCTTTGATATTAAAATAAATGAATCAAACAGCTTTTATATAAGTTTAGGTGACCTGAATAAGGTAAATTCCAATAATATTTTTATTACAATATGTGAAGAAACTAAAAATTCTTAATATTATTTAGAATGATGATACATGAACAACAAATCTAGATATAAATCATCAAACAAAAAACGAATGTAAACAAAGACTAATCTCCATGAGTATATTAGTATATGATGAACATGAATCCACTCGATAATACGATCTCAGACTAGATTTCATCAAAACACGAAGAAGATGAAACCCTCATACTACCAAAAGGAGATTTAGAAGATAGATTGTAAAGAACGAACAAAGATGAAGAACATATATAGATTCTCTGATGTCAAAAACTTTTTATATATATGTAAACTAGAAGCCCAAGTTATAAAAAAAACAGTCTAAATGCAATCATAAATCATGTAAGAAAACAATCTAAGTGCAAAGCTCGCTTCCACATCCATTTAAGCATTTGTCTTTTACATCTTTAGCCCAAAAACAATCCAACTCAAAACATTCATAAACCATACCAAAAAAATATCACATTATAAATAACACTTCTAAATATGTTTGTTATTGAATTGAATTATACACATGTTTCAACACAATAAATGATTCTCTACATCACATCTATGATCATAACTAAATGTATTGGTCACAATTTTTCTCAAAGCTATTTATAATATATTATAAACGTTATTATAAAAGATTTACATTTAATAGTATCTAATGTGTATATTATATTGTTATTTTCATGAATTACATGAGGTTGGCTGTTAAAATAACGTGATGGATAATTATATACATTTACTCGCAGGCTTTGTTGGAAGTCTATACGTCGTTCCCAAAAAAATTACAAACGTAATTTGTCAAAACAAAAGGGTTTTTCATCTTAACTGAGACATGATGTAGACTATAACTTTAGTGTGTTTTCGTTAATAATCATGAACGTTTTGCAAATATAAAAACCGAAAGGGCGTAAACTGCCAAATCCAAAAATTTTAATCTCTTTAATTGAGTACATACTCCAAAAATTCAACAAGAACGTTACAATAAAGCGTAATCAAAGAATCTAAAAAGTACACTTTACCCCCGTCTCCCCCTAAAATCAGACCGTTAGAAGCCTCTTCATTTTAAAATCCCACCACAACCATTAACAATCAACTCAAACCCTCAAACTCCGATCACCGATGGCCGGAGCAACCTCCACCACCACCACCACCACCTCAGATCACTTCTCCGGCGTCTTATTCACCAAAAGAGGTCCTCGATACACCGCGTACGCCGCTCTCCGCGAATCAAAACTCCGATCAAAATCGACGAAAAACCCACCTCAATTACCCCCAAAAGACCACCACCGTACAGCCACCGTCTCCACCCCAGCGGAAAATCGACCGAATTTTCCGGCGAGAAGGCGAAAAGTGTTCTCTGTTTTGACCCAATCGGTCCCTGACTTCACCCCTGTTTTGCGAAAAGAGAATCGGAAGCCGGTGTTGCCCCCGGTGGCGGAGAAGTCTGCAACACCTCCGGCGAAGGGGTCTTCGAGGTTGTATGAAGTAAATGCGAAATTGATGGGGAGTAAGTCGATGATTTCGAGAGAAAAGAGGTGTAATGGGATGTTGGGAGCGAGAAGAAGCTGTGCGAATGTTGAGGAGTTGAAGAAGTTTTCGGTTGCGGCGGCAAACGCCATTAATGGTGAAAACAGAGGTTGGGGTGGAGGAAACAGGGGAGGTGGAGGAGGAGAAGAAGTACTGTTATGGGATGTAAACAGTATTATTGAATTTGTTGTTTTTTAATATTTTTTTATTTTCTGATTTGTTTTTGTATTGGAAATGAGGTTTTGGTTTTTGATTGGATTTGTACAAAAGGTGTGTGGGTTTGCCTATGTAATGATGTAATTTGGAGTTGATTTTTTGGCACTATTGATTTATGTCAATAATGTCATAATAAATAAGAATATGTTATATTTTGAATAGATTTTTATTGACTTGATGCATGGTCTTTTACTCCTTTATATATAAAATAGAGTTTTTTTAAAGATGTAAGTTTTGTCGGGTTAGAATGTTTGCGAGTTGTGAGTTAGTGGGTTGTATTCTTCAACCCAAACATGATTTAGAATTTTATTTGTGTTAAAAGCATAAACACTAACCTATTACCCGTACAAACTTAAAAGTCATGTAACAAGAAAACGTTAGCTTATTTGTTTATTTAAACTTGTCGAATGGGTTGGTGGATTAGCATGTAATATCAAATTGCAAATTGGATTAATCAGGGTAGTTGGATGGTAAAGCTTAATGGGTCGACTTGTTTAACTAAAAATATTAAATAGGTCAACCTGAATAAAATATAATTAAACATGTCACCAAAACACAATCTCGTTTTTAACACGTTAGATATGCCAACAAAAAAACCTTATATTTTTCATGTTATCTCATGAAGAAATTGCCACCCATAGAGTTTCCTATTTGTCTATTGCAAGAGAACTCTTCATGAGAGTTTTGAATAGCAATTATAGTATTTTTCTAAGAATGTTTCTCCTTATCTTCTTTTGTTCAATTTAAAGGTTGTTTGATAATTTTTAAATGATTAAGTGCTGAACCAATAAGAGTTATGAACTATTAATAACTAGTTTATTGTTTAATTATCTAAAGACAAATATCTGATAAATTCAAATAAAAGATCTTAACCACACAACATTATACATCTTAACTATTTAACATTAGCATAATGTTTAGCCTTCATAGGCAAATGTCTGAACTATTTTAGACATTTGCTCGTGCAACAAACAGTCTGAACTGTTAAATGCTGAATCATTCAGACACCTGAATCATTAAGATGTTGCTGCCAAACACCCTTAGTCAACTTACGGATGTTGTTACACTATTAACATCCTGCTATGAAATTAGTATCAAAAAGTAAAAGATCAAGAGATCAAGTGTGAAAGTAAAGGGTCTTAATATAGAGTCACCCCATATTATAAATCGATGCCCCTTTATACGCCTCGTATGGTATCATATGCAGGGCGTATAGGGTTAAAAACACTGAAAAAAGAAAATTCAGGGGGGTGTCAGAGGGTTATACGATCCATATACGACCCCCTATTCGACGCACATAGTAAATTTTGACTCTGAATACGAGGAAAATTCAGAGGATTGTCAAAGGGGTTATACGCCACGTGTAGAGTTACACGACCCTCTATACGACACGTATGGAACTATACGACACATATATAAATTTGAGGTGTTAATTTATAATTTTAGGGTATCTCAATATCCAAACCCAAAAGTAAAACATCAGAAGATCGGGTGTAAAGAACGAACATCTAATGTTACCAACGGTGTGTTTCAGATTTTGGAACAGTGTACAAAGAAGGTGAGGATTCAAAAGGCATATCATAAAAATATGGCATATGCAAACTTAAAAGAGTGACATTTTGACAAAATTATTAATTACTTTTAAGATTAGATAATTTATTATAATCATCAATATAATAAGCTAGTTGGTAAAACTTGTAGTATTAAGATCTTAAAAGATTCTATTTATATTAACACTAAAAAAGAATACTTTCTTTATATTCTTTCATACAGGAATATTTTATTTACTAAGAATTAATACAAATGTAACGCATTTCATATAATTAGAAAAAATTATGTAACATATTTTTTAATTACAAAAATGTAGTAAATAATGTCAATAGCCTAATAACATGTGATGCTTATCTTCACTAATATAATACACGTTAATCCCAATAAAATACATACAGATCGATTAAAAGTAAATTTTAAAAATGTGTATTCATCATTTAAAAAAATCACTTAAAACAATTCCAACCTAATATTTAATTTTGGATTTTAATACTTAGTTTGGGAAAAAGCTTTAAAACAAATTGATAAAAAGAACACTTTATTAGTTTAGTACACTAATCATTGATTAACATATAAACTTTAAAATTTAATACATTAAAATATAATTATTTAATTTTGGATTCTTTTAAAGAGTTTTTTTTGTAAATGAAAGTATTGGTGAGCGTTTTTTTAGATTTCTAGAGTAAAAGTGTTTTAAATTGTTTTGATTCAACCGAAACATACAATACATATATATACTAACCTAATGGTGAGTATAATGATAAAAAAACATCAAAAAAAGGGTAAAAACGGCTCCTAACGATTATATAGCGTTATCCAATAGCTACACTTTGAAAACCGGGTTGAAAACCAGTTTGGGGACCGGTTTGGAATTGGACGGTTTAAAACCGGTTTTGTGTGTGGAATGCTCAAACCGAAAGGAACCGGTCGGTTTGAAACGGTTTGGGCCTCAAACCGGTTTCGGTTTTTTCGGCTGAACTGGTTTTCAAACCGGTTTTTTTGTCCACCTCTACTTCCATTCTTGTCATCTAAAATCTAAAAGTCGAATTATACAACTATTGCCTTTTTGGGACTTGCATATGCAAGATGTTATCAATGATATTTAACGCGACTAGTTAATATAAGGTACTCGTGATATGTAAATATTAAAAGCTCATATGTTCAAGTCTCATTTTAAATAAAATGCATAGAGTTAAATCAGAAAGTTTTGAAATTAGATTTTTCCCTACGGGGGTTGGGAGTTGGGGGTGTGGTTCCGGCTGGGATACGGATATATTGTCCTGATTAAAAAATCTCATATATTTCGAAACAGGGTAACACATTTACTATTATAAAAAGTTATGCAAGATATTTCATTAATTATTTATGTATTAAATAATCTATTAGAGCATATCTGATTTTAGAATTCGATACAATTTTTTTTCATTAAAAAACGTCAAACCAATAATTGTTTATTTGTTTTCTAAAATAATAGACGATGAAAAGCTCGTATAGAAAAATTGAAAAAGTAGAAAATCAACTTTAGCTTATCCACTATCATATCCATTTGAAACCATGTCCACATATACATCCATCAAATATCTATGATAAAGTGGAAATTGAATATGATGGTTTTAACATTTGTGTTTTGTGTTTATTGTATGAAACTACAACCGAATACTATTTATATTCTTTTAACGTATCATTTTACATTATATTTAGCGTAAATAAATAAGACATAAAGTAAGACAATCTAGAGAGTTTAATTGGTGATAATATAACTTGTATGCATTAATACTATTGCTCGGCAAAACACAATATAAAACTTTTTTTCAATTTAAGAATGTGTAAATCCAGGCTCTGCTACAATATCATCATAGAAGACGAAGTTTTTTTTTCTGCATCAACTACTACGAAGTCTTATAGAGAGGAAAAGTCTGTTACGAGTAAGTGAAAAACAAAGATTTCCAGAGATTCTTATCTCATTTTATTTCTCTAACTAGTAACCAATGACGAAAATAATAAATTATATGGTTTCCTGCGAAAAATGGAAAAGGAGAGAAGAAGATGCATAATTTTCGACAAATGATTATTTTATATATAACATCTTTTATTCATCTCATACAAATTCAAAATAAACAACAAAATACACAGAAAAAAAAATGAAAATTTTCAGATTTGAAAAAGAAATTGACGAGAACCCTAAAGATTCAAACAAATCCGACCCATCATATAGAGGTTAGATCGAATATATATGGGCTTGTTTAGAAGCCAGTTGGCTTGGAGGCAATGAAACTGACGCATTGCACTGACGAACGTTGTCGAATCCGATGATACGGATCCATGCTTGAGGGTACTCCTTCTTGCACTCTTGAAGCTCCTTCATCACTTGGGCCGAGTCGGTGCATCCGAACATAGGCAACTTCCACATTGTCCAGTATCTTCCGTCATAGTATCCGGGAGATCTTGCGTTCTCACGGTATACAAAACCATGCTACATTTACCCCAAAACAATAAAAGAAAACATATTATTGGTTTGCATTCAAAACATTTCAAGCAAAATTAACTCAAATTTATTCATTTCCATTTAAGCTTTTTCTAAAGCTTTAATGTTTAATTAGATTGAGATAAACGATAAAATTAGTGGTCAGATTCAAAAAATACATAGCGAGAGGCCGATCGTTTTTCCCATATGCAATACCGTATTTTGTTTTGGTAGTTATCGTTCTGACTTGTTAGAAACAATAAAAACAAACTTTTGTGGCAAGACTCTAAATATACTAAACTTCAGTGGCTGAAGTCAAAGATATAAAAGTTCACTAAAAATATCTTGGTGACAAAACTTTAATATCTTAAATTTTAGTGGTCAAAGTTTAAAAAATAACTAAATTACTAAGCTTTAGTGGTTAAATTAAAAAACACAACTTCGCTAGTAATAGTTTCATGGCAACTCTAAAATCCTATTTAGTGATCACATTCCATAGAACAAATCGGCAGCCAAACTGTAAAACCTAAAATTTTGTAGGCAAACTCGACGAAACAATTTGCGATTGTTAATACCATGGATTAAACATACGCATTAAAGAGCTATAAGATATGCAACAACAATCGTAAATAAGTATACTTGTCTTATTTGAAAAACTTTACGCTTACATTAAAACAAAAAAATATGTATATTAAATTATTATTTTATTGTTGTGTTTTAAGAAAGAGTAATGTATGTTTCTTTATAAAATCATAAAAATTAAGAATAATATAAAAAGATAAAAAATAGACCTCCAACTCGAATTCCAAACAAGGAACCCATTTGTTGCGGAGGAGGTAGTCGACTTCCTTAGCCAACTGGGCCTCCGTTAGCTCTGGAAGATATGAAAGAGTCTCGTACTTCTTCTTTCCAACTGGTGGCCACACCTAAATAACAAACCAACACATTTTTATTAATTTCGACCTCAAAATCATTCGATCTTTTTCAATAAAACAATTTAATTTGTTTTTTTATAAGTCAAGAATATGTCATGTTGTATAGATACATACATACATATATATATATATATATATATATATATACCTTCATGCATTGCACTCTTCCACCGTTGTTGGGAAGGGTGGAGAAGCCGTTAACCTTCTTGGTGACGGGGAAGGCGGCGTTGGCCTTAAGTCCGGTGAACGGAGCCACCATGTTGGCTTGAGCGACGGTGGCGAAGGTAGCGGGGATCGAAGCCATTTGCTCAGTTTGCTTTCAAAACCAATGAGTGAGCTTAAGTTTTCATAGCTCTATATATAATACTGTATATGATCAATGGCTACCATCCAACGAACACAAACAAATCAATCACAACCTCTAGTGATTATGGCCGTTGGATCTTGTGGCTATGTTATTTCGTGCATTGTGTCCACATGATAGTGCAAGCCTTATCATTTAACCACCTAAAATTGAGTGCCAAGTGTCACATGTTCATTGGTAAAAACATCTTATCTCATCTTCTAAATGAGAGGTAGGCATTGGTGGTGGATGAGTGTAATAATGTTTTCTTTTTTGAATGTTTATACTTATTTCTTTTTGAACTTAAGTAAATATAACTAAACTAAAATAGCTCTCTAACAATAACACTAACATCCCCCCCCCCTTTTTTAGCATAGTCATTTACTCATTTAAACACGTCATATACAAACTCATGCATAAATGAAAATAATTTTCTATCTTAATACGTTACACGATTCAAATAATCATGTATTGAGGTTGTGTCATTGATTAAAACATTTTTGTTCGGTAGAACAAATGAAGATAATATACACAAAGTAGTTCAACATACTTAAATGTTCTTATTTGATGTTTTTTCTTCTACCTTTGTTTCCATATCCTTTATCAAGTAAATGGAAGTCAAGTCCCAATTACTTCAAATACTAAATTCTATACTCAAGTAGGTCATACTTACAACTTATTAGGATTTGACATTTCTTCAAGGTTCGCTTAGCTTTGCTTCACCTAGCTCCCATTCCTGAAAACATAATAAGCCATTAAATGCATGATGGGATGATAGTTAGTTTATTATAAGATAATTGAATTGATAGTTATGGATGCAATGATTAATTTTATAGCTATATTGTGCAACTAAAATTTAATTTGTATAGATACATGTGCATAAAATATTATTGTTTTTATACAGTCATTCATGTAGAGAATTTAGTTGGAAAGTAAGAAAATCCGAGATTTGTGAAAGATGCTTTTAGATTAAAATTTTATGGGGTTCAATCCAAATATTCAATCAAATTCAACTCAAACTTTTAAGAACGATGAATGAAATTTGCGTGAGTTTCTAGAACCAGAACTACAAGAAGAGGTGCAGACGAAATTGCAAGAATTCATATTTCTTGCAGGGATGGAGCTAACTGCAAAATGCAGTTTTCAAAGTTTACAATTAAGCACATTTTACTCCTAATTTACATGTTAAACTTAAAAAAAATAATACTCCTAATGCAAAATGCACCCCACACCTCATGACTTGTTTAATTGATATTATGATCGTATTCATCGACTAGTAGATAACACTAAAATATCTACCAGAAAGTATGTAAACTTTATAGTTTCTCATGTTATTAGCTTTGTGGATGAAACATTTTCACAGATGTTGTGTCGTACCAACCTGAATTTTCAAAATACTGGAATAATAATATGAGACGACCCTTGTTACATACAACAAACAAAAAGAATGTGGTTGTGGTTCGCTTGTTCTACCATCTTTCATTTGTTATATAAAACGTAATGTTCTAAGATTATTAATTGTGTTATTAAGTGGCTATCATATTTTAGTAAACAAAATGACAACTTTGAGATTTCTCGTTTATAAATTTGGATGATTTCCGATATTATTGAGAATGATGTACGATTTTGGGATTTTTGTCTATCTTTGTAAATAAACTTTTAAGATTATTAATGGAGTAAATTACAAAAAAAGACATTTATCGTTGTACCTAAGTTTACTTTTTAATATTTATCGTTAGTGTTTATACTAGTTTTAGCAAACTCGCTTATTAAACGGGTTGAATAAAAATATAAATAGAATGAAATTTATTAATTTTAATTAATATTTTAAAATAAGATATGATTGAATATAATAGCGGTCAAATGGAACACACAATTGATGTGTCGACTACCTTAAAACAAGAATTATTAAAAGAACAAAGAGAATGTGAATATTTTTAAAGGTTACAAGAAAGGTAGATCATCTTTTAAGAAAGTTATGGCAAAAGTGATGATATATGTGGTTGCACAAGAACGAATGTTTTATGACTCCCGGACACGTCATTTTGCTAGAAGTACTGACAACACTATATATAGTTTGTTTTGTTATATAAAAAATATTAAGAATTATATAAAAAGATGAAAAACAAACCCCAACTCGAATTCCAAACAAGGAACCCATTTGTTGTGGAGGAGGTAGTCGACTTCCTTAGCCAACTGAGCCTCAGTTAGATCTGGAAGATATGAAAGAGTCTCATACTTCTTCTTTCCAAGTGGTGGTCACACCTAAATAACAAACCAATACATTTTATTAATTTTGACCTCAAAATCGTTCAATATGTTTTAATAAAACAATTTGAATTGTTTTATTGTCATAAACAAACAACAATCGTGTACACATACCTTCATGCATTGCACTCTTCCACCGTTGCTGGGAGGGGTGGAGAAGTCGTTAACCTTCTTGGTGACGGGAAAGGCAGCGTTGGCCTTAAGACCGGTGAACGGAGGCGGCGACGGTAGCGGGGATCGAAGCCATTATGATAATATTGCTTGAAAGGATGGCCTCTCAAGTATCTTTTCAAATTCAATGAGTGAGTTAAGTTTCTTTAGTCTATATATAACACTTGCATATGAGCAATGCCTATGCAAACCATCCAACGAACACATACAATGATACAAATCAATCTTAACGTCTAGCGGTTATGACCGTTGGATCTTGTGGCTAACGATTATGACCTTTGCTACTAACCATCCATCCAACGAACACATACAAATCAATCTTAACGTCTAGCGGTTATGACCGCTGGATCTTGTGGCTAACGGTATTTCATGCATTTTGTCCACATAGTTGCAGGTCTTATCATTTAATTACCAAAATTCAGTGCCACTGTCGTACACTCGTTGCTCAAAAAATCTTATCTCGTTTTCTAAAGGAGTATAATAATATTTTGTTTTTAGAAATCTTAAACTAGTACTAAGCCCCCGCGTTACGATGGTAGCGTAAAACCATATCAAAACGTAACAATGTTACATTACCATGAGCGACCACCAAAATCGAAAAATATCTTAATTAAAAAGGTAATAAAAATGAAAAAAAGAAAATTGAGCAGAAAGTAATATAAACCACACACGTGAAATATAAAATATTAAAAACAATAAATAATTTGATCCAAGACCTGCACGTTCTGACGCGTCGTTAAACGGGAAAAAATAAACATAACAACGTCAAACTATATACACGCACCTTACAACGTGTTAACTCTCAAAATTCCAAGCGAAACGTAAAACGAAAAATTATAAATAATGACAGATCTAGGGGGTCAAAGTTGAATGTAAAAAAGTTACGACGCTTAAATAGTAAAATGTATAAACACTACTAGAAAACTAGGTATTTGCGACCGTAAAAAACGGTGGCAAAATTAGCGATGGATTTGCGACCGATGTGTAATATTAGCAACAACTTTCGTTCCGGTCGCAAATCAATTGCAAACCAGTCGTAACCTTTGCGACCGTCTAAATATGGTTGCAAATCGGTCAAAAGAATCCAAAATCAATTCATTAAAATTGAATTATAAATATCGCTCGTCGCAATTTGGTCACAAATTAGTAAAGAAATAATAATTATGAATTAAAATTGAATTATAACGAACACCCCGAATTTGACAAAGACTCGTGTACAAAAGCAATGGGAGGCAAGAAAAAAGGGAAACTATATGGGTTTAGCAATGTTAATGACCCCTTAGCTTTGATCAGCGGTACACCAACCGCTCCTCCAAATGTACATGGGAGCCAAGACCCAGAGGTATTATATTTTTTAGTAAAAATTTGATCATTCACTTTATGAAATTAACATATGAAAGCTAGATTCAACCTTTCTAGTCGTAGTTCATTTAATAAAGTTTTTTGAGGATTAAAGTTGACTCAATAAGGTACGTGTTTATAGTTTTAAGATAACAGAGACCGTATATGTTTGTTATTCTGATTATTTTTGCTTTTCTTCTGCAGTTCATGAACTATTAGTTTAAGCTGGTATTGCAAACATGAATTCTAGTATTGGGGTATTGTCAAACTGTTGATTAGAATTTTGTTATGCTATATTACTATTGGCTAACTCATTAAAATGATGATATATGGGTCGGTCCAGATTATCATAGATTATTTTGAACTAGTTGGGTCATGGGTCAAATTTGATAATGAATTATTATATTTGATAATAGAGTATATGCTTATTATATATAGATACAAAGGTTGAAGGGAATCATTGAGGAGTTGGTTAAAGAAAAGAAAGATTATAAAGAAAGGTTGAACGAAGTCATTGAGAATTTGGTGAAAGAAAAAGAAGAAGATAAATAGAGAAAGAGATTATGCATGATAGAATGACAAAGATTGAAACTTTGTTTCAACTTGTGTCTCAAAACATACAACCATCAAGGTAGAATGTTTGCAACTTCAAGTATTTGACGTTTTATTTTGAACATTTATTATGTATGGATGACTTTGATATTTGACATTTTAATTTGTAACTTCAAGTAGCATATTTTGTATGATTTAAAACTTGTAAATTCTAGATGAATGGTTTAATATAAAGATATGAACATCATTAGCCTGTTAAAAATGAATATAAATTTGCATTTTTTTAAATGTGTTTCGGTCGCAAATCGGTCGCAAATCGGTCGCAAAAGTACTGGTCACCATCCGGTCGTAGTATCGGTTGTAATGGGACCGGTCGTAATACGGTTGCAAACTGACTGTCACAATACGGTCGCAAACAACCCGTCGCAATTCGGTCACAAAAAACAGTCGCAATTCGGTCGCAAAACTTGCGATAGTATTAGCGGTCGCAAGATTCGGTCGCAAAAATAACACCGGTCGTGAAAGTGGTCGCAAACTGAAATTACCCACGGAGGTTTTTGCGACCACTTTTTCCGTTGCAAAACGGTCGCAAATAGCGTTTTGCTACCGTTTTGCGACCGAAAAGCCGGTCACAACTGGCCAGTTTTCTAGTAGTGAAAAATATTACGTTTAAAAAATAAAAAATAATAAAATAGTTGTACATTATGCATAAGAATATGTAAATACAACTTGGTAATTAGAATATATATAATTTGTGTTTTTTTTACAATTTATTTTGAAAGAATATTCAAGTTTGCTATAATAGCATTAGTGAAATTTTTGGATTTTTCTTCTGTAGGAGTAAAAACTATGCGAGGCGAAACTGATTCATGTCAGAATAGGGCGGGTCACATTAAATTGTAGCAAAGATTCAAACTTCCAAAATTTTGACGTAGGAACTACAATAGTTATTAATTCAAACTCCTAATATTATGACATTTTTTAACAACGATGGTTTTATTAATTCATCCAAGAAAATAACATCTCGCTAGCGAGGAGCTAGAAAAAAGTCAGACCCAAAACAGAATTACACTATTACATCCGATATTCTAAAAGTCCTCCATTGTTCCCAATCAAGGTTGTCCAACTTTGCTCGATATTTGATCTAACGAAAACCCAATGAAGTTAGAGTGTTTTGGTTATGCATAAGAAGGTTTTTGATGGACTTAGAGAGAAATTAATCCATTAGGTTCTCTTTTCCGTAACCATTTATCATCAATTTTTTGGATCAGATTCGAGATCGAAACGTTAGAGATTGAGAGAATGTGCTCCACTTTTGTGATCTTTGCCCATGTGCCCGAGAAACCCCTTTTATACGGTAGGAATGATGTGTTTCTCCTAGAGGAGGAAAGGTCGTCACCACCCGATTCCATAGGCTGAGTCTTTCTGTTTTGTATCTCCAAAACCACTTGGATAAAAGGGCTATATTAGATTCCTTCAGATAGCCGATACCAAGTCCCCATAGGAAACACCTTTTTAATGCTTCAAGCTTGTCAATTATTTTGATAGGTGCTCTGTATAGAGAGAAATAGTAAGTAGGAAAGCTGCACAAAACTGAATTAATCTGCGTGATTCTACCCCCCATAGATAGAGTTGAAGCCTTCCATTTTGATAGTCTTGACTCAAAAACATCAATTACTGGGCCTAGCTATTGTAACGACTCATATTGGAACCAACCGTCAGTACCAAATATTTGAAAGGAAGCGATCAACCCCAATGCCAAGAATCATTGATTTCCTTAGGTTGATTTTAAGGCCTGCAATCATATGAAAACATCTTAAGATACGGGTTAGATTCAAGAGATTATTAGTGTCCCATGCACCGAAAATTATTATATCATCTGCATATAGAAGATGAGATAGTAGGGGACCATCATTAGGAGTTTGGATTCCATTGGTTATTCCCGAAGATACCGCCATGGAAAGAATTCCGGTAAGGCCCTCCATGGCTAAAATGAAGATATATGAGGAAAGAGGGTTGCCTTGTCGGACTCCTCTCGAGCATTTAAATTCCCCAGTGGGTGATCCATTAACAAGCACAGAAGATTTTGAGAAAGCCAAGACCCCTTTGGTCCACAATCTCCATTTTTGTGGAAATCCCATTTGTTCGAGGATCTTATCGATGAACATCCAATTGATCGAATCAAAAGCTTTTTCTAGGTCAATCTTGAAAACGGCAGCCTTCTTTTTTTATCTTTTTAGCCGGGATATTGTCTCATTTAGAATAAGTAGGTCGTCCAAGATGTTATGGTTTATGATGAATGCAGATTGGTGGTGGGAAATGATCGAGCCAATGATAGACTTTAGTCGCGAAGCCAAAACCTTTGAGAAAACCTTTTCGATGCAACTGATAAGAGAGAGGGTCTGTAGTCATCGAGAGAGGATTGTACATCCCCTTTCGGGATTAAGACAATGAATAAGGAGCACCAGGAGTCTTTGATTGTGGCAGAGGAATGGTAATAAGAAAACAGATTATAAAATTATGATTCAAATATTTCCCAGAACCTTTTTATAAAGCCAATATTGAAGCTGTCTGGGCCCGGAGCTCGGTCGCTACTGCAATCCCAGACCGCATTCTTGATTTCTAGTTTAGAGAACGGGGCAATCAAACAAGCACACTCCTAATCAGATAAGTGTTTAATGTTGGGGCATGTGTAAGAGGAAGGGGTTCTTGAAACTTAGAGCGGAAGAAAGATTCAACATTCTCCTTAATTTTCTTAGGATCCACGGACCAGTGATCATTGATCATTAGACCATTGAGCCTACTTTTAGCGATTTTGTTGTTCACAATCCCATGAAAGAAGGCAGAATTTTCATCCCCGTCGACAGCCCATTTCACACGAGATTTTTGCTTTAAATCTTTGATTTATCGTGCCTCTAGTTCAGCCGCCAGCCTTTTATAATTCAATTATTCATTGATTTCCTCCTCAGTTAGGTTGCGGGTTTCAGCATTGGTCTCATGCTCAATCTTAGTTTTTAATCTATTTTTCTCACCTTCATCTTTGAGTTTCTCCAGGGAGATCCACAATTTAATCTCCTGCTTTAGAAATTTCAGTTTTGCTGCCAGAAATCTATCTAGAGGACCTGGATGACTAATCTACCACATGCTTGTTTAACAAGTTCATCAAAACCCGACCTTTCCATCCAAGAGTTAAACAGCCTAAAAGGAATTGGGCCAAAGTCTAAGGAAGTTGTGCATAATATTAGTGGGCAATGGTCAAATAGTTCACGGGGGAGAGCCTTGAAGGATGCTTCGTGCCAACGGCTGGTGAAACCATTGCAAACAAAGGCACGATCAATTCGACTCATGTTGGAACCATTGTTTGATGTGTACGTGAATTTCATGCCACTCATTGTGCATTCCAAGAGCCTGTTGTCATTTATAAATTCATTAAAGTATCTTGCACCCGTAGGATTGAATACAAAATTTTTTCTTTCTTCTGGGGATCGTACTTTATTGAAATCACTGATTATTACCCATATTCCATCTCGGTTGGCTTTCAATGTCCCAATCTTCTCCCATAGAGTTCTTTTAAGATTCAAGTCATGAGGAGCGTATACGTTTGGAATATTAATTGTTACCTGGGTACCATGGATTTCCCCTCTTATAAGGATGAAACAAGATTCTTTATGGATCTCAGAGGTTTTCAGGATCGAAGGGTTCCAAATGCAAAGTAGACCGCCTGATCTTCTAGCAGCATCAGACCAATTTGGAGTTCCCCTAGAAATTCTTTGTGATAATCTTTGAGCCATCTGAAAATTGAGTTTCTTGACAAATGAAATTGATCCCATGGTTACTTTGTAATCCATTCAGCCTTGCTGGAATCACCCACGCCCCTTATATTAAGTGATAGGATATTCATTGAGCTGGGTTATGCTCACCTTCACCCAAAATTGTTTCTTTTACCTAGGATTCGAAACCTCTAGGTTTACTTGGATGTTGGTTCCAACTTTAATGGTATTCATAGTTTCGAAATCTTGGAGTTGATCGTCATGTCTTGCAAAAGGAATTGGATCCACAAAACCTTCGGATTGCTTATCTCGGTTTGAATTTTGCACTTTGCCCCATACCGATGACATCATCTCATCTGAGCCGGAGGAGTCCCGGATTGCTGATCCCACAAATTCATCTTTGAATAAGAATCACTTATGAATGGAGGAATCCATGGTCTTGGTTTTTCAATGGCCCATACTTTGAAGCTTTTTTTTCCATGCCAGAATGATCTCCTCACATAACAATTTTTTTGATGTGGTCAACACGCCCATGCAGTTATAGGTTAAATCGTAGTCCCAAGTTTCCGAACCGTTAATAACTTGGCCTATCTCCTCCCCAATGATATTAAAAATCTTCTTATCTCGTAATTGAATTGGAATCCCATGAATCCTGATTCTTGCAATTCTTTCATACGGTAGTGATTGTCCTTTCCAAAGTTCAAGTCTTGAGAACCATTTTCTCCACTGATCTTCATTTGCCAGTAAATCTTTTCCATGGATTGAACAGTGAAATGTTATGGCAACTAGAAACCCCCCAAAATATCGTAAGTTGAGATCTTCTCGAATGTCTTTGCTAATCAGAGTTTGTAAACTATTGAGTGTTTCAATATCAAGAGCCCTTCCGATTAGTGTTTTTTCTCTCCATGTTATGAAAGCACTGGTTTCAATGTTCACAACTTTGTTTTTTCTCGCTATTATGCCGGAGGCTACCGTATCCTTGTAGGACTTACCGTTGCTAACGTATGCACTTTTGAACTCAGTACTCCCCCAGTGACCATTCATGTCCCAGAGAGTTTCATGAGGTGGTGTAGTGTTCCGATTGACGTTTCTGTCAAATTTTGCTAAATTAACAGTTATGATCGAGTTCCCCGTCTTTGTTCTATCCAGATATTCCTCAAATCGCCGAACATTTATCAAGCCGGGATACCAGACAAAACCAAAATGCCCGCCTGACTTATCCCTTTTGGAAGCAATGTAGGCATCAATCATATTTCCATAATTCTTGAAGGTGTTTTTGAGATCATCTGCTGAACAATCTTTAGGCAGGTTGGCAACAAAAAAAGAGATAGGTTTGAGTCTCTATGCCTTGGCTTTAGTGCGAAATGTAGCAGCTTCTTGTATCCTTCTTGATCTTGACCTGACTTCGAACCATCCTTGATCCTCCGGATTGCATTTAGCATCTCCCTCCGGTCTCTGCCTTGGTTATCATCCTTCTTCTGTCTTCCGCTTTGGTCATCCATTTCCTCTTCCGGCAGGAACTTTTCCGATGAGTATGTAAATGGAGAGAGAATGTGTGTGTGGGTGGGTGTCCACTTAATAATTAGGTGGCAAGCTATAAAGGTCTAACCTCATATGTGTAGTCTGTCGGATAATTTTGAAAACTTGGTTACCAAGTTTTTGAAATTATCTAACATTCACCCACCCTTTAATTTCGAATCGAAATTAGTAAAGTCTTCTTTGCCTTCAAAATTGAACGAGTTGAAAATGTAAGTAGCGTGTCGAATTGCCTCTCCTCACATTTATTGTGGAACTTTCTTTGCCTTCAAAATTGAACGAGTTGCTTCAAAATAGTGTGGTTTTGCCGCTTCACCATACATTTTGTTGAGATGTGTGAGGGACAGTTAGTTTTCGTGTTATTCCATGACTTTGACAATATCTTGTGAATTCATGTGATGTAAATTCACCCCCCATCGATACGAAACATATTGATCTTTTTTTCGTTTTCCATCTCGGTTTGAGCCTTGAATTTCTTGAAAGTTTCAAACACTCCGTCTTTGAATTTTACATAAAACCCCACATGTGCCTACTAAAGTCGTCAACAAGTAAAAACATATATTTATTGCCCGAAAGTGTTGGTGGTTAAATCGGTCCACACAAGTCACCATGAATAATTTCCATGACTTTCGTGATTGCTTACCGACCATGCACGAGTCACATATTTGTTGTTGCTTTAAAATCTAGGGTAGTCCTCTCGCCATTCTTAGAGGACAATTGCTTCAAGGAGTCAAAATTTAGATGGTCATATCTCACGTGCTAAATCCATGCTTCATCATCCAAGTACGAGCGAAGGCAAATAGATTTGCCTACTTGTAGCTTGGTCTTATACGTGCGGTTTCGTGATCTTGCTACATGTAATATTGTTCTTTTGTCCCGATCATATAACCACAAAATTTTGTTCTTCATTCATACTTCACACTCGTTTTATGTGGCTTGACTGAGGTTTAGAATATTACAATTTAAGTTATGAATATAATAACATTTTTTACTAACCTTTATTCACCATTTTTTCAATAAAGCAAAAATGATCCTTTTTCTTTAATCTCAACATGCGAGTTGTCCTCAAATTTTAGCCATCCCACCGTATAGTTTATTAAAGGATATTTCACCTGTCATGATTACTTGCTCTATTGTCAAGATACCAAATATTGTTCTTTTTGGTATCTTCTTGATAATTCTTTGTCTTCACCTTCTGTTCATTATGATATACTTCTTCTTTTAACACTTTGAATCATAAAAAAGGTGTTGGGTTTTTCTTTTTTAGCATCAACAAAGTTTGCTTCGTTTTCCTTTTTTCGTTCTGGACACGTTGAAACAAAGTGACCAAACGTGTCACATCACCAACATTTGACATTTGATTTATATTTGCCTTTTCTTTTCTTCTCAATCAGGTTGCTTGTTGTTGCTTGAACTTGGGTTTTTCCCACGTTCGAAACCTCTACCACGGCTTTGGTTTCGGTTCTCGTTTGCACTTGTTTTTCACGTCCTTTGCCATACTATTGGTTCCTAGATTTAGAAGAAGAATCATATTTGTTAAATAAAAGCTTACCTTGGTCTCCTGGGTTTTCATAGTCTTTAACTTGTTCCTCGTAAGATTTGAGACGACCAACGACTTCTTCAAACTTCATGTCTTTTAGATCCCCAAATTGTTCAAGTCATTCAATAATATGAATAAATCTTCTTAGAACCGATCTTAGGAACTTCTTAACTGACACGGGTTCATCCATTATGGAACCAAGCAAGGCCAGATAACTTGTCAGTGAAAATCTTAATGTAATCTTCATATTTCACTCTTATTGCTTCAAACTCGGATGCTAATATTAAAATTTGAAGGCAAGCTTCATTGACTCGATTAGCTCCAATGTGACGAGATTTAAGAGCATTCCAAACTTCCTTCGCGGTTTCGTATTGAGCGACTTGAAGGATTTGATCATCTGGTATAGCCTAGAAAATAAAAGCACTTTCCAAGTTGCATTTCTTTAGATCTACTACTACACCAATCGTGGGTTCCACTTCTTCCCACACACCATGGATATTCAATATCAACTTGACTCGTATAGCCCATGTTGTGTAGTTAGTAGAAGTCAACATCGAAGTCAACATCAGACATTGTAAGAATGTAAGTGCATGAATCCGTTTTCTTTTACTTGGACAAATTGGTTTACAAGGTTGCCATAACTTGAGATCGTTTTCTTCTCTTATATGTTAATGGTGTTTTGGGTTCTTGATCTAGTACTTTGGATCATGAGTAAGATATAATTCCCAACTTGAAATCAAATCTAAGTTTGTTTTGTGGTTTAACTAGAGAAAAACAAACAACAGTAATCTAGTTGCTAGTTTTGTTGTTGTTCTGGTCACAGATCTGGCCTTTGCGATGCCAATAGTCTTCTAGTCGCAAAGCTATTCGTTATTCTCACTTTTGCGACCACAACAGTCTTCTAGTCATAAATTCAGTCGCAAATCTTATTAGAAGGTCTTGATTTCTAGGCAACAAAGTTAGGGGTTGTCTAGGAATCCTAGTTAATTGGTTTGTATTTTAAACTGATTTCAAATTTTCTATTTTGTAGGATAGAAAATTGAGTCAATTTAGAATACTTAGCAGGCAATATAACTACTCTATAAATAGTCACGTTCGGAATGTTTTTGTAATCAGTTTTTTAGTTGAATTTTCTTGTTTATAAGAGAAGTATTTACGTAATAGTTAACCACAAATCCTTGTGTTTTGATTTTGCGGTCACCAATTCATAATTTGATAGTCCCTTGACTCCACATTTGTTAGCATCCAAATGACAAAAACATATAAATAATGCTATTACTAACTTTTTATACACATATATTGGTGTGGTATTATATTATTATTATTATTATATTCTAAGAAGTGTGGAGTTTTTTAGTTAGTAGCAATTATCAAACTTAGAAAGTTTTTATGCATTACAAGTGTTTAATGCACAATTTATTATTTTCTTTTCTTTCAGTATTAATTTTATATTAACACATATCCACCTTAAAAAACTTATTTCTTTTAAATCTTTTTATAACCAATTTGTAGTTCACCACTTACAATTTAACCAACTTATTTTTTTCTTTTTTTTATCATTTTATATTTCTACAATTATACTTAAATAAAGCTATTACATAATGAATCTCAATTTTATATCTTCGTAAATTGATGTTTTTAAAGTTTGTTTTTATACAAGGATTTTACGTTTAAAACGATCACTTGTATGATAACAATAACAATAAATAAACAAGTCTGTAAAGAGTGTAGGAAAAGATACACAACCAATTTATTAAAGTTCCAGAAATTCACTCTACATCATATCCAGGTTATTGTGTAATTCTAATCAAGTAATCGTGTAATAATCGTCAAGCAGCTCATTGTGTCTAATGTTAATCATCGAGTCTAGTGTTGATCCTTATGTTATCCATTATGTCTAATGTTCACCATTGTGTCATTATTGTGTTTTTTAAAAAGATGATTTTCAAATAACATGATACTGAAAAATATAAACTTTATACGTTTTCAGTTCCTTGTATAATTCTCATAAGGTAATTGTGTAATGTTTGTCAATTCAGAACATTACATAATGACCTGACGAAATTGCATAATAAGTTTAAAAAATGTGAAAAAAATTGTTTTTTTTTTGTATCAACACTATATGTGTTTTTAATATAAAATTGCTTGTTTTTCTGATGTAATTTATTTTAAAATATAATATCGTGTGTTAAGGTTATAGTTGTTTAGAAAGAACAAAACTTGAGAAGAAGAAACATTAAAAAAATCAAACTTGAGAAGGAGGAACATTAAAATAATCAAACTTGAGAAGGAAAAACATTACTAATTTTCCCTCGATCTAATCTTGATAAAAAAACACGTGTCAATATTTTAATCATTCTTACACTTTATACTTTTTAAAGATTTTTTTGTTAAACAATTCCTTTAAATTATAATTGAAGTTTCCATTAAGAAGAGTAAATTAAAGATTATAGGTTGGAGATTTTAAGGCAACATATAGGTTGGAGATTTTAAGGCTATGCATAAAGTGGTTTAGATCAGTTTTGAGTAAAATCAACGGGAAACCCAAAACATAATTTTAAAGTTTTCTCCATTTTGAAAAATTCTTATATACAAATAATTTTTTTTGTCCTTGAATTCTGTGATTTTATGCATATAATTCTAAATTAGATTTTAATAATTAACTATACAGCAAAAAAATATCATTCGTTCAGAAAGTTTGTCAATTTATAACAAAATAAATTGAAATATGATATACATATAAATTAATATGTCATTCACTAAATAATAAACCTTTGTCCTGAATCTTAAAATTCTCAAATACCAAAACGGACCCATTTTGTGTCTTAAATTAAAGTGAAATTGCGAACTTTGTCCATTTCAAATGCGTTATATAGTAGTATATATATATAATTATATGGTGTACCTTTACACTTTAATAATTATATTGGATAAATTCTTTTTATTAGAAAGTTTGATTCTTTATTAACCTTTGCGTCAATTACATCAATGACTTAGGATGGGGTGCTTAGTATACAATAATTACATTGGTTGTCTTTTTTTTCTTTTGGTAAAATATGGCCCCCGCCTCAAGTCACCCCATGGGAACCCCTAAGGCCGTCAGTCGCGTTGATATGGTTAATGTGGTAACGACCACTTCGGGTTCCTTGACCACCCTGGTTATTTGATTTTATTGGGCATAAAATTGGTAGGGTTATGTTACACATAAGTGCCCTTACAACACTTGATCACTCTATTAAAGATACTAAGCCCATTTATAATGACTATGATGATTTTGATAATAAGGATGACTTGGTAATTGTGGATGAGATGGTTAGCCTGATCATGGGAAGGCTTTGATTATTCAATGGGCGCTTAGTACAACACACAAATTCGATACTCACGAGGATATATGGAGATGCAATAGCATTTTCACACTAAGTGCACCTTTAAGGGTACCATTGCTTTGTTTCCATAGCGCAATCCTCATGGTAGGGGAACGAAGGAGTTTACTACTTTATGTCATCATCAACTTATAGTGCGATCCTCATGGTATGTTAGAAATTCTCTTGATCAATTTCGGATAGTCCTTCGGTTAGGATCTATTCTTATGTGGCCGCTTAGGTTGTTGTTTATATATGAAATTGGGGATTGATCGAATGAGGCAATTGGTGTAACATCTCGTATTTTTTCTTGTTAACTATTAGTTAATGTCGTTTATTCTTGTAAGGACTATCGTTGTCATTCATGGAACTTGTGGTTTATTTATGTTTGATTCTTTGTTAGTTCTTTTAAAAGTTAATAACTTAAACTATTAAATTGAACATAATGACGTTACTAATAGATTATAATAATCACAATAATGATAATAATAACTAAGAATAATAACAATAATAATAATATTGTTATTAATAATATCAAATTATAAGAGTTATTAATTTAAAATTTGATTTAAAACTTAAATTAAGAAAGTTAAGGGGGTTGACTTGTCAATTTAATAAACTTTAAATGGAAGTTTACTCATGAAATGATAGAATTTTAAAGTTGAGGGACCATTTGTGTAATTAATTGAAACTTCAACACCTCCCCTCTCTTCCTTCCCGTTTTTCCGGCTACAAATTCCGGCCATCCTCCCGTGAACTCCGGCAGCCCTAAAACCATTAAAAACTTCGAATAATGAACCAAAACCGTTTCCAATCGATTCGTTAGCATGATTCGAAACCTAAGGCGTACAATAACCGAGTTAAAGCGACGGTTACAAGCATGAGGCATCCGATTAAACCTTGTTTTCAACCTTCAAACTGTTTGTACATTAAAGATCGATAATAATCAAATTAATTAAACCCAAACAATCAATTAACCGTTTCTAATCGATTCCTAAGATCAATTTCAGTCTAAACACCTGAAATCATCACACATGATTACCATCTTTCTTCGCGACCAGAAACCCATTCGGAGTCCCATTCCGAGCTTTCTAATCTACAATGATAGAGGGCTTTTTATTATCGAGATTGCTGGAAGCTTTCTGCAAAGTGAATTTGAGTATCAACACCATTTGCTATCTGAATCATTCACGACTTGGTCGCGGTTTACTCTTCGGTTGTTCATCATAAATCCGTCTCTAATTCGGGTAATTAAACACTTGTAAATGCTCGAAATCTCATGAGGAACCAAAGCCCCATGGTTACTTCTGCAATTGTTATCGGCTTAATGGTCAATTCGAATCAAAATCAAACTAGGGTTCTAAGGAAATTGGGGATTTCTGTTTATGTGGTTTTTAGGATTTGAAAACCAAAAGTAAACCAAGGCCAATGCCTGGTTCATTGGCTAAATCATTGTCCTCCCAAGGTGAGGTCCCGGGTTCGAACCCTGGCTCCCTCATCTAAATTTTTGAGGTTTTTTAGCCCTTAATTTAATTACTAAAATTTTTAATAAATACAAAAAAATGTTTTTTTATAAACTTTAAATATTTCTTTAGACACTAAATAATCTTCTAATTTTTTTATTGAATATAAATAGTTGAATGATTTTTTAATAAATTTTTTAACAAGATTATCCTTGGTTTATTTCTAGTAAAATGGATTTTAAATAATAAAATGATTATTATTGGTCCAAATGCTTATTTTCAATTAATAGTGCTAAATAGTACTCAATTCTTTTTGTTATAAAAAAAATTAATCAAACTTTATATATGAACATTTCAAATTATTTTTTTTGTTTTGTTTTATAAAATATAAATATATATTCTCAAGAGTATATGAATGAATTCTATTTATTAAATATAATTACTTAATAAGCCCAAATTTCCATCGAAACTCTAGTTCGCGTTAAAACATTAATCTCATTGTTAACTTAAACCGTGTGTATATATATATATATATATATTATATATATATATATATATATATATATATATATATATATTTAGGTACCTCGTGAAGGTTTGCGTTGGAACGTTGCTTATTATTAATTGTCGTTATATACTTATTTAATCAAGTGAGTATTCTATACCCCTTTTCCTATTTTCACACTTTGGGGTGAAACATGTTAACTTATACAATTGCACTTGTAAACTTATTTAAGACTTGTAAACTTATGGCATTTCACCTTGTAAAGTTGTGGTTAGTTGAACTTTCGTGGTTACCATGTTATGGCATTATATGTACAATCATTAACTATTGCTAGCCCAGCAAAGTCATAGATCTATGGGCAAGACAAGCCTGCTTTGGTTGATCCAAGTGCACTTAGTTGATCGTATAATCTTGTAAACATTGAGACTTGTAAAACTTTGTCGAGGTTTGATTGTTGCATTGTTCATAACATCCCTAATCACTTTATTCACTAACTTATGACTTGGATTGCCATCTTTTATATATAATCTATGTATTTAAAACTATGGAATGCTCACCAACATTATTGTTGACCCTTTTATTTTTAACATGTTTCAGGAAACGCCCAAGTTTGAGATTACTCTTTGAAGCTTGCACATCTAGGAATGGACCTAGTTAAATGATTGAAAAATTAATAACTTGTTATCTTTTATGTTACGGTTTTATTTTCGTTGGGTTTTATGATTGGATTGATACAATTGAATTTTATGATTAAATTTATATTTGGGTTATTAATAGTGTTATGTGGCTGTGAACGATCTTAACTCTCACTCCTCGACGTTTCCGCCGTCAAGGTTGGGGTGTGACAGATTGGTATCAGAGCCCATAACTATAGGGATCTAGGTTATTAGAAATGGTGACCTAGACTATAGTATGCATGAACCTTATAGAAATATGATCCTATATTGAAAACTTATATAGTTTGCATGCTACATAATGTTATGCTCACTTATGTGCAATATGATGCCTTAGCATAGGATTGCCTAAACATTGTTAGTTGTCTCCCTAAACTTAGCTTTGACTCTTGACTCTCCCCGAACATGAAATCTCTTAATCTTATTCTCGTCGACACGTGGAATCTTATACTTATGTTATGACTTGGATCTTTAGACGTTATGTCTAATCTATAAATCTCATCAAGGTTTTGATATCATGAACCTAAGAAATTTGTGTGACACATAGACACCTGTATTCTGGATTTCCTGGCAAAAGGCCCTTGGGCTAAGGCAAGCATATCGCATAAATCCTATGGGACTAGTTATGCTTACCTGGGGATTTCCGGGATGAGTGATAAACTATGGTCAACATACACAAACTTCTAAGGCGAATGGGTCAACTTACCTTGACGTGTCAACGTTTCCAAATGGTAATGCGTTACCAAATGGAACCATTCCAAGTACCTTGCAACTCTTTCCTTATCCTTGTTAAATTATAATCCTTGTATTTCTATTTCTCGTGTCTAACTCATTTTGCATATTCCAGCATGTCTCGTCACCATGGAAAGCGTGGAAGTTCCGACCGTAAGCTAGCTGCCATGATTGCCCGACAAATGGCGGCCGTTCTTCCGACTATGGTTGCTGAACTTAATAGCACACTAATGGCTAATAGCAATAACAACACCAATGGGAACAATAGTGGTGCTAATGGAGACAATAGCAATAATCAAAACGGGAATAATCAACAAGGGAACAATCGTACTTGCACTTTCAAACACTTCAACTCGTGCAAACCCACTAGTTTTAGTGGAAAAGAAGGAGCCACTGGACTTCTCGAGTGGTTTGAGAGTATGGAGAACACATTTATTATTAGCGAGTGCCCCGACGAGCTCAAGGTTCGCTATGCCACAAGTGTTCTTCAACAACGAGCGCTAACTTGGTGGAATAATGAAAAGAGAAACGGGGAACTGAGGTTGCAATGGCGATGCCCTGGGAGGAATTCAAAGATATTATGATCCAAAAGTTCTGCCCAAGAAGCGAGTTGCAAAAGCTGGAGGAGGAGTTCTGGAACCTTAAACAAGATGGTGGGAATCACTTGGCTTATTCCACCCGGCATCATGAGTTGAGTATGCTTCTACCACACATGGTGGACACCGTGCCCCGTAACATCGAGAAATTTATCAAGGGGGTGCCACCTCAAATTCAAGATGTTGTGGTGGGTAGTAGGCCCACAACTTTGGAGGAAGCGATTACTATCACTGCACAGCTCACGAGAATCATATAAGAGTTGGCACGATGTCGGCAAAGGGTTCTAAGGCTATGGCGAAGGTGACACCCGAGGCAACAAAGGAGGTAAAGGCCGAGTCATCTTCTCAAAACAAGAAGCGTAAGTTCACCCCGACACGCAACTACGCTGTGATTGCACCAAATGCCCCTCAAAAACAAATGGTGGTTGCAAATCAAGCTCCCATGGCTAAAGCTTATGCTGGTCCACACCCTATGCGTAACACGTGCAAGTACCATCATTCAAGCAATATTCCATGCCGAGTCTGCTCATTGTGTGGGAAGTATGGCCACTTGGTAACTACTTGCCTTCGTGCGCCAAACAACACGGCCATGCTTACTAATCGAACCTGCTATAACTGTGGCGAGCCTGGTCATATTCGTCCCAATGCCCTCGCAATGCGGGAACTGTGCCACCGGCTCGTGGAAGGGCTTTCAACATCAATGCTAACCAAGCTCAAGCCAACAACGACGTGGTGAATGGTACGTCGTCGAACTCTTTTAAATCGTCTATTGTCTTATAAAATTTCCTATCTGTATACATCATACCAATAATGGATTCTTACCAAACAGGTGTGTATCTTGTAAATAGTCATTATGCTTCTATATTGTTTGATTGGGTGCCGATAGGAGTTTCGTGTCCTTGGAATTCGAGCCTATACTTTCTAAACCGCGTGCTAATCTGGAGAGGTCTTTCACGGTCGAGGTTGCCGATGGAAAATCTATTGTCGTTGACGTCGTAATACGTGACTGCACCTTGAGCCTTAACGAACACGAGTTTTCCGTCGACCTTATTCCTATGCATCTGGGAAGCTTTGATGTTATCATTGGTATGGATTGGTTAGCCAAGCAACGTGCGGAAATTTTATGCTTTGAGAAGTGTATCCGAATTCCTTTACCGACTGGTGATACCTTAAGGGTCTTTGGGGAGAAATCATCTCAAAGACTCAAACTCATGTCTTGCATCAAGGCCCGCAAGTGCTTAAGTAAAAACTACATGGCTTTCATGGCATATGTAGTTAATACGAAAGCCAAGGGTAAGGAGTTGAAGGACATTCCTGTTGTGCGAGACTTTCCCGAAGTTTTTCCCGAAGATCTTAAAGGGTTACCTCCCGTGCGAGAAGTTGAGTTCAATATTGATTTAATCCCTGGTGCAAACCTGTGGCTAAATCGCCTTATCGTCTTGCACCTTCTGAAATGCAAGAGCTCGCTAGTCAACTGCAAGAGTTGAACGATAAGGGTTTTATTCGCCCTAGTTCATCACCGTGGGGCGCACCTGTACTATTTGTGAAGAAGAAGGATGGTTCATTCGTATGTGCATCGATTACCGCGAACTCAACAAGCTTACTATCAAAAACCGATACCCTCTTCCTTGAATCGATGACCTTTTCGACCAACTTCAAGGAGCAACTCAATTCTTGAAGATCGATCTACGTTCTGGGTATCATCAATTACGTGTTCATGATGATGACATTCCAAAGACCGCTTTCCGTACTCGATATGGACACTACGAGTTCATGGTTATGCCTTTTGGCCTGACCAATGCGCCTGCTGTATTCATGGATCTCATGAATCGAGTATGTAAACCGTATTTGGATAAATTCGTGATCGTGTTTATTGATGACATCCTTATTTATTCCAAGACAAAAATCGATCACGAGACACACTTGCGACAAGTACTTGGACTTTTGAAGAAGGAGCAATTATACGCCAAGCTTTCCAAGTGTGAATTTTGGTTGGAGGAAGTTCAATTCCTAGGGCATGTGGTGAATAGCCAAGGAATTCACGTGGATCCTGCTAAAATTGAAGCTGTGAAGAATTGGTGTGTTCCCAAAACCCCAACTGAGGTTCGTTCTTTTCTGGGTTTAGCGGGATACTACCGTAGGTTCATAGCAAATTTCTCGAAGATTGCTAAACCATTAACAACGCTAACCCAAAAGAATCGACTTTTTGAATGGGGACCGAGCAAGAAGAGGCTTTCGAGACATTGAAACGAAAGTTATGTAATGCTCCTATTCTCACACTACCCGATGGAAACGACGACTTTACTGTATATTGTGATGCTTCTAATCAAGGTCTTGGTTGTGTTCTCATGCAACGAGGCAAAGTTATAGCATACGCTTCGAGACAATTGAAGGTTCATGAAGTTAACTACACAACGCATGATCTTGAACTTGGTGCTGTGGTTTTTGCATTGAAGATTTGGCGACACTACTTATATGGGACGCAATGCATAGTCTACACCGATCATAAGAGTCTCCAACACATGTTCAATCAAAAGGATCTCAACATGAGACAAAGACGTTGGATTGAGTTGATTAGCGACTACGACTGCGACATTCGCTATCACCCGGGAAAGGCGAATGTTGTAGCCGACGCGCTAAGTCGCAAGATCCACAACAAGATTGTCTCGCTTCCAGAAATTCGAGATCGAAGGCAATGGTTTGATACGTTAGGAGAATTTGATACTGAGATTCATGTGGATGTCAACGAGGCTACTATCATACTTCAAAACATAAGGATCGATAGTGATCTCGAGTTATGCATTCGCGACGCTCAACAAGCGGCACTAACCGACGAAGGAAAAGATGAAGATTTGATGTCTAACGTTCGGTCACAATTGGAGACAAAACCGAACGGCATGTGGTACTTCTTGAATCGACTTTGGATCCCGAATCGTGACAACCTTCGGCACTTCATTATGAAAGAAGCACATCAAACCCGATATTCCGTTCATCCTAGCTCCGATAAGATGTACATGGACCTGCGTGGTCAATATTGGTGGCCTGGAATGAAGAAAGATATCGCGTCTTATGTTTCCAAGTGTCTCACGTGTGCAAGGATCAAAGCCGAACATCAACGACCAAGTGGTTTACTTGAGCAACCTGAAATCCCTATGTGGAAATAGGAACATATATCCATGGATTTCGTAACCAAGTTACCCCGTACACCTCGTGGTCATGATAGCATATGGGTCATTGTTGACCGTTTGACCAAGACAACACATTTCATACCCATACGAGATACGTACAAGGTTTCAAGGTTGGCTCGAATCTATGTTGACGAAATTGTGAGTCGTCATGGCGTGCCGTTGCACATTATTTCCGATCCAGATGCTCGTTTCACTTCGCACTTTTGGTCTTCGATGCAAGAACTCTTGGGTACGCAATTGGATTTAAGTACGGCTTACCATCCTCAAACCGATGGTCAAACCGAACGAACAATCCAAACCCTCGAGGATTTACTGCGTCTTTGTGTCCTTGATTTTGGTGGCGATTGGGATACGCATTTACCGCTCGCAGAATTTTCGTATAACAATAGTTACCACTCAAGTATCAAGATGGCACCATTCGAGGCTTTGTATGCTCATAAATGCCGATCACCGATCTGCTGGACCGACATTGGTGAAAATTTCATCACTGGTCCTGAACTTATACAAGAAACGACCGATAAAGTCTCCACAATCCGCAAGAACCTTGAAGTGGCAAGAAGTCGACAAAAGAGTTACGCCGATAAGCGACGTAAGCCATTAGAGTTCCAATTTGGCGACATGGTTCTTCTTAAGGTTTCACCATGGAAAGGTGTTGTTCGTTTTGGAAAGAAGGGTAAACTAGCTCCAAGATTTGTAGGACCTTTCAAAATCTTGAAAAGGATTGGAAAAGTGGCTTATAAACTGGAACTACCTTCCCACCTTAGTGGAATTCATCCTGTCTTTCATGTCTCAAACTTGAGGAAGTGCTTGGCTAATGAAAATTTGCATGTTCCTCTAGAGGAATTCAAATAGATGAGTCACTGCATTTCGTTGAGAAGCCTGTTGAGATTAAGGATCGAACCCTGAAGAAGACCCGAACAACTACCACACCTATCGTTAAAGTCCGTTGGGAAAACAAACGTGGAGCTGAGTTCACTTGGGAGCGTGAGGATCATATGAAGGAGAGATACCCGCAATTGTTCTCTTAGCTTTATTCTTAATTTCGGGACGAAATTCTTTTAAGTTGGGGAGACTGTAACATCTCGTATTTTTTCTTGTTAACTATTAGTTAATGTCGTTTATTCTTGTAAGGGCCATCGTTGTCATTCATGGAACTTGTGGTTTATTTATGTTTGATTCTTTGTTAGTTCTTTTAAAAGTTAATAACTTAAACTATTAATTGAACATAATGACGTTACTAATAGATTATAATAATAACAATAATGATAATAATAACTAAGAATAATAACAATAATAATAATATGTTATTAATAATATCAAATTATAAGAGTTATTAATTTAAAAATTAATTTAAAACTTAAATTAAGAAAGTTAAGGGGGTTGACTTGTCAATTTAATAAACTTTAAATGGAAGTTTACTCATGAAATGATAGAATTTTAAAGTTGAGGGACCATTTGTGTAATTAATTGAAACTTCAACACCTCCCCTCTCTTCCTTCCCGTTTTTCCGGCTACAAATTCCGGCCATCCTCCCGTGAACTCCGGCAGCCCTAAAACCCATTAAAAACTTCGAATAATGAACCAAAACCGTTTCCAATCGATTCGTTAGCATGATTCGAAACCTAAGGCGTACAATAACCGAGTTAAAGCGACGGTTACAAGCATGAGGCATCCGATTAAACCTTGTTTTCAACCTTCAAACTGTTTGTACATTAAAGATCGATAATAATCAATTCATTAAACCCAAGCAATCAATTAACTGTTTCTAATCGATCCTAAGATCAATTTTAGTCTAAACACCTGAAATCATCACACATGATTACCATCTTTCGTCGCGACCAGAAACCCATTCGGAGTCCCATTCCGAGCTTTCTAATCTACAATTGATAGAGGGCTTTTTATTATCGAGATTGCTGGAAGCTTTCTGCAAAGTGAATTTGAGTATCAACACCATTTGCTATCTGAATCATTCACGACTTGGTCGCGGTTTACTCTTCGGTTGTTCATCATAAATCCGTCTCTAATTCGGGTAATTAAACACTTGTAAATGCTCGAAATCTCATGAGGAACCAAAGCCCCATGGTTACTTCTGCAATTGTTATCGGCTTAATGGTCAATTCGAATCAAAATCAAACTAGGGTTCTAAGGAAATTGGGGATTTCTGTTTATGTGGTTTTTAGGATTTGAAAACCAAAAGTAAACCAAGGCCAATGCCTGGTTCATTGGCTAAATCATTGTCCTCCCAAGGTGAGGTCCCGGGTTCGAACCCTGGCTCCCTCATCTAAATTTTTGAGGTTTTTTTGCCCTTAATTTAATTACTAAAATTTTTAATAAATACAAAAAAAATGTTTTTTTATAAACTTTAAATATTTCTTTAGACACTAAATAATCTTCTAATTTTTTTATTAAATATAAATAGTTGAATGATTTTTTAATAAATTTTTTTAACAAGATTATCCTTGGTTTATTTCTAGTAAAATGGATTTTAAATAATAAAATGAATTATTATTGGTCCAAATGCTTATTTTCAATTAATAGTGCTAAATAGTACTCAATTCTTTTTGTTATAAAAAAAATTAATCAAACTTTATATATGAACATTTCAAATTATTTTCTTTTTGTTTTGTTTTATAAAATATAAATATATATTCTCAAGAGTATATGAATGAATTCTATTTATTAAATATAATTACTTAATAAGCCCAAATTTCCATCGAAACTCTAGTTCGCGTAAAACATTAATCTCATTGTTAACTTAAACCGTGTATATATATATTATATATATATATATATATATATATATATATATATATATATATATATATTATATATATATATATATATTAGGTACCTCGTGAAGGTTTGCGTTGGAACGTTGCTTATTATTAATTGTCGTTATATACTTATTTAATCAAGTGAGTATTCTATACCCCTTTTTCCTATTTTCACACTTTGGGGTGAAACATGTTAACTTATACAATTGCACTTGTAAACTTATTTGAGACTTGTAAACTTATGGCATTTCACCTTGTAAAGTTGTGGTTAGTTGAACTTTCGTGGTTACCATGTTATGGCATTATATGTACAATCATTAACTATTGCTAGTCCAGCGAAGTCATAGATCTATGGGCAAGACAAGCCTGCTTTGGTTGATCCAAGTGCACTTAGCTGATCGTATAATCTTGTAAACATTTGAGACTTGTAAAACTTTATCGAGGTTTGATTGTTGCATTGTTCATAACATCCCTAATCACTTTATTCACTAACTTATGACTTGGATTGTCATCTTTTATATATAATCTATGTATTTAAAACTATGGAATGCTCATCAACATTATTGTTGACCCTTTTATTTTTAACATGTTTCAGGAAACGCCCAAGTTTGAGATTACTCTTTGAAGCTTGGACATCTATGAATGGACCTAGTTAAATGATTGAAAAATTTAATAACTTGTTATCTTTTATGTTATGGTTTTATTTTCGTTGGGTTTTATGATTGTATTGATACAATTGAATTTTATGATTAAATTTATATTTGGGTTATTAATAGCGTTATGTGGCTGTGAACGATCTTAACTCTCACTCCTCGACGTTTCCGCCGTCAAGGTTGGGGTGTGACAATTGGCTCCTAGTGTTTTCATGTCTACGGATTTACATTTAGGAAATGTTTTGACCTCAACTTTTAATATGCAAGTGTTATATATAGCGCTATGAAAACTAAACTCACTCATTGGATTTGAAAAGGTACTTATAATGGCTTCAATCTCTTCCACCTGCAGTGGCAGAACTTGAACTATCTCGTAATGGGAGCGGGGACGAAATTAATTATTTTTAGAGGGGACGAACTCGATATTTATATAAAAATTTACACTACCGGGCCAAAAAATTACACTTTCGGGCTAAAATTTAACACTACGGACGAAAAAATAGAATAAATTTGAGTTAATTTTGCTTGAAATGTTTTGAATGCAAACCAATAATATGTTTTCTTTTATTGTTTTGGGGTAAATGTAGCATGGTTTTGTATACCGTGAGAACGCAAGATCTCCCGGATACTATGACGGAAGATACTGGACAATGTGGAAGTTGCCTATGTTCGGATGCACCGACTCGGCCCAAGTGATGAAGGAGCTTCAAGAGTGCAAGAAGGAGTACCCTCAAGCATGGATCCGTATCATCGGATTCGACAACGTTCGTCAAGTGCAATGCGTCAGTTTCATTGCCTCCAAGCCAACTGGCTTCTAAACAAGCCCAATATATATTCGATCTAACCTCTATATGATGGGTCGGATTTGTTTGAATCTTTAGGGTTCTTCATCAACTTCTTTTCCACGTTTTGAAATTTTCATTTTCGTGAATTCCTCTGTGTTTTATTGTTTACTTCTGATTTGTATGAAAAAAGACATCTTATATAAAACTATCATTCGTTGAAAATCGCTTATCTTCCTTCGGTCCTTTTGTGTTCGATTCAAGCATCATTGTCAATAAAAAAATTTGTTTTACGAAGATGCTATAAAATTCAAGAGTTATATGACATGATACCCGTAAATATAATATGAATACTTGGATTCACATATGAATGCCCTATAATTTCAAAAATATGTATTTTCGATTAATACATGTAAGTTCTCTTGTGTTTCATACATAATTTTAATTTAAACTTTATTATAAGCGTCCCAAATAACTCTTGCATCGAGCTTGAATTTATTATTATTCTTCATATTCCCTCTTTATATCTTATTTTCATTCTATATGTATTATGAAGTTAGACGTTGTATGTATTATTATGCTATATTATATATTTTATTAGTATACATTTGAAACACAAAAGTTAAAACCAATCTATTTCAACTCCATTTATCATACTCTCAAAATAAGTGTTGATGGGGCGTTAAACCCATACATAACATCACATAATGCTCTCATCATCATTACGATGAGACGTTATGTTGAAAGAGACGTTATGTTTAAAGGGAATTATTATTATAACGTCACAAATCACCAAATCCATAATGATAAAGGGCGTTATATGGATATCAACCATTACTTATGTTTTTAACAAAAAGGTAATGGTGATTTGGCGTTGATGTGGCAGAAAATGCTCATTAATGGGCATTAACCATTACTCATCTATAACTTCTAATAAATGAATGTTTCTTTCGACACTTATCATTCAATTATGTTTTTGACATTTTTCATTTTTATAGATATTCATATATTAATTTTCCTTCAAAAAAGGTATTATAGTAACTTAAATACTTCTACAAATTTATCTCTCTTATTAAATATAAATTCTACTAATTGTTATGTTTATCTCTCTTACTTATTTTTTTTAACTCAAACTATCTTCTTTTAAATAGATTTTATGAAAGAAATTAGAAATCACATCTTTTAACTAAATTCTAAATAAAAAAACTAGAGTTTTTTATAATATGAAATTTTCTAAAACACTAAACATTTTTAAACAAAATATTTTAAATTATTTTATTTTAAAACAAAAATTATAAAGAGGCAAAAAAATTTAAAAAAGTCTTTTTAAAACAAATAAAATAATTACAAATCGGGTTTTTTTAAAAAACAATATTTTTATAATTAAAAAACTTTATAACAAATTTTAGAACGAATGTTTAAAAATGAAACTATTTACATAAAAGAGTTAAAAAATGGTATAATTGTTTATTTCTTGAACTATTACGCATATATAATTTTAATTCTATTTTATACTAAAATATTATACTATAACTATTCATGTTTATTTTACATATATATTTTATATTAAAATTTAATCTATTTATATAATGAGTTTTTAGCATATCTATCAATTTATAAAAAAACGAAATTAAGCGTGAAACAATCGTAAACCTCATTATACTTACTTTCACATTTCTCTTTATTATTAATAATAATATTGAATACTAATATTATTACTCATGCCATTTTCAAATTAAAAAATGTATAATTTAATAAAATATTTTTTATTAAAAACATACTTTTTAAAAACAAAAAAATATAAAAAACTGAATACAACGAAATTAAAAAAACATTTCTCTTAAACAATATATTTTAAAAATCATAATTTTTTTATAAAAACAAAAGTTTAAGAAAAATGCATTATTGTCTATTTACTTAAAGTATTTATTTATACGTAATTATAATCATATTTTATCTTCAAGCATGATTTATAATGCATAATATTAATAATTATTTAATATTTTATTTATTTAATCCGTGTATTACACGAGAACTAATCTAGTGGTCTAATAAAAGGGTAACTATGATGGACAAGTGTCAACACCACATTCATTTTCACAAAAAATTTCTTGTTTTTTTTCATATTAAATAATTACCTTAATTAATGTTATTTCTAAAAAACAAATTTTAATAAAATAAAATATTTTTCTAAATCATCAAACTTATTTAGAAATATGAAATATTTTAAATTTAGTGTTTTTAAAAAGTAAATTTTTTTATAAACCAAAAATAATTAAAATTTTAGAGTTATAATAAGGATATTTATAGAAATGTCAATGTCTTAAACAAAATATTTGATTTTTTTTCAAAAAAATTAGTAAAGTTGATATCATTGTTTTATTACTTATATTTTATTCATACGTAATTTAAATCATATCTTATCTTAGAATATAGTTTTATAGTTAAATAAATTTTATTACATTTAATATTGTAGTTATTCAATTCGTGTAATATACGGGTTTAAAGCTAGTATATATATATATATATGGACGCGGTTTCAAATGGATAAGCCATATTGATTTTCTACTTTGCAATTTTTTATATTAAAAGTTATTGATTATTGATTTCATGGGTTATTAATCACAAAATCTATCAATACTAAGAGCATCTACAACAACAAACACAGGTTTTAAAACCAAACGCGCCACATCAGCTGCCACATCAGCTTTCCACCCGTCCACTTTCAAACATCAAAAACCCTCATTTTTCCTCCAACAATACGTCCACTTTCAAACACCCTTAATTTCCACATCATCACCCATTTTTACATTTTCTTTATAAACTAAGAAATTATGTATTTTATATTCCATGTTATTTAATATACTAAAAATTAGAATTACTTAAAATAAGATTTAAAATATAAACATAATCTAAAAATTTAAAATTACAGAAAATAAAAATTACAAATTACAAATCATAAAAATTAAAAAACACAACTTTTAAAGATTAAATTACAAATCCTAAAATTTAAAAATCACATCACCTTACAAATCCTAAAAATTAAACACCACACAACCTAAAGCTTAAGAATTACAAATCCTAAAAAATAAAAAGTACACCACCTAAAAATTAAAGATCACACAACTTAAAGATTATGTTTTCGCCTAATAGCTTCACATATCTTCAGGTGCGTTGCCAATCTCTCCTCATCCATGTGAGTTCGATCCATCATTAGTATATTGATGTCTGGTTATAGAGGAATTGGTCCATTTGACTCTTGAAGACATCCATGGATTCAGATTTTTTTTTAATCCACCCATCATACTCTTCGGAATTCTCTTGTGTATCTTTTGCCTTCGCCTTTGCCTTTGCCGCCTTTACCTTCGCTGCATTTGCCTTCTTTTGCCCGATTGGACGAGTCGGTCCTTGATACTCGTCTGGCTCGTCTACAAGATTGAAATCTTTAAACAAGATAGGAGTATCATCGTCGAGATTGACCGGGGTTGAGTGCCCATCAGAAGCTGATGTGCTATAGTCACCGGCAACTGATGTCTTAGTCCTCTTTGGTTGAAAGGGGACCGGCTCGTGCCATTTCGGGTTTCCTTTCATGATATTCCACACATGGTCGTATTGAAATCTGGTTCCGCATTCAGCAATATACTCTTCCACAGCTAAAGATGTGATCATTTCGTCAGACCAACCACTTCTCTTTTGAGCTTTAATGCAGTTGTAAATCCCAGAATACTTTTGAACTGGTTTCGCTACCATATGCCAGTGTGACTTCAAGATGTCTGCAGAACGTGAAAACCCTGGATTGTTGCAGAAATATTCTCCTATGCGCGCCTAGAAATCACTCCCTTTTTGACTGTTTCCAGTTACCTCATCATTAGAGATGTGAACAACAGCCATAGCAAGAAGCTTCTCTTCGTCTATGGTCCACCTCTTTTGGACCCTTTGCTTATGAGGTCTTTCTTCTAGTTTTCCTTTTTTTTCTAGCAGCCGGAGAAGCATAGTGACCAATCGTGGGTGATGGTGTTGAAGTTTGTGATGATTGAGTGTCACCGGAACTTGGAGTTGTTGTTTCACAGTTTGGATAACAAGGTTGTTGTGGAAATGGTGGATATCCAGGTTGTTGTGGAAATGGTGGGTACCCAGGTTGTGGAAATGGTGGGTACCCGGGTGTTGTGGAAATGGTGGATAACCGGGTTGTGGTGGAAATGGTGGATAACCGGTTTGTTGTGGAAATGATGGATAACCAAGGTTTGAATTCTGGTATGCAAAGAATCCAGGTTGCTGAGTTGATGAAAACCGAATGGTGGAATAGGGTTTGGAGTAGGGATTGAGTTATTAGCATCACTCAGCAAATGTTGAAACGAAGTATCATCATCCATTTCAAACACCAAAAATATGATAGATTTTTAGAGGATTATGAGTAGGTTGTTGAAATGGTGTAGTTTTATGAGTCTATTTATAATGTAATTCTGATAAAAAAAATTTATTTTATTTATTAATGTTACTAAAAAAGATAAAGCTACTGAAAAAGAAAAAAACTACTGAAAAAGAAAAAAGCTACTGAAAAAGAAAAAAAACTACTGAAAAAGAAAAAGTTACTGAAAAAAATAATTACAAGTCTAAAACTTAAAAAACAAACCTAAAAGTAAAAATTACATAACATAGAAATTTAAAATTACATATCTTGCAACTTAAAAAAACAAAAGATCAAATGAAACCACACACAAAGAAAAAAATGTTTAAAAAAGTTACAAACGCCGAATAGACCATATATGCTCCACCAAATCGTTCCGAAGCGCTTGATGAGCTTCACGTTACGTATACACTTGAACCTTGCCAAGTGTCCCTCGAAATCTGTTGTTGGTCCATGGTTTGCTGGTTCAGGTCCATCACTTTCATCATCTGCCCAATCAGTTATTGCGTTCCCTTCATCTTCTACAATCATGTTATGTAATATAATGCATGCATACATTATGTCGCTTATAGTCTTTAGGTCCCAAATTTTTGTAGGCCCTTTTATAATGTGCCATCGAGCTTGGAGGACACCAAATGCCCTCTCAACATCTTTTCTTGCTGACTCGTGGCGTTTTTTGAATTCTAGCATTTTTGGGGTTTGTGGATATGTGAAGCTTTTCACAAGCGTTGCCCATTCAGGATAAATACCATCCGCAAGATAGTATCCCATGTTGTATTGTGTTCCATTCACCACAAAATTGCATGGTGGTGCGTTACCTTCTAAAATTTTGTTGAATATTGGTGACTAATTTATAACGTTCATATCATTATTCGACCCCGCCACTCCAAAATAGGCGTGCCAAATCCAGAGGTCTTGTGATGCAACCGCCTCAAGCATAATGGTTGGTCACCTCGTGTAAATTGACCTTTCCAGCCAACTGGGCAGTTTTTCCATGCCCAATGCATACAATCAACGCTTCCTAGCATTCCGGGAAACCCGTGGTTTTCTGAGTGCACCTCCAATAACCGTTGGATGTCATTTTCGTTTGGCCTTCTTAGATATTCTTTTGAATAAAGTTCAATAACACCTCTGCAAAACATTCGAAGGCACTCGAGGGCGGTACTTTGACCAATACGTATATTCATCGGTTAGGTCAGCTGGGATGTCATATGCCAACATACGTATGGCACATGTGCATTTTTGATTAGGAGATAAACCAATTCTACCCGCCGCATCAAGTCTTTGTGTGAAGTAGTGATAGTTGTTTTTTAAATCATCGACTATTCGATTGAAAAGGTGGCGATGCATTCGAAACCGCGTCCTAAACAAATCTTCGTTGTAAACCGGATTCGGAGCAAAGTAGTCGTTCCAAAGACGAGCGTCTCCATCTACACGATTCCTGACTATCTCTTTGCGCTTCGAACGTCTGGAACTGGTCCCTTCTTCGGTATCATGGTGCTTTACTTGCAAAGATATCCTTTCGAAGTCATCAGACATCAATAGTTCGTGTTGCTTAATGGCTAATTGCATAAATTGCGCATCATTAACTAAAGAAGGAGTCATAAACGATTGTTGAGGTAAGGCAAGAGATTGTGGAGTTTCATCGTCACTTGAACTCATTCTTTAGTATGAGACTTGAATGTGATAAATTTGGATTGTGTGATGAGGAAGAAGAAGAAATACTTCTATCTATAATAAGAAAAACTAGCCGTTAGAAAACTAGCCGTTACAAAAACTAGCCGTTAGAAAACTAGCCGTTATAAAAACTAGCCGTTATAAAAACTAGCCGTTATAAAAACTAGCCGTTACAAAAACTAGCCGTTACAAAAATTAGCCGATAAAATTTAAATGGAAAATTATAATATGAAAGTAATTAATTTGAACTTTATAACTTTAGTTAATCTATGTTTTAAGTCAATTTTAGTTAACTTAATATATGTTTTAATAATTTAAAACCTATTTTACATTTAATTTAAGTATAAGTATTTCATTAAAGAATCTGACTACATTATATTAATTAAAAGTAAAGAATGTAATTATATTGTATTAATTAAAAGTTTTGTTCCATTAAAGTGTTGTGGTGGGACCCACAATTTCAAGTTCTTTCAAATTTGAAATTCCAAACTTCAACTCCAACCGGACGAATGTGTGGGGTGCTCCAATGGCTTTGTCCACATCCAAACTCCACGTGGCCCGTCCGCATAGAGCCGTTGGAGATGCTCTAATAAAAGAAGATTTTTTATGACTTGTCATGCTTAAGTCATATTTTTGCCACTTGTCAACTATTTACATATTCATACATTAATTTTCCCTCCAAAAAGTTTTATAGTAATTTAAATACTAATATAAGTTTCTCTCTTATAAAAAATTAATTTTATCAATTTTATAATTCTCTCTTATCTAGATTTTTTGAAATCAAACTATATTTTTAAAATATATATATTTTATTAAGTAAGTTAAGAATTACATCTTTAATTAAAATCTAAATAAATAAAAACAAAAAATTTTATATAATATAAAATTTTCTAAAACACTAAACCTTTTCAAAGCAAATATTTTTAATCGTTTTGTTTCTAAAAAATTATGAAGGTGAAAATATTAAAAACAGTCTTATTAAAACAACCAAATTAATTACAAATCATAGTTTAAAAAAACCAAGATTTTGATTAAAAATAATTTTTTAGAAAAACGTAAAACGAATGTCTAAAAATGAAACTATTTAGATAAGAGAGTTATAAATAGTATAGTTGTTTTATTTCTTGAAGTATTACGTATATATAATTTTTAATTATATTTAATATTAAAATACTATAATCTAACTCTTTGTGTTTTTACTAACTATAATCCGTTTAATTAATGGGTTTTTAACCTATATATATCTATCTATAAAAAACAAAAATAAACATAAAACAATTTTAAGCCTTGTATCATACGTATTTTCTCATTTCTCTATATTAATAATAATAATAATAATAATAATGAAATCATTTTCAAATTAAAAAATACATATAATTTAATAAATAAAAAAGCTATTTTTTATTAAAAAACACTTTTAAAAGTAAACTTTTTTAAAATACATAATACAACGAACTTTTTCTTTAAAAAATAATTTTTCTTAAAATAAAATATATAAAAATCACAATATTTTTTATAAAACAAAGTTTACGAAAAATACGTTATTGCTTATTTTAATTAAAGTAGCTATTTATAATTATAATCATATTTTATCTTCAATCATGATTTTATAATGCATAAATTTTGATTACTCATTATTTAATATTTTATTTATTCATTTCGTGTAATACACGGGTACTAACCTAATATATTATATTGTATAGATATCACATATAATCTGTTTCGAATCATTAATGCATATAAATTTGAATAAATATCTTGCATATCTACATCGCATAAAGGCAATAGTTTTATCATGCAACCTTTGGTTCAAGACAATGGACTTGTTCTAATTTTGATTTTTCACTTACTAAATGTATTAAAAAAAACATGAACGAGCTAGTACAACCTTTAGAGAGGCAAAGTTAATTTCTTTTGTTTTTTGGTTCTCATTATATTAACTATTCTGTTGGTAACCTGAAGCCTTAAAACTCTAATTAAGATCGGATAAAAGAAAGTATAATGATACATCATATTAAACTTTTAGAATAGATATCATCTTTAAAACACAATTGCATTTTAATATATGTTGATAGTAAGGAACACAAAGAGCCTAATCCGATGATAAACAACAAATGCGAAATAAACAACAAAATACATGAAATTGAGAAATTCCCATTTCGAAAAACAAATTGATGAACAACTGTAAAGATTCAAACAAACTCGACCTATCATATAGAGGTTAGATCGAATAGTTCAAGAAGTTGCTTAGAAGCCAGTTGGTTTGGAGGCAATGAAACTGACGCATTGCACTTGACGGACGTTGTCAAATCCGATGATACGGATCCATGCCTGAGGGTACTCCTTCTTGCACTCTTGAAGCTCCTTCATCACTTGGGCTGAGTCGGTGCATCCGAACATAGGCAACTTCCACATCGTCCAGTATCTTCCGTCATAGTATCCGGGAGAACTTGCGTTCTCACGGTACACAAAACCATGCTACATTTACCCCAAAACAATTAAAAAACATCATATTAAGGGTTTGTTAATATACGTTTACAATGTATATATCTTTAGCAAAACAAACATGTTGTCAACCTGTCATTTAATATGTAATGGTTAACCACTACATAAAGTTTTATGTTATTGTAATGTAATAACAATTTCTTTTAGTTAAAAGTTAGAAGTATGTACGCATGTAAAACATTTCAAGCAAATTAAACTCGTTTTATTCGTTTCCATTTCAACTTCTTATATACTTCTAATCTTTCTTTATAAAATCATAAAAATTAAGAATAATATAAAAAGATAAGAAATAGACCTCCAACTCGAATTCCAAACAAGGAACCCATTTGTTGCGGAGGAGGTAGTCGACTTCCTTAGCCAACTGGGCCTCCGTTAGCTCTGGAAGATATGAAAGAGTCTCGTACTTCTTCTTTCCAACTGGTGGCCACACCTAAATAACAAACCAATACATTTTTATTAATTTCGACCTCAAAATCATTCGATCTTTTTCAATAAAACAATTTACTTTGTTTTTTTATAAGTCAAGAATATGTCATGTTGTATAGATATATCAATAAAACAATTTAATTTGTTTTTTTATAAGTCAAGAATATGTCATGTTGTATAGCTATATATACCTTCATGCATTGCACTCTTCCACCGTTGCTGGGAAGGGTGGAGAAGCCGTTAACCTTCTTGGTGACGGGGAAGGCGGCGTTGGCCTTAAGTCCGGTGAACGGAGCCACCATGTTGGTCTGAGGGACGGCGGCGACAGTAGCGGGGATCGAAGCCATTATGATAATATTGCTTGAAAGGATGGTCTCTCAAGCACCTTTTCAAATCCAATGAGTGAGTTAAGTTTCCTTAGCTCTATATATAACACTTGCATATGAGCAATGCCTTTGCTAATTGCTACTCACCATCCAACGGACATAAACAAATCAATCTTAACGTCTAGTGGTTATGACCGTTGGATCTTGTGGTCAACGGTATTTCTGTTTCATGCATTGTGTCCACAGTCACATACTTGCATGTCTTATCATTTAACCACCAGAAATGGAGAGCCACGTGTCATGCTCTCATTGCTCTAAATATCTTATCTCGCCTTTTTTAAAGGAGAGGTAAGCATGGAAGGAAGAAAGGTGAGTGGAATAATGCTTTTTGTCGATTATGTTGAGACTTTGATACCTAAAAGAATCTAAATGCATATTATTTTTTTATTTATGGGATTGCGATAAGGAGGTTAGTTTAAGGTGATGGTGAATCTATTCAACAACTTAATGATTGCTAATGTAGTTCAATCTTTACAAAGTATATTCCAAATTAGCATTGAATTGAATCTTTATTCATAGTTTTGAAGCACAACAATATTACTAACTCTTCAAAACCGGCAACATTTTTGTTTCTTTTGATTTATTATTATTATTATTTAGATAATATTATTTTTTCCTTGAATAACTTTTAAAATATACTATTTATAAATTTTAAAATACACTTTAATATAAATTTTATTCAACGCGTACTCAGGTCAAATATAATGCATATTTTTGATTTTTTTATTTTTAACTGCCGCTTGGTTTCCTTTTATAAATTTTGGTATATGATGTTTTATAACATTTATAATATTTCAAATGCATTGTTTCTTTTTTATCTACTTTTGATATAACTTTTAATTAAAATTACGTAGTGTCAACGTTCACCAGATTCATGTCGTACGTAGATATTCGACGCATGAGCAAGAAATTCTATTTAACAACAACCAAACCATGTCAAATGTATCTAGTCTAGAAAAAGTAATATATCGTTTTTTCCAAAGGTGTAAACACATAGAAAGCAAAAGTAAGGTTATTATGTATTTTTTAATGAAGTACTTTTATCATGTAAAATGAATTTGGTATTATTTTTACCCCACCAAACTGACCTAAACTGGACTGTATCGAAAAATTTGAATTCGGATTATAGACATCCCTAGATCAACAATTTCTTATACGACCATGTCAATAGCAAAAGTTACTGGGTCTAGGAAATTTTATTCTACTGGCCAATTTATCCACATTCAGCCTCAATGGATGTTATTCGAAGATTTAAAGAACATCAACATTGTAGATTAGATAGCAAGAATATTTTCACTTGTACTAACTGTAAAAAGGATTCATACAACAAACAAATGCTTCAAATTTATTGGTTTCCTAAAGGATTTCAAGTTCATTAACCCAAAAAAATGTTTTGCTACCAAGGCTTATGCCAATGAAAAATATGGGCATGCTGAATCTTCTAGTGATCTTATATCCAGAACAATGAAAACAAACTATGGTATGACTCAAGAACAAGGTAATAGGTTATTGCTTAGCATGAGACTTATATCCGACCCTTTTATCTCCCTTAGAGAGGGGGGACATGAACAAGTGACGGCACAAGGGGGAGGAGCGAGTGGACAAGTGATGGCACGAGAGGAAGAAGGTGGCATCACGATAGCGTGTGGGAGAACCTCAGATTAAACTCATTAAATCAACCGAGAAACTTGAACATTGTGCTACAAAACTCCTACTTTATAAGAGATGGTGCTAGAGAGAGGAGGGGATGAGCAACATTAAGGAGAGTGAGATTGGATGGAAAGAGCTGATGAGACGTTTGCATGGATAAAAGAGAGTGCTAAAGCTGATAGGGAGGAGAAAGATGGCTCCCCTCCTCTCTTATCCGACCCACGTCCCTCCACCGAACCAACTCCTTCACTCCTTTCTCGTCATCACAACCTTGTCACCACCGATATTCACACAATCAATCTAGGGGTTTGTGTATGTTCTCTTTAGAATGACTAAATTGTATACCATCAAATTCTACTATTAAATCCACAACCCTTAATCAATTAAAAAAACATATTTTTTACACATCTTGATACTGTTAGACTACATGTTATTTAAAATAAGTTTATTCACATTTGTGTGTTTTATGTCTTTATCTTTTCTTCGAATCTATATTTAAAGGTTTTATATATGATCTTTCTATTTTTCTTATTCAAGATCTTAGTACAAGTTTGTGGGTTTTGACTTTTAATTGGTCCGCGAAAGTCGAATCCCATTCCTGATGGAATATTCGGGTTAGAACCAATTTTAGAGATGAAAGTGATCAATCCGATGTTATTAGATACCAGTTTATTGACTATAGTTTGGTTCATGTTAAACCAATTTCAAATCAGTTGGAACAAGGATATTTACAAACCGAATATTAATAGCAGGTTCAACCCTAACCAGTTTCCAGTTCCAGTTCGGGTCAATCTTCCAGCTCCATTTCGGAAACCGGCTTTCTCCTTAAAAGGTGTATGATTGGCCTCAATTATATTCATCTAAACAACCAACTATTTTTAAATGGAATTATAATTATAAAAAAATACAAGAAAGAATATGAAGTATGACAAGTAAGAATAAAAATGATACAACATTTGTTGTAAAACTGATCATTCAAAGTTACAAAAATGTTCTCATCATTGCCTAAATGAGGGGGAAAAAGTTAGTTAAAATTTAAGGTTCAAACCTGTTCTTTTCGCTACCCACTGGCGATTTCATAGACAAAATCCACTGTTTTCGGTTTGTGTAAACAGCAATAAAAACAAACTGAGAGAAGCTAAGCAGCATGATGATAGCTTCAAAGAGGAAAGGGTATTTCTTTGGAGGGTCTATGGTGAGATAGATAATGTGCAGAACAAAAGATAAGAAAAGAAGAAAACCGATGAAAAACGACATCACACGAGGCCAAAAACGAGATTTTGCTGTGTCGGGTTTTCCATTTGGGGCATAGTAAATGAAGATGAAGATACCATAGAGCGCAACGTATGGAATGAGTAATTTGTCACGACATAATAGTGGAAACATCGAGAGCAAGGCGAACTGTGTAAACCATTGAAACACAAAAGGTTCTTCTAGGGCTAAGATGCTTGCTGGCAAGAGTGGCAGAAGAATAGACTTCTCGTGTACTGTAATTGTCAAAAACAACCGACATCAGAATTGTTCCAAGTAGAAAGATTATACTGCTAACAGGCATCATAAAGACAGCTTACAAATTCAGTAATAGTTATGTTATCAACATTCGATAGATTGATGTTCAAATTCAGAAATAGTATGTATACCTTGTTCTCAATTTCTCAGCTTATATGTGATCTATACCTGTGTGTTGTATGCCGTATATTATAATTGCTACGGTTATTGTTTTCCTTTCTGAGTCGGGGGTCTCTTCGGAAGCGGTCTCTCTATCTCCCAAGATAGAAGAAAGACTCGCCACCAACTACCCCTCCCAGACCCTGCTCTTGAGTGGATTTACTGGGTATGTTTGTTTGTTTGTTTATGTAATAAATTAACAATACCCAACATTGCTCTCTGTGATCATTTGTAATAAATTACTGATGTAAACTGTAAGCTATCTGCATAATAGTGACTTGAATTGTCTTTTGACATTTAATTATTGAAGTTTTAAATTTTTATCTTTTGTTCAATCTTCTTGTAGTTGGATCTCCAAGTTTTTGGAATGCTCCAAATTTAACTTGAGCATCCGAATCTGGGTCAATACCAGCGAAAACATCGCTAAACAAGGTTTGAGCACCATGCCAAATGTGTCTAAAGAAGAGCATGATATAGCTGGTTTTTAACATCTTTTAGCTTCAACAGCCAAAAGTGTCTTTTTCAAGTCCAACATGGATACAGAACCACATTTAGTTTTGTTGATTTATTTATTTAGAAATGAAATCAATTTATATTAACGAACCAGACTCGGGTATCAAATTTTGGTACCCATTAAATTCAGATATCCGACTAGCATTGAGTTTCAAGCCTACATTAGGGTTGGCAGGTGGGTGAAGAGGCGTCTTCCCGAACCATCATTTGGTGGTCACTTATCATGAGGAACAACTCTACTACTAACTTTTGATGTAATACACACACATATGCAGCATATAACTAATAATAAAATAAAGCCCAGATGATGAAGACAAGAAGATACTTGGCTCACCTTGAAATGAGAAGAGATAAAATGATAAAGCGCTATTAAGCAATCCATACAGGAAAGTTCGGGTACTTGGAGCTCGTATCTGCAAAAACATTGACGGCAGACATGAACAAACCGTCATGAATAGACATAAGAGTTTTAGTGACTGTGTGGTGAACAATCGCTTCCATTTTATGAGGACTGAAGTCGTGCACCAAAAATTAGCCACATAATCCTCGTATAATCCCCTCTCAAATGGAGCTAGGCGAGATAACACCTACAAATGTCAAAATAACCATTTATCAAATTCTAACCTCATGAGAGTATGCAAAGCGTAAAACATGTAACCAAGAGGATGATGTTTTCACTAAAAAGTGAAAATTTTAGTTTAGTCTATGTGGCGTGCAATATAAGTTGGTTGTACCTCCAAAACAGCATCTTTAGAGTGAAGATATGGCCACCAAACAAGAGCAAATGTCCAATAACAATAATACCCAACTTCAATACTTCGAGAAATGGATTTCGACGTTTTAGACATTTACCCAATAAATAGCTGAAAAATGCAGGGGCGTAATACGCACTCATCTGCACAAAGATATAAAACGCCTTAGGCATATATCAAGATTGTCTGCTATATATTCTATGCTTAAACATTGATTAAAAGCACCTGTTTGTGGTTGAGGGCAAGACTGAATAAGAATGAAGCAACAAGATCTTTGTCACAAAGTACAGCCGCAACAGCTCCAACAGTAAGTCCTAAGCTTATGCAGTTGTACTGCAATCAAACAATAGAACAAAGATGTTGTTTTAAAATGTAAAATGAATGTAACTTCCGTAAACAACGATAGTGACAGAAAACTTTAATGCATACCTGAAAATGACCATGATCAATGAGGATGAGGCATGGGTTAAGTAAAATCATTGCAACATGCCATGCTATGTTACTTCTATGCCCTCTTGATTGGTCCGCCAAGACTACAATAAGCCACAGAACTGCAGGAAAGAATATGAGGACATCAGAGGTTAAAACCGTCCACCTCATTAGCAGTTTTCTGCAGGAAAAGGTAAATGAGAAGTTGAAAACTTATAATGCTACAAAATGTTATCGAGAATGAAAAACAGCCTACCCTGAATAGGATTCATGGCCACGCGAAGTGTATAGTGTAACCGATACAGGATGGAAGAATCTTAAAACAAGACCATGAACATAACTCTGATAAGCAGTAAGTGGTGGGTAGTCGAGCCCCCAGTAACTAAGATTATTTTCAGTGGTGTTTTGATACCACTCTTTGACTGGAAGATTTGTTGTGATCTCCATCCAATGTCTTTGTGCTTCAAAATCTCCATATTTAGGTGCGTCACCAGCTCCAGAATATGGGTGCAGAGATACAGCAAGACGCACAAGAATTGCAAATAGACTAACACAAATGAATGGGGCTGAAACTCTGTTGTGAGTCAACCACCACCAAGTATTATCGTTCTTGATCTCTACTTTCACCGTCTTTGTTACCCTTGACTTTTTCATCTCCTTAAAATATCGTACAATAGTAAACTATCTTAGATAGGCTTGCTTTGTAAGCACAATGTAAACAATATAAATAACAATAAGAATGTCCCAAAACCAAAATGCAAATGTTACTTCCTACCAACTAGGGATGGCATTGGGCAGGCATGGGATGGGTGATGTAATTCAAGTCTCATACACAATTGTAAAACTGTCCCATACATGATTGTAAAACCATGTCCCATACCCGCTTGTAAAACCCTATTCCATACTCGTCGAGTACCCAATTACTCATTACCCATTATAACCTTAGATTCTTAAAAATTACCCATTAAGATTTTTAAGTACAATTCTACTCCATCCTTATTTCATAGAACATAATATCAGTAAATGATCAATAAGCAAAACCATATTGTTTCATAACAACAGTAATTCGCAATTGATCAACAAGCTACACAACAAGCTAAAGTATTATATATTTTGAATTGTATAGAAAACTTGGTATCAGGCATACCCATTTATAACCTTAGGTTCTTAAAAATTACCCATTGGGATTTTCAAGTACAATTCTACCACATCCTTATTTCATAGAACACCATATGGGTAACTGATCAATAAGCAAAACCATATTGTTTCATAACAACAGTAATTCGCAATTGATCAATAAGCTATATTACAAGTTAAAAATGTTATATATTTTGAAATATAAAGAGGATCTGTTTCCAGAATACAGGAGCATAAGGTCTAAAAGATTCAATTTCCTTGTATAGTCATAAATATGTATGTCTTGTACCTTTTTGGTCTTATTATCCTATCAACACATTTTCTACACTTGAACACAGATACAATAGAAATGCAGTAGACATTATCAAGAACAAGGCACCTTAACAAACATCATTAAAGATCTAAAACAACCTTGACAAAGTAACCAAAGAAAAATCCACTTCTGGTACACTAACATAAGCATGTAAACTTTATATATAGAAGTAGACTAAGTCACACCTTTTAATCTTGCCCACTTGAAAGTTTCTTAAAGAACTCCTGCTTGGTGCTGAAGAGCCTGCAACTTAGCATTGAAAGAAACAGAAGCCCAAATTCAGGAATTATTTTTAATATAACAAGGATTGCTTACAACATTCTGAGGCTAAGAAATGATACAATAATACATAAGTCAAATGAAAACCTAATATATAAGCAACAAAAGATAATTTATATGCCTATGCAATTAGGGTTCTAGAATCTGAAGTTTCAAATTAAACAGATAAATTGATGTATTGTGATGATAATGGAAAAGAAATTACCATAAAATGATGATCAAGGAAGAAATTTAGAAGAAATGATGGAACTTTGTGCAGTGGAGCGAAGAGAACAAAAAGGAATTAGGGTTATGGGGGGAAAATTTTGGGAACTGGGTATGAATATAACAAGCCAGTTACCAAACAGAACATAAAAAAAGGGAAAAGAAAAACAATTTCAAGTAAGGTTTGGGTAAACAGATATGTGTGTTTCGGGTACAAGCATCCCCTAATACCACACCCGTTTTCGAATTACAAACGCGTAAACTTTATTGTAATAAGTCTCGTTCCCATTCGAAGTGTGTCAGGTCGAGTCTTTTGCCATCCCTACTTACAAATGCAAGTTATGGTATATTATTTGAATAGAAAATGGCTGTTAACATGTTGTACTAGGGGACGTCAATCATGTCAGGATGTCGGGTTGGCAGTTGTTATGTTCATTAATGAATACGAGTAATACTTAGTGACTTTTTAACAATTTAAATAGTCAGGTACTTCAACTTAAATTTGACTTTTTGGTAATCAGTGTCCTTTAATTGTTTTTGTTTCTTTATCTCTCATTTCCGATTAACAAGCTTAGGGTTATAAATTTAACTCGAGATTGCAAGAAGCAGGTAAAAATTTCGGGAATGGATAGTTAGTACTTCCAAACATAAGATACATTCAGTTAACTCATCTTGTAACACGTCAAAAAGTTTATGTCAATATACAAAGATGTAGCCCCTTCCGAATTAACTTGCCATGTTGAATTGCAATGTTTTATGTCATATTACCCAAGAACAACAGTTATTCAGCTCTTATATTACTTCCATCTACACTTAACGGCTACTGCGTTTTTATTTCAATACAAAATCAACAACTTTCTCAGCATGATGTCATGAAATTCAAAACTTTCATATGAGCCCATAAGGAGACAGCACTCTGAACAAAAGAGCAAGCAAACTTAGCTCAATTATCTCTTACACTTGCAGTTTTTCCTACATTATTGAATTAAGCTAAAGCAAAGAACAAAATCGACCCTACAAAGTACCAACAAACACATTTTCCAATCAGATCAGTCATCAAGGACAAGCATGCGGCATATGCCCTAGAACTTTAAAAGCAAGCTCAAATTTCAAAACTCTAAACAAATACACACACAAAGCACTACAGTATCCAACTAAAACGAAATCGGGAATGATTGCATGGTGTGTTGTATAACCGATCTGCACACCAGCACAGATAAACCACAAGTTATATATAAACATAAACACTAACTACGTATACAAACAGATCGATGATGTAATTATACAAATCAATCCATATGAGATACCTGCTAAGATGTGCAATTGGCATAAGCTAATCTAACCGCCGGAACTGGCAGCAACTCGCCGGTGGAGATGGAAGCGACGGTATCGTCGAAAGAGGATATGAGATCAACTCTCGCCGGAGAAGGAAGAAGCGGTCGCCGGCGTTAGGGTTCCGATAGTACCCGAAATATGAACTCCTGGGGTGTTGTCCTCTTTGTAAATTAAATCAAGGCATTCACTATTCACAATAGAAACAAATAACAAATTTAACAAAAATTTTAAAATGTGACTTCTGACCAGTTATAAAATGACTTAATACAACAGAAACGAATCTCTCTATTGAATAATGTTGTCCGAAATTTTCATTTAACGAACATAAAAAATTGGTTGATCGAACATGATTAAAGTTAGACCGAACATGTATTAAGTTTAGTCGAACTTGCAATAAAGTCGAACGGTCATATTTATGTTTCGAACGATTCTATTTAAACTTTGATATATTTTTTAAAAAAGTTAGTAAAAATTACATTTTAAGGTAAAAAATAGATAAGCATATTTTCCCTAATGATTCTCATTATAATCGCATCTCTATTCAAAAGCAAATTCATTAGTGTAGTTTAGTTTGCTATTTTTATATTGGGTTATTGAATTTTGATAATCTCAATTTCTATATATTGGTCTGGATTAATCTCAATTCAACAAATATTTACGAACACTTCCAATTTCAAGTTTATTTTCCTGCAACAGTCTTTTACTAACTGAGAGTTAGCACCGTTAGTTTTTTGATGATGTGGACTGCTTATATGACCAAAACACTAAACAGAAAGGTGAAATCAACTGTCGGGTTCATCAATTTAAAACTTCTGCAACCAAAAACTTATCAATCTTTACCTTTTAATTTGAACAATTTGACTCGTTAAAGGTAGATTTCAAGTGATGATGGATGCTAGACAATGAAAAAATGACATTATAGTGGTTAGGCGGCGAGGAGTTTAAAAATTACTCAAAGTTAGCCTTATTTCATCAAAAAAATTTCTAACGGACGTTAACTCTCGATTAGTAACGGATTGTTGTAAGAAAATAATCTCAAATGAGTGTCTGTAAACATTTTCCGAGTTTGATCAATAAATAAAAGTTAAGATTATTAAAATTCAGTAAACTTTTTATACTCTAACTATAACTATTTGACAAAATGATATTTTGACCACCCATTTAGGTTATTTTTGGTCAAGTCTCTCTTCTTCTTTTTTCTAAGATGGTTATATTTTAATAAGATTAATATTAAAATTCCTTAGATACTTTGGTTTAAAATACAGTTTACTTCACTAACAACCATTTAAAATATTAAAATGATGATCACGCAATAATAAGAGACATCATTTTACATATGACACATTGCTAAAATATTTTGTTATTCTTGTGATATTTTTACAAAATTGTATTATATTTTTTATAAGCTAAATGTTAAAACACCAAATAAATGGGTTCTGCATAACTACTTTACATTTACGCATTAACTTATTGTACCTCATAAAATATAGATCGGTTTAGCAAAAAGTTTACATTAAAATGTTAAAAAAAAACTAGTTATAATTGTAGTTTGTTTTTTGTAAACATGATAGATTAAAATATATAGTTGAAATTATAAACAAATTATGTTTTTTTGTGTTTATGGTTAGATAATATACAATTTTATGTAAGTGTTAGTAAGTGTAAGTTTATTACCTAACTAATTGTAATGGGTAGTATGTAATTAATATTATAAATATTAGAGTAAATTACTATTTTCATCCCTAGGTTTTGACCAAAATCACGGTTTCAGTCCAATAGTTCATTTATTACACTGACGGTCCAATAGTTTCAAGTTTTGTTTCAATTTCACCTAAGCCACTAACTTTGTTAGTGTAATCTTGTTAAGTTGATGTGAATGACTATATTACCCTTAGCAGATTAAAATAAAAAATAAAACCATTATCATCACCTACCATTATCATTTAACATTTACCCAAATATCTCTCTTCCCATCTCCATCACCACCACCACCACCAACCAACCCTCACCGCCACTGCCACCATCCCTCACCGCCACTACAATCATCCCTCATTGCTACCCACCACCACCACCACCGTGCTTCAACCAACATCTTCTCATCGTTTTTCATCTTCATATCCCTTTCTTCTTTTGATCTCAATAGATCTATAAAGCTACAAAGAGGTGGTGAGTGATTGTGGTGGTGGTGGTGAGCGACAAGTGGTTTCGCCATTTTTGTCTTCGATTTCACGATGGTGGTCAGTTGTACGATGGTGAGCGACAATGGTCATTTGTACGATAGAGTGGCGATGGTTCTGGTTTACGATGGTGGTTCTGGTTCACGATGATGCGACGGTGGTGGTGGTGGCCGGAGAGGGCGATGGTTATGCGAGACAGATTTTGGTTGGGAGGTCTTGAGTGAAGAGATATATAGAGATAGATAGAGAGAGAGAGATGGGGTGGTGGCATAAGATGGCGGTTAGAGTGGTCCGGAGTAGAGGTGGTGATGGTGGTCGGAGGTGGAGGCGACGATGGTGGTCAGAGGTGACGAGCGATGTTCATGATTTTTAGATGATAGAGGGAGATATGTGTTGGGGTTGGGGGTGGGGGGTCTTGAACTCTAATGATGGTGGTCTTGTTAGGAATGATAATGGTAGTTGTGGTGGTGGTGGTGGTGGATGGGATATGGTGTAGGTATCTAATGATGAAGATAGTGGGTGGTGGTGATGGATGGGATATGGTGTAGGTATCTAATGATGAAGATAGCAAGATGATGGTGATAGTTATTTGATAAATATTTTATTTATTTAATTACAAGGGTAATATTATAAAATTACACTAACTTAAAGGAAATATTTTAACGGTGTCAGTGGCTTGGGTGAAATTGATACAAAACTTAAAACTATTGGATTGTCAATGTAATAAAAACTATTGGACTGAAACCATAATTTTTGTCAAACCTCAAGGACGTAAATAGTAATTTACTCTAAATATTATTTTACCAAGCATTCACACTAGTTTCCCTGATCTCATTCTCATATTTACTTAAAAAACACTATTCTTTACTGTTTATTTCAATTAAATAATATTTTTAATATATTTATCATTCATTACCTTTTATCTTTTATTCACTCACAGTCACTTTTAAAAATATTAAAACTTTTACGGAGGTTGTACCGTGTTTCCTCGAATATGAGGAATCACATTACAATCGCCATAAATATTCCCATAACTTCACAATCACTAATAACACATTCTCCAAAATGCAAGGCACACACTCACATTTAAAATGAAGATCCTACAATGAATGCTCTAAAAGTTGTTGTATATTATGATTGTATAAAGTAATTGTTACTAATTTTATAAAATCTAAAAATACTTTTTTATATGTTTTATCTATAATACAAATATTAAAAATATTATAGGGTTTTGAACAATATAAAAAAATAGATTAAACATTAAATTTCTCCTATCATTTACTCACAACCAATTAACGTCATATCATATAATATAAAAAATACCCTCACGCTATTTTAAGGAAATGCTCTAAAGCATTCTCACTAGCTTCCCAATCCCTGTCCTCATATTTACACTAAAAATATTATTTTTTACTATTTATTTTCAGTTAAATAATATTTTTATATTTTTAACATTATATTTTTTCTCATCTCCTCTCACAAAAACTTTTTAAAATATTTAAATATTTATGACGGTTAAATTGTGTTTCCACAAATATAAAAAATCATGATACAATCAACATAATTTTTATTCCTTCATCACTCACAACCACTCACAACTATCCACGATAATACAAGTTTAGTAGGGTTGTTCACGAACCGAACCGAACGCAGCTCCGCTGGAACTCGGTTCAGTTTCAAACCGAGCAGCTCAATTCGGTTTGAATTTACAAATTTGAGCGTGAATTTCATGCTCGAACTCGGTTCGGTTTTAAACCGAGTGCTCGGTTTTGTTCGATTTCGTATTATAATTTAAAACAAAACCAATATTTTATTCAAAAGTTCCAGCTTTCAAGTTCCAATTATAGTATCTTCACCAATGCTTGTGCAAATGTTTTGTAAGAACCAAAATCATAAAAAAAATCTAACCTCAAGATATAGCGATTAGGAACAACTGAACAATGTCAGGCTTCGAACTTCGGATTTCGGAGGTGGATGTCGGAGGCGAGATGCACGGTCAGACTATTACAGGTCAGATTGTCGAAGAGTGGGGTCGCATGTCAGAGTGCTGGAGGCAGCGTCTTGACAGTCGGTAGGGAGGTCGCATGTCAGAGTGCTGGAGGCAGCGTCTCGACAGTCGGTAGGGAGGCGCGGGGGGGGGGGGGGGGGGTGTACAGGGGATGGCTAGAAAGTGTTGATGGGTGAAAATGTGAAAGGATTTTAAAATATGAAGTGATGATTTGATCAGTGAATTAAAGCTTTACATTTAGAGCTGTAGATTTTTTGAGTAAAGAATTAATATAATGGTAATTGGTAAATAACTAAATAGATTAACAATATAAAATATATAAAAACTCAACTAAAAAATAATTTAAGCGAAACTGAGCAAGCATACATTTGCTCGTGCTCGGTTCGTTTTTAAACCGAATCAAACCACTCGGTTCATTTACAACCGAGTCAAAATTAAAACGAGCAAATATCCGAGTTTTTTGCGAATGAATTCGAACAAATTTCGAGTGTCGAGCTTTTTAAAGAGCGTTAACTAAACAAAAAAAAGCCCTAAAAGCCAACATTCTTCTCTTTCCTCGACTCCCACTTCACTTCTAAAAAACTCCCGCTCCGACGCATTTTCTCCCCCTTCATCTTCTTCTTCATCGTCACATCTGCAAGATCCACTCTACTTTCACCTAACCCAAGGTAACCTCTCGCATCCACTACATTTTTCCCATACATCTTCACACCATTCCTTTTTCCCACTCTGTAAACCCGTGATTTTATCATTTATTCCCCAAAATCTCAGGATCGAAGATGTCTCTGCGGGTCCTGAACCCTAATGCCGAAGTGCTGAACAAATCGGCTGCACTTCACATGAACATTAACGCCGCTAAGGGATTACAAGATGTTCTTAAGAGCAACCTTGGCCCTAAAGGCACCATTAAAATGTTAGCTTCTGTTTTTCATTCTCACCAGTTTCCGTATCATAAGTTTTTCATTGTTGTTTTGATTTGTGTTGAATTATTATTGTTGTGTTATTCTGTTTATAGGCTTGTTGGAGGAGCTGGAGATATCAAGTTAACCAAAGATGGCAACACTTTATTGAAAGAAATGGTTAGTTAATCATACATTACGTTCGTGATGAGAGTATTTTGTTGTTGGCACATTTATATAATTATATGTCTGTTAAGTGAACAAGTAGTGTCATTTTTTTGGTGACATAAGGTTTTCTTAGATGTTATAGGGTGTTTACTGTTTAGTATGACTGATTATAATGAAAACTTTGGGCTGAATGGCTAGCTGCGATTTGGGAAACCACAAACTAAACCGGGCGGGTTGGGTGGTTTGCCGGGTAGGCTTTATTGGTTTGGGACTTTGGGAGTTTGAACAGGTTTTTTAATTTTCTTTTCAGTATTATTAATTTGTTCTAGAACTTATAAAAAGACAAAAAAGGCTCATGATAATAGTTGTATATGTAGCTGCATTTTTATAAAAAAAAGGTCAAACAAATGTCAACTGGCCCCAAGTTTCAAATCGTTGCCTGATTGTTAAACCATTAAATGCCAACACTGAACTGTTATAAGAAAGGTTAAACAACTGTCTACCGGTCCTAAATCTGATTCTTGATATTCTGATCCTCTGCCTTGGTCAACATCCTCTCGCCATGTAATCGAGTATGAGCTTCACATTAGCTCTGATACCAATTGTTGGAAGAGCTGGATCGAGCAATCACACAATATACCACGGTTTTATGTAACTAATCACTACTTACAGGTCTAATATTATCAAGAACAAAACCACCAATAAAAGTTAATACAATGCTTGTATTTATACGATACCAGATTTGATCACCAAGTCTCCTAACCATACTCCAATTCCTGTTTAAATAACAAATAAAATCTCTATTAATTATCCAAAATATTTCAATCAAATCTTCCAGATCTTTTAAACCTTCAGCCAATTATCTATGATTTTTCTCCTCCAATCTTAACTGGAACCAAAATAACCTTTTTGTGTGTAAAGTCAAGATTGAAGTTCCAACAGTAAACGGGTGTATTGTATGTGCACTCAGAATGAGATATATAACAACTTAGCTTGCATGTTTTGAATTCTAATTTGAAGAAGTTCATTGGCTGTAAAGTATCAAAATCTTTTATTACTCATTGTGAAGGATACTTGAGGTGAAAAAGTGATATAAATACAAGCCCTGTGAAAGTTAAGCATCAGTCGGGTGCTCAATTCTATTGTGTCATCAGATTTTCTGTGTTATTACTATCCTTTTATTATTTTTTTTGACATCACCTTTTGTTCCCCTTATTTGTCATGATTCTTTTATCAAGATTGATATTTTTATATTATTTTCTTCTATGGTATCAGCAAATTCAAAATCCTACTGCCATTATGATTGCAAGAACAGCTGTGGCTCAAGATGATATTAGTGGTGATGGAACAACTTCTACAGTCATTTTATTGGCGAGCTAATGAAACAGGCTGAGCGTTGTATTGATGAAGGTTTCTTATCTTCCTTCAATTTATTTCTGGGTTTCTGTGATTAATTACAAGGACCTAAGCTTATGAAAGGAAACATCCTTCATCATCCAGGTGTAATTTTTCATTGTTAAGGGATCCACCACCCAGTAATATTGTATTTATTGTTCAAAACTGTAATTCAAGTTTTAAAGTTAAGTGCATTATTGTAGCTGCCATCATTATTTGAGTATTGTGGAAACTGGAAAATATGTATATTTTTTATTGCTGTTTATGCAGGAATGCATCCACGGGTTGTGGTCGATGGTTTTGAAATTGCCAAGAGGGCCACGCTGGAATTTCTTGAAAAGTTTAAGACTCCTGTACTGATGAGCGACGGGACTGATATAGAGATGCTAATGATGGTAGCAAGAACAACCTTAAGAACTAAGGTGATTATAATTTTCTATGTACACACTCTTTGTTTCTTTCAGTTCAGTTTTTGTTTGGTTGATTCTATTTCCGGTGTGTCTTATATTCATTCTAAATTGTTGTGCAGTTGTATGAAGCTTTAGCAGATCAACTAACGAACATAGTGGTCAAAGCGGTGAGATTTCTACATTTTCAAATCTACCACATAGATACATATGTTAAGTTTTTGTGTAGGTTGCAGGCTTGCAGCTAAACAGTATTTGTTTTTTCTAGGTGCTTTGTGTCCGCAAGCCTGAGGAAGCTATTGATCTTTTTATGGTTGAGATTATGCACATGCGCCACAAGTTTGATGTAGACACTCGCTTGGTATGTGATATGTGATCACTATCTTATCCAGATTGACTATCATTTCATGTTTAGTTTCTGAATTCTGATCATGTTGTTTTATAGGTGGACGGCCTTGTTCTTGATCATGGGTCCAGACATCCCGATATGAAGAGGCGAGCCGAGAATTGTCACATCTTGACCTGTAATGTATCTCTGGAGTATGAAAAAAGGTAAAAATATGTGTTAGGTACCTCTGAAACTGTTCTTACCATGTTACAATTTTATATTTGATATATAATTCTTTTCTTTGATCTAAAATTGAACCAGCTCATTGAACCTTTTTGCATCAATAACCTATATCACTATTAGTTAGTCTGGTATTTATTTTTCAGTGAAATAAATTCTGGATTTTTCTACTCAAATGCTGAACAGAGAGAAGCAATGGTTGCTGCAGAGAGACGGTCTGTTGATGAGAGAGTGAGAAAAATCATTGCCTTAAAAAATAAGGTACAAGATTTCTTCTGGTGAAGAGGTTTATGTTGGAAGTTTGAATTCTAATAGATCTCATGGTGTCAGGTGTGTGATGGTACTGAAGACAACTTTGTAGTTATTAATCAGAAGGGCATTGACCCTCCATCTTTGGATCTTCTTGCTAAGGCTGGTGTAAGTAACATATGGATTGATATTAAGATCTAATCGATGATAAAATCTGCTTTTGATTCATGTGTTGTTTATGGATTTGCATTGGGAATTCTTCAGATTGTTGCTCTCAGAAGAGCCAAAAGGAGAAATATGGAGCGTTTGGTTTTGGCATGCGGTGGGGAAGCTGTGAACTCTGTGGATGATCTAACCCCTGATTGCCTTGGTTGGGCGGGGCTGGTCTATGAGCATGTTCTTGGGGAAGAAAAGTATACATTTGTTGAGAATGTAAAGCATCCAAACTCTTGTACAATTTTAATCAAAGGTAAAGTTAACATGTTTTGATTTTTTTATGCTCCCAATTAGCTTTAGTATGGGATTTGCATTTCGGTTTTCATTATATTTCATATATCATGAAGGACCAAATGACCACACGATTGCACAAATCAAGGATGCTGTTAGAGATGGCTTGCGAGCAGTCAAAAATACGATTGAAGATGAAGCAGTTGTTAGGGTAAGTTTCAATATTTCTGTTACAAAGAGTTTGGTTATGTTGTTAACCTTTTGACTTATTCAAGATTAAGCTTTTAACCTGGTAAGTTGCAATTTTTATGTGTATCAGGGTGCGGGCGCTTTTGAGGTTGCTGCTCGACAGTATCTGGTTAATGAAGTGAAAAAAACTGTTAAAGGGGTAAGTTGAACTTTTTTCATACATCAATTATAGTCTCAATCCGTTTTGATCCATATAAGCATTTTTATTTTATTTTTTAACATTTTGGTGCTTAATCTTTCGACCAGCGTGCTCAACTTGGGGTTCAAGCTTTTGCGGATGCCCTTCTTATTGTGCCAAAAACGTTGGCTGAAAATTCTGGACTCGACACTCAAGACATAATAATTTCTTTGACTGTAGTTCTCCTATCTCTTTTCTGATTTTCATATAATATGTCAGTTTATCAATATGTTCTTACTTAAAACAACTTAATTAGGGCGAGCATGACAATGGCAACGTCGTTGGACTAAATCAAAACACGGGGGATCCTATCGACCCTCAGATGGAGGGAATCTATGATAATTATGCGGTCAAGCGCCAAATTATCAACTCAGGGTATGCAAACAGCTAGAAAATCTTTACAAAACGTTTGAGTTTCTTTTAATTGAATTTTGTGGTGTTTTTTGCAGGCCTGTAATTGCATCACAACTGCTACTTGTCGATGAAGTGATTCGTGCAGGCCGCAACATGAGAAAGCCGAGTTAGGAGGTGGCTTACTTGATTTAGTCTATCATTGTTGCAGGTGGAGGTTGAGGTTTTTCTTGGTTTTGAATGTACCCAAATAGATTTTGTTTCTAAATTTTGACCAAAGGCTCTGCTACATTTTTTAGCTGTCAACTGTGGTACTCAGCCATGGAATTTGCGTTTGTATTTTTTTAGAGATTTTGCATTTTAATTTGCAATGGGGAAATACATTTTTTGTTGTCAACCTGATTTCAGTGCAAGTACTGTTCCTCAGTCATGATACGGTTCTTTAACTTTTATAATTTATCTAGTTTCTATGGCTAAACGAGTTTATAAGGTTCATATAAAATAATAAAAATATAAAAATATCACAAAACTATTATTTGTAGAATTTGACCACACCTATGTATAGCCATATTACAAAGAAATCACCGCTATGGCATTCCCAGCTTATGTGTCGTGTACTTGCGTATGTCCGTTTCCAAGCTTATCATTTGTTAATATCTTATTACTATTACATTGCGAAACTGTCTAGTTTTCTAAATTTTTTTAAAATTGTTTATTTTCTAGCTTTTTTAGTAGTTATATATTATACTAGCTTAGTATTTCATATATTACGCGCGTTAAATAAATAAAATATTAAATAATTATGAATAAAAATTAATAAATTATAAACGGTCTTTTGATAGAACAATATCATATTTTAAATTTTAAATTTTTTGTTTTTTAAATATAAATTGGTTTTTAAACAAATTGTTTCAAAACAAACCGTTTTAAAAATGTGTCATTTTTAATAATTTATTTATTATAACATTGAAATTTAATTACTTTAATTTCATAAGAATTTTAATTTTAAAAGGCATAGGTGTTAAAATATATTGTGTGTTTTTTTTTAAGTTTGATTTTTTTTATTTTATAAAAAAATTATTTTTTTACGAATTGCATTTGTAGAAAGATATATTTTTAAAAAAGTTAAACATGTAATATGAAAAAAAATTAAATAATATCATTTGTAATTAATGTGATATTTATTAGGAGAGAGAAACAGAAAAATAAAATATAGTAGTTTTAAAATTGTGACAAATAACATAAAAACTTTCTTTTATTAGTATTGATAAATATTAAGACTCTCTTTGGTTCACAAGATTCTCAAAAATTAGACTGTGAATCCTTCTACTCTAATAAAAAGGTAACTCTGGGGGACACGTGACAACACTACATTCATTATCACAAAATGTTTTTCGTTTCTCTCTCCTATTAAACGATTACTTTAATTATCAATAATATTATTTAAGTTTTTTTAGAGTAAAGATGGTTTTCTAATAAATTTTAAAAAGATATATATTTACTAATGTTATTTCTAAAGAAATAAATTTTTATAAAATGAAATTTTTTCTAAAACATCAAAATTATTTAAAAATTAGAAATATTTTAAATTCAGTGTTTTTAGAAAGTGAGTTTTTATAAACCAAAAATAATTTAAAATGAGAGTTATATTAATGGTATTTATAAAAAATGACAACTTTTAGATAAAATGTTTGTTTTTTTAGAAAAGATTAAAAAAGTTGATATCATTAATATCGTTATTTTATTATTTATAATTTTTACTTCTATGTAATTTAAATCATATCTTATCTTAAAATATCGTTTTATAATTAAACAAAATTTTATTATATTTGATATTTTATTTATTCAACCTGTGTGTAATACACAAGTTTACTAAAGCTAGTTGAAAAATATTTCATTCAAAATCTTGTTTAGTTGATCAATGGATAAAATTAGAATTGATTTTTTATCTATTTCTTTCACTTACCCCATGAAACGTGTAACATTCCAATGGAATTTTTAAAATTAACATTTCAATTTCACTCAAAATTGACCAACCAAACACATTATTAAATATAACAAGATTTCAATACTAGTTTATTTGCAAACCAAACACTCCCTAAGTATGTAATTAAACATTAAATGTAATTCAAATAATTTCTAAGTATTATAATCATTTATATTTATTTGAATAAAAGTTCATAAAGTAAATAGTACAAATGAAAGGGAATATTTATTTTTGTATTTATTAAATATATTATAAATATCATACACCAGTTGATTAAAAAAAACCCAAATTTCTCCTCTTTTTCCTCAAAAAGAGGCATGTATGGTACTACGGAGTTTGGTGAATTTAGGTATTTGCATCACATCCATGACGAACTCACAAATCCTTTTACTTCTAAACTTTTATTTTCAAACTCTTCAATTCTTCTAGGCCTTGGAGTTTTTAATATAAAACCAAGCAAAAAAATTTGTTAATTAATATGTTGTTTAGAACCCATTGACTTGAAGCTAAGAGTACGTGTCATGCTGTGTGAAAAACGTAAGGGAAGTGACTCATGTCATCGTATGTAGATATCGTATCATCGTTGCCTGAGTTTTCATGAACGTTGGTAGGGTTAGCTCACTTTTACTCGTAGCTCTTCAACAATCCAATAGTTGACTCCATTTTACTATTTACTTAATATAAGTAGCCGTTTAAAATAGTTAATAAATTATTTAAAAAAAAACATATGAATCACTCACTTACCATAACACCCTTGAGTGAATGAGCACTAGACCTTCCTACGTAACACTTATATAGCATTATTTACTGCTCATAAAACTCACCATCTCATACATCCTACTAAACATATGATATATCGTTTATGATGTTGGTTGTGATTGTTTTCAATATTGTTTGCATTTTCATGACACGTGTCGATTTGTTTTGAATCAATTTTACGATAAAGACGACGTTATTGTAATAATTGCATGTTTTAAAGTTAATACTCAAAACATATGATCCTTTAGTTATACTAAAAATACAACTTTTCCTCTCATCTTTTTAATTAAATAATATTTGTTATACCTTTATCATTATTTTTTCTCTCTCTTACACTCACAATAACTTTTAAAAATATTCAAAAATTTATAAAGGTTGAACATTAATTCCTTAAATTTACAAATTGAATAGTAACATTTCTCTCTCCTTCACTCACAACTACTAATAACCATTCCATATATTTTAAAGGTTACACTTACATACATATACCAAACAGATTGTGAATGCTATTAATATATGATCCTTTATTAGTTTACCAAATACTCATGACTATTTTAAGACTTAGACTACTGGGGGCGTGAAGGGAGGGGTGTCACCCACGTGGCCAGCCACTTGGTCACGAACACTGCAACAAAGGGGCTCGATCGGGGCCCAAGTGGGTGGGCGTGAGTGTTGCAGACCACGCTAGTCGTAGCAATTTCAAATCTAACGTTATAAACTGGGTCAACTTGATCAGCGGCTCCGCACCGCACCTGTGACCCGAAATCTTAATGTTTAATTAATTTTCAATTTCTTTATGTTTTATTTTATTAAATAACTAGTTTTAGTAAACTCGTCTATTACACGGGTTGAATAAAAACATATTAAATATAATGAAAATTTATTAATAATAAATTGATGTTTTAAAATAAGATATGATTGAAATCTTTTTAATAATAAATAAAATTAGTTTTTTATTTCAAAGCAAACATATTAAAAAATGTCATACTTCAAAACTTTCTTATTATAACTCCCAATTTTAGTTATTTATTATTTATAAAATTTTACTTTTTAAAAACACCAGTTATAAAATATTGTGTATTTTTTACAAAAGTTTGATGCTCTAAAAAGTTTCTAATTTTATGAAAACTTATTTCCTTAGAAATAAAATTAGTAAAATTATATCTTGCTTAATTTATTAAAAAACTACTTTAATCTAAAAAAATCAAATATCATTATTAGTAATTAATGTAATCATTAAATAGGAGAGAGAAGCGAGAAAAATTGTTGAAGATGAATATAATGTTGACATGTAATCCTCTTAAATATTTTTTTATTAGAGTAAAAAGATTTATTTTCAATTTGTTATTTGACTTTGTCTCCTTTTTTTTTATCAAAGATAGTGGGATAGGAATGAAAACAGGCAGAGAGAATTTACAACAATTTTCGTTTGCTAGTTTGTGAACTTTCCATTGCTATTTTACCTGTGGCAGGGTAGAAGGTGTTCTTTGAAAACCTGGAGTGAAGCTAGTGGTGTCCTCTATATCTAGTTTTCTTCCTAGGTCAGGCCTATGTCTCTAATTTGTGTGGTGTTATCTGTATTACGAGTTAATTGTAAAACTTTTAGATTCATTGATCATGGAGTTGTGACTGGTTATACAATCAGCATACAACATCTGGTATCAGAACTAGCAAACTCTTTAATCCAATCAAACTTTCTTCTTCATCGGCACCATGGAAACTCACAGCAACACCGATTTTAAAAAAAATCCTGGAAGTAATTGAAGCTAATAGAAAAGAAATGGCCTAGAAACTTGTGCAAGACCAACTCCATGAATTCTATTTGATGTAATTGTTTAATTTTATATCAATATTTTATATTAAAAGATAATAATTAAGAAATTCGTTAAAGCCCTAATCACTTGATCCACAACAAGTATAAACTACTTGATTAGAGATTCTATTGAGTGTCAAATCAGCATCCAGTTAATGCCGTAAATCGTAATGTTACATGATAACTTCAAAATAAATAGTCTCATAACACATAGGTAGTGTTTGGTACGCAGAAATAAAGGGCGGAATGTACTGAACTATTAAAGGTAAATAAATAAATACATGTTTGGTTGGTGAATGTAATATACTTAACTGTTACATAGTTGATTCCGTTCTTTCAAGTTCATTTCCCCCTTTTTTCATTCTATCCCTTCTTCCATCATTAGTCACCATTCACCAACATCACCCACTCATTCACTCACCCACCACGAAAACCACCACTAACCACCAAGATGTTTTGTAACCAACAATCACCACCACCACCGGCCACCACCACTACTGCCAACCACCGGCCACCGCCGTCGCAACTGCCCACCACCGGCCACCGTCGTCGCAACTGCCCACCACCGACCACCTGTGGCGCCACACACTACCGAGCATAGCAAAGTAGTCGGAATCGCCGCCGCCGCCAAAACCCACCGCCGAGAACCATTGCCACCACAAAACACCGCCGCCCACCGACCAATGTCACCGCCTCCGGAAATCGTCATCAGCCACCCCCCCACAGCCAAACCCCACCACTGCCTACCACCACCACCGACCACCACCCTCCATCACCAGCATAACTACTTTTACATTTCATTGTTTCATTTTTATAGTAATAATTAATTTATTACTAAAGTGTAACCAAACAAGACAATGAAATGTACTGATTTATTTAATTCTCTTATCAATTTTATTCCCTTAGCATTCACAACCTGTTCCCCATATTTATTCATATAATTAATTAATTACACTAAAAATCACTATTCAATTTTATCATTATTTTTTCTTTTTCTTCCACTCACAACCATTTAAAATATATTAAAAAAACATTATAATGTTTTAAACAATGTTTCTTAAAAATACAAATTAAACAGTAAATTTATCATATCTTTCATTCAAAATCACTTATAACCATACCATATAATATAAGGAATACACTCATATAAATTTAAAGAAAGAGTTGTGAATGCTCTTATTTATTCCATTTACTAGCTTTAGTAAACCTGTGTATTACAGGTTGAATAAATAAAATAAAATTTTATTAATTATAAAATGCTATTTTAAAATATACGATTTAAATTATGTATGAGTAAAAATTATAAGTAATAAACAATTATATCAATTTTTTTCAAATTTTTGTATGAGAAAACCTCTGATATGTACATGAGTTTAAAATTTTAATTAAATAACCTAACGTGACAATTTAAAAAATGTAAAATATTGACTAATCTCGTCTCGAGCAATTGTAAATGATAAAAAACGTAAAATATAATGTGTAAGTAAAAACTGCATTGAAAATTTAGTAAAGAAAGAACCTCATGGAAAGAAGGGTCCATAATGTTTTTTCATACTAATTATAACATATAATCATGCACATATTTAATTGAATTCATTATTAAACTTACGTTCACATGATAATACAACTAAACATGGATAATACAAAATCAATCCAAAGAACATTCTAAATTTCAAATTAAAAAATGACTACTCTATATTTTAATAGACTTGATTAAGAGTTCTACCGTAATAAAATATATTTTAATAAAGTTGAATAAAAGAAAACAAAAAAAACGTTATCTAATAAATTAAAAAAACCACTTATAAAATAAAATATAATATTTCAAACGAAATAGAACAAGTTTAAAAAATTAGTTAAAAGCATCTTAAATTTTAGAAAATAATAATTTTGTTGATGGTAAACAAATAAAAAAAGAAAAAAAGAAAAAGAGACGATAATGAAATAAAAGACAATTGAAAATATTGATGTCTAATTTAATTACCTTTGAATTATTTTAATTTAATTTCTAGAATCAATTTTTTATTTTTACTAATAGTAGCTTTTACAGAAAAAACATATAAAATATTATAAATTGGTGTGTTTTTAATTGATACTATACAATCTTAAAATAAACGTTTATTTTAAAATTATGATTTATGACTTATTTTGTCTTTTAAAAATAAAGATTAGATAAGAAGATTATTTTAAAAAGTAATCAATAAAAGTTTGTTAGAAGTAAAAATAAAAAATATATGTTATTTAGTTTAAAATGAAAGAGTTTTAATTTATATTTCATTAATTTTGAAAACAAAATGTATATTTAAAAATTTTAACATAAAAACCTCTTGATATATTTAATTCCCATAAGTAGCATACAACTTGGCACTTTTGACGGTCAACGTCAGGCAAAAGGTAGGGGGGAAAACTCGTGTGTATCGCCAGACCTCCGTGCACCCAACTCCAACCCCAAGAAATACACCTGTCACACTCTCATTGGCCAATCCCCCCTCCCTTTCACTCGTTTCCCCCTTATATAAACCCCTAAAATCCCCAACTTTTCATTCTCCTTCGATCAAATACGATCACACACACAAGCGCAATCAAGGTATTTTTCATCTTCAATCTGTTCTTCGTTTTCTTATTCTAGTTCTAATGTAGATATATGCATATGTTGATTCTTCTCAATAGGCTGTATGATCTGCTATTTGTGTGTTTAGGTTATGTAGATGTAGTAAATCGTGTTTGTATGTGAATCTGTTGCTTTTTGATTGATGTGAACTGATTCGAACGGTGACTTTTGGTAGCGTAAGCTGTTTCGATCTGTAAATCTCGTGTTCGACGATCTTTGACTGTTTGGATGAGCTAGAGACTGCGTGTATATCTGGTTGAGTGGTTATATGTTATGAGTTTGTAGGAAATTGTAGGTAAGGTGACAGAGAGTATGTTGAAACGGAGATACCTTTGGAATGTGGATCGATGAGTTGTTTTGATTTGAAATTGTCAACTGTGCATAGTTAGATTGTACTGTACAAGTCATGATGCATAATGTGTCAAAATGGGGTTAATTTATATAGCGCCAAGGTGTTGTTCATCTTGTATGAACCAAAAATGGAAATAAGATGTAGATGGATGAGTTGTTTTGGTCTGAATTTTGTCAACTGTGCATCATTACTTGTATGGTACAATTCATGATGCTTATTGTGTCAAAATTTTGGCTAATTTATCCAGCATAGCTAGGGAAGGTGCAGGGCTTACTCAAGGCGCATAGGGTGAGACTTGGCCTAGTTGCAAAGGCCTTTAAAACGTGAGGGATTTTTTTAAGAGAGACACTTAGCATAATTATACCACTTTTTGGGAATGTAGACATTTTCAGGTTTGTTTTAGGCTAGTTTAGGTTATTTTAAGTTGATTCCAAGCTTGTTAAGGGTAAGTGTAATTGTTTCAGAAGATATTTGGTCGGAACTTCTGGCACCTGAAAACTGGGCTTTAGAAGCAATGTGACAAGGCTGCGATGGGCTGCACATGAGGGCCTTGGTGTGTGCTATGTGGGTTTTTGGCAAGAGAGGCTAAAACATCTAGTTGTTTTTGTTCTTTATTTGGAATTAGCACAAGTTGATCTAGGAAGAACAACGGTTTCTAATTTCTTATTGGTTGATGGTTAATTCTAGTGTCTTAGCTTGAGTTGTTCATCCAGATCTTGCCATTATGTGTCTACATTGACTGAATTTTTTTTTTGTAGATTTAGACATACTAACAGAAATGGCAACAACTGAAGCTTCACGCGAGAAAATGTGTACATGGCCAAGCTGGCCGAGCAGGCCGAGAGGTATGAAGAAATGGTTGAGTTTATGGAAAAGGTTGTAAAGATTGTTGACACCGAGGAGTTGACTGTCGAGGAAAGGAATCTTCTTTCTGTGGCTTACAAGAATGTGATTGGGGCCAGGAGGGCATCATGGAGGATCATATCTTCCATTGAGCAGAAGGAAGAGAGCCGTGGGAATGAAGATCATGTTAAGCTAATTAAGGATTATCGTACTACAATCGAGAGCGAACTAAGCAAAATATGCGATGGTATTTTGGGTCTTTTGGATTCTCATCTGGTTCCCTCTGCATCCTCTGCAGAGTCAAAGATCTTCTATTTGAAGATGAAGGGTGATTACTTTAGATACTTGGCTGAATTTAAGACTGGAGCTGATAGGAAGGAAGCTGCTGAGAGCACTTTATTAGCTTACAAATCGGCTCAGGTGGGTGTTACTTTAATAGTTTAATTTTTTTCATTTCAATGTTTTGATTTTTCTATATTTTGAGTTAATTTACTACGTCGACTTGTAACCATGGGTATTGTGTTGTACTGTTGTAGGATATTGCTTTATCTGACTTGGCTCCTACTCACCCAATTCGGCTTGGGCTTGCACTTAACTTTTCAGTGTTTTATTATGAGATTCTCAATTCACCTGACCGTGCTTGCAACCTTGCCAAGCAGGTAATTTCGTTTACTGTTGAGCATTGAAACTTTTTATAATTGCCTCAACTTTTGTTTTGTGGTTTTACTTTTTGTACTAATCTTTTAGCAGTTGATTTGAATAATGAGTGTTGTTTGAAAGCATTTTATTTACCTTTAGGTGGTGATTTGTACACCAACAAATTTAATGCTACACCAAGAAAGTTCAACTTGATAAGCAAATGATACAACATCTAAAAGCTTATATGTACTATACAAACATTGTATAAAATGCTTACTGCATTATTCATGCATGCATTTTTACTTTAATACATATATATCAATCATACATACATACATATATGTATGTATATATTGCTATTTTTTACATCTGTGTTTCCAATGCATATAGTAAACTTTTAATCACACGTTCTGACTTTGGTAATGTTTTATGTTAAATCACTGTCTTTCATGGCAGGCTTTTGATGAAGCTATTGCTGAGTTGGATACATTAGGTGAGGATTCATACAAGGACAGCACATTGATCATGCAACTTCTCCGTGACAACCTCACTTTGTGGACATCTGATATCGCGGTTGGTCTCTTTCTCTTTCTTGTGCACACACACATGTGTCCCTTCTAATGTTTTATTCAACCTTCATCTTTGGTAAAGCTTAACTGAACTGTTTTTGAACGTTTAAAGAACCCTTTGGTAGAAGGAAAAACTTCCAATTCTCACAGGACTTGAATATGCAATTATACTGGGATCGTGTTATACGCAATTGACATTTCTGGTTTGTGTTGCAGGATGAGACCGGGGATGAGACCAAGGAACCTCCAAAAGCAGAGGAAACACAATGATTGATATACACAAGCTTAGTAGGAAAGCAGTTGTGTGCACTTTATTATAGGTGTTCTGTTCTGTTTTGTTCTGAATGAGGGACCAACTGATTTGCGCAATCCTGGGGTGTTGAAATCCTTGTGGCTTGGTGATTGTTATCCGCTTAAGACTTGAGTTGGTTATTTTCGTATAATTAAAGTTTGGATCATTATGTTTCTGGAGCTGTTTGGGTAGCTTCTTTCTTTTTAAATCTTGTACCCAATTAATAACCAGTCATTTGAATTTCCAGGTATTATATATCTGGACTTTGCCATAAACAGAATCGGTTTTTTAATCCAAATAAAATGTTTTTTTTTGTCTTTTTCGACATCATTGTCATAAATGGGTTAGATCGTCGCTGTAAAAGCCAGCCTTTTTCCAATCACACATCCATTGACCACCCATGCTCGTCTTCTGTCAGCTAACAGCCCCATGATTGTATTAAATGGTGGTTAATTAGTGTGTTAAACACCTTGAATGGGTAATGTTTTGTTCAATGTAGTTGATATTAACATGCATGCCAATCTTTGTCTTAGATGAGTTTATGTTGTGCCGAAACCCTACTTAAAAAGAGTGTAAACCTTGGAAGAAAGGTAACCGAGTTGTGTAAAGTCTTGTGCAGGACTGAGGCTAGGTAAATCAGAGCCAACGGTCCAAGTTGGTTGGTTTGAAGTCTACCAACCCCGTGCGCCTTGTAGCCACCGAGTTTTCTATACAAAAAACAAGAAAGTGGCTAAAATGAAAAGTTTAGGGTGACAAAGTATATCTTCACGATTTATTACAACTTGCTATAAATAGTCAAATTGGATTGTGATTAAAAACGTCAAAATACAAGAAATTGGGTAAAAAGAAAACTTAACTTTTCGGCCGATTAGGGTGCCAAAATTATATCTTTAAGGTTTTTAAGATATATGATGTGTGTAAATGAAACAAACTGGATTTGTAAGCTACGCGAGATCGATTCAAAAAAATATCGATTTGAGCTGAGCTTAAATGAGCTCAAGCTATAGATAGCTTGAGCCGGCTTGCGAGACTAAACAAGCTTTTGTGTATATATATTTATAATATTATTCACATTTTGTGTGTGTGTATATATATATATATATTTATATTTATATTATTAATATATATAAAACTAGGATAGAAACAACTAAATATTATATTATATAGAGTTAATCTCGATTTTAGTCTCTGTGTTTTGTAGATTATCTTCACTTGAACACAAACGTTTATTTTGTCTCTATTATTAGTTTGAGTTTTCAAAATCGTTTTTTTTTTCAGTCTATTTTACTAACGTCGTTAATATTTTTTGTTAGGTGAGTGTTAAGTGCATATTAAATGACCTAAATACCTCTTGTGAAACCTCTAGTTTCATTTCACACCCATTTTGTACACTACGAGAAAACACACAAGCTTAGAGAGAGAAATGAAACTCCAGAGAGAGAGAGAGAGAGAGTAAAAGAGAGAAAGAGATCAACGATGGGGTTGGTGGTGGCGACCACATCCATTCCATTGATGATGGTAGGCGGAACACGGTGGTGATGCAACGGTGACCAGCGGCGTTGGCGCACGAGCGAGGGTTCCGATGAGTGCTATACTCCACTTTGTAGCTCTTGGTTCCCTGAGTCCAATGGTGGTGGTGGTATTCTCCGATTTGACCTTAAAGGTTTTCCGGCAAGGTGTCGACCAACCTTTGGCAACCTTAAAACATCACAATTTGAAAAGGTGCAGTGGTGGTGTTATCCAAACCCTAACCCATACCATCTTTGTCCGCCACAACATAGTTACCGCCGCCACTACACCGCCGTTGTCACAATCACACCTTCGCCACACAACTACCGCTGCCATAACACCGTCACCGCACCAAAGTGTTGCAACTGCTGTCGCAACCGCACCTCCGCCTCATCCCTTCCGCAACCACAGACTACCACCACCACAAGTTCACCACTCCACCACGTCGACTACCACCACAACCACCTATAATCTCTAAAACTTTCCTTGAAATTAGATCTAAAACCTTTATCATCACCCATCTATATGCATCATCTTCTGAGATTAGATTTGGGGGCTGATGGTTTGATTTAAAAAGGAGGAAAAACAAAGTTCGTTATAACCATTTCAGCCGCAATGGTATTTTCGTATTTTCATAAAAATTTAACAAAAACGTTATTTAGTCAGAAGGATTGAAACAGAAACAATTTTAAAAACTCAGACTAATAATAAAGACAAAATAAATATTAATACTCAAGTGAAGACAATTTACAAAACATATAGATCAAAATTGAGATTAACTTTATACTATATTATATACATGATAAGTATGATTATAACTAAACATAATAGTATCATAAAAAATAAAAAATAAAAAAATTAATGGTAAACGAGATGAGCCCAAGCGGAGCGCGAGTTTGAATTATTTCTTATGAACTCGAGCTCGGGCATTAGAAATATAACTACAAACGAGCAAAGCTTGAGCTTTAGAACTATAACTACAAACGAGCAGAGCTTGAGCTCGAGCTTTATAAAGTTAAAACGAGCCTAGATCAAGCCTAAGTGTGCTCGGGCTCGGTTTGGCTCAGCTCGTTTACACTCATATATATGAGGTACTTGCAAATTGGGCATGATCACATACACCCACTGTCCAATTGATGGAAAATGAAAACAACATCATGCATCTTTAATAAGCTTTAGATGAGAGTCGTGACATGCCGATCAACATTATCAAAGCGGGTCGTCATCTCTATAACTAAGGCCATGTATATGGCAGAAACAGAAGCGTGCAAAGAGTTGTGGTCCAAAAAGATTTCTATAGGCGCTTGACTTCAAGAACAATGGTTTTTTTTTAAATTTTAACTTAATTTTTATGATGATGATGAAAATGTTGCTAAGAATTGTGTTTCATAAATATATCGCAATACATTGGTTGTTTGAACTTGGTAGTGTTTGTGTTGCTAATATGTTAAAATGCCTTAGCAAGAGAAATCCACAGGTTTTTTGCTTCATACATCTCGATTCAATATTCTACAAGTATGATGTTATTCAATGTCTCTAGAGAAGACTCATTCCATTGCTCTCTATTAAATGCTATTGGATTTTAAACTGTTGGGTTTAGAGTTTTTTCATGCTAAAATAAGTATGTTGCAACCCCTATCATCATGATAGGGGGCAATGCTATGTTATATTCACAGCTTTCACCAGTCTCTTAATCTTTTTAAAAGAAAACACAAAGAGAACGTACATGGTATATGAGTAAACTACAATGTTGTGTTGGAAATAAGGCGTACATCATACATGTTCTCTTCTTCTCCTTTACCTGCATCATAACAATATCCAAATAAATAACACGTGGTTGAAAAGTGTATACTTGGTATTAAAATCTCAACCTAACACCCACCAACTTCGGCTGAGATTCCTGGGCCGAAAAAGGATGCAAATTTTCCCTGTGAAACAATATGGTTTAAATAGATGTTAAATTACATGAGAAAAGCTCCAAAGCAAAAGTGACCAAATCAAACCTTTAGCCATCTACCTAATATGGGTTGGTTTGGGTTATGGTTTGCCTCTAATGGGTCAAATGTGTAAACTTTCAAGATTAACTAAAAAATGAAACAATCAGGTAGAAAGTCGACCAAAGTGTACTAAAGGCTTACTGAAACCACTTCATTGGAATTAAGTTTAAATTATTATAGTTTCTGTAATCATATATTCTATACATTAGAAATTTTCAAATACGGTAATCGAGCACCAACATTGTATTAACATTTACTCACATTGACCGATTTTGCTCTATGGATACACTAGTTGTTGCTAAAATAGGCTCACCTGTCTTTTCTCAAAATCAGCCAACTCAAGTGCTTTTGCCTCAAACACCAACACTAAGCAGTATTTACCATCTTCAGTAACCTGAACCATCAAGTGGGGTATAAGATCAGATGCCTCCAAAACGGTTATTAACAAAAAAAACCAGAAATTATGCACTCCACTATCCATAAATCATGCAATGTTTAATTCCAGAAGAGATTTAAAGTAAGTGTTTGACTATCAATCAGAACCAACATCAATATCATAAATAAATTTGTAATGGTAACAAAATGCAGATATCGGTCATTTTAGCTTGAGAACTGACCCAAAAAAAAGTATGATGCGTCTGAATTGAACACCAAAAATGGAAATTGTTCTAAAATCAAGAAATCAACAGGAGTTATTTTTTTACAATGCATTGTAGCCTAGGCAATCTCATGGGTATGTAACTGTGAATGTGTGTAATTTGATGCAATCTTAAAAGTAAACTATATTTAGTAGCAACCAGGAGAAGCAAAAGTTTAATTAATGGTGTTTAAATTCCAATTATTAGAAATTGGAGTGCCAATACACTGATAGGCATCAATCGTTATATGTCAAGATAACAATATGTTAATGGAAGTCAAGAGGCTTACTTCTTCACGGATTTTCTGTAAAACTGGAGCATTTCTTCGTGCCACACCTCCACCCTAAACCAAATGATGATATTTACCAACATCAGAGAAGATATACTACGCAAAGTGAAAATTGTAAGATATAAGATAGCAAACGAATTGAATTATTGGTGGTTACATGTTTTTATGAAACCATGAGAACCCGTTAGGGAAAACTCAAAGGGCTCCATCAATACCATGCTAATCAGGTAAATGTAAAATGCAACTTATGCTGGGGGTTTAAGGCAGGAAAGAAGTGGAAGATATCTGCTTGATGGGAATCACATGCTTACCATTGTGCCACTCCTAAAGGTTTAACGGTTACAAGTAGTTATTATTAGTGATTAGAATGTATATAAAATCAAAAACTTACCAGACCATATTGGAAAATACGCTTTAAAGCCTCGTCCAAATGTTGTTCATCCCCGTAACGGTATCTGATAACATCATCTCTAACCTAATACAAAGGACAAGTTTTAATGGTAAATGATGGAGAAAAAGTGTACAACACAGTCAACAAAATCACCTTTGCCCAGGTATAACTATAGTGTCAACAACATATCGCCAAAAAGGAAATGTAACCTGCTTTAGGATAGGAGTTGCGCATTTTTCTCTAAGAATCAAAGCATCAGAGTAAGTCAAACATGGTACTGGTTTGAGTTCTGCATACTGCATTCACAACAGAATGTTACATTCCAGCCACAAGCATTACAACCAATCTATGATTTATCATTATCAAGAACTCAATCTTTCTCACCTTAAGAGCCATCCCAATAATCGACAGAGGAAATCCATATGTCAACATCAATGCAGACCATTCAGATCCAGGGAGAATATTGAAATACGCTCCAAAACCATAACTGTAAAGCGTACGCAACACAATATCAGAAATGCTGAAAATGACGCTTAAATGTTTAACTTTCAGTGACCAACATACTGCATAGGGAAAACGCATAAGGATCATAGGAGCAAGAAAGATACACATACACTATCAACTCAACTCAGCAAATGCACAAGTTTTCATACGACAACTCATTATCTTGTTACCTGTATTAGGTTGTTTGTTCAATGCATAACCAATTTTAAGCAGAAATTATCAGAATCACATATTAACACTTGTACTGTTGTACATAATCCTTTTAATGTGACACATAATATGGTTAGCAACCGCATACGCGCCTGTACTTATCTCCCCTCAGTCCCACTATATCCTAACTACACTTGCTTTGGCTACTTCAAAATCAATTCTCTACTTAAAATTGTTTATGTATTACATATTTACATGCTCATATATTCATATGCACCAATTTCCGTTATGTACTACTTTGGAAATGAAACTCAAAACATATAGTACGATCACTAGTACATCAGGTTACTTACGATAGTAGCGATAATCCAACACCTAGACCAATAACCCCAAAGGATACCTGCAGAAGAAGATGCCATAACAACACACTTCAGCAATTGAAGTATCACAGCAAACGATTAATAGAAACAATTCTATCAACTACCTTCGCTAGCGAAAACTCATCGTCTTCAACAATCGTTTTACCACCGGTAGAAACCGCCGGAACCGACGCCTGAGAAGAATCAGCAGCTCTAGCGACAACAAACCTAAACCTAAGGTAATTTTCAGGTCTTTTGTTGAACTGATCCTGATTAGTGATGTGGCTGTAGGATCGCCGGATATTCAACGGCGGCAAGTGGTTGAAAGAGATTATGTGGTGGTTTCCGGCGAGATTTAGGCGGTGAGAGCAGAGGATGCTACTTCCTCCGATGATTGATGGAGTTAATGCTTTCATTGTGATAGAGATTGTGAATATTATCACACACACACACACACTCACACACTGCAATCGATTGTGCTGTTGGAGAAATATGAGGATGTTGTTACAGGGGAAGAAGATGGATCATGGATGAAGTTTGGTTTCAATCGTCGAATTTCTAGTGACGTGGCTATATGTTAACTACAAACTAATTTAAAGACGATTGTTGTTAACTTTTTTTTTTCCGGGAGTTTTCTCGGGTTTTTCGGTTGTTAAATCAGATTTTTTTATTTTTAATACTTTTAGTTTTCTCGTGTTTTTCGGTTGTTAAATCAGATTTTTTTATTTTTATTTTTGTTTTGTAGGGTGTTGTTTTATTTTTTTTGTTTTATATTTTTCTAGTTTGTTATGAAAGTTGTATAGTACAATTCTGAACATACAAAACTAATCGACGGTGCCCAGTGAATATTCATAGATTGGGGAGTTAAAGTTGAAACATGGACAAGGGGTGGTGTTTCTACCGCAACCGAGACTTCCTCACATCTTCTCAGTCACAACACCATGTGATCCAAGTATGAATTCACACACCATTCAAGTCTAATTTTAATTCTATATTAATGTTTATCATTTGAGTAAGGCTGGTTTTAAAAAAGAAGTAAGCTATACTTTTTGACATGTCTTACTTTTTGTTTGAACGTGTAGCTTCTGCTAAAGATATGTATTATTTTCAGCACATGATGTTTACATACTTAAAAAAAATCATCTTAACTATAAATGTCTATGTGATCTATATTTTAATGTTTGAATGATGTTTTTGAACGTTTTACCTCCATTATTACCACACACAAGCATTGCACATCACTACAATATAAATATCACACACGATCGTCACTACAACAACTCATTAATTACAAGTGTTAGAAAACTGTAATCCAAATTTTAACGTAAAATATAAAGATCCAAACCATGTTCAACACAACACGTACATTAACAACCTTCACCATCATCAACAACTACTACGTAGATATGTCCAAAACATGAAACTTAAATTGTTACTCAGTTCACGGTCCATACGGATTTTAATAACAATAGATCCACAATTCTCACGACTCTACCAAAATATATACTAACTTTCATGAAATTTTTATTAAAAAAAAATACAATACACATCCTCCATGACAAATAAAGTCATCAAACTATCAATCCAACATATATTCCATTATTAAGACTTAAAAAAACCAATCTCATACCAATATACATGATGAGCAAGTTCAAAAAATGAGTCTCATTCTAACTTTCATGGCCTCAAAGTACAACCCACATAGCCAAAAGTACAACTCCAAAACCACCCAACCCCACCCCCTAATCCGTATAATTAGGCCCCGTAGCCCCCGGCTCAGCGGCTTTCGCCGCCGGTGACGCCTCCACCGCCGGAGACGGCGGCACCGGAGCCACCAACAACTCCGGCGGCAAATCAGCCTCTAACCCCTGCAAATAAAACGTATAAAACAGCTTAAACGGAAACACTAGCTGCTGAAGCTTCACCTGACCGTACGCTCCGGCGAAAACTCCGGTGCCGCCGGTGACGGCGAGATAAGTATCCTCCGTCGTTATGTACGCCCCCTGTACCGTTATCTGCCCGTAATCACCCAAATGAAAGGTGTAAATCGCTTCGTATCGATCGCCTTTCGTCTCCGGTATGTGTTTGATCAGAATGCATATTCCGGAGGTGATTCCTAATCGTGTTTGGAGATCTGCACTATACACCTGCACCGGAATCAGAGAAATGTTCAGATATTATTGTTGTTGTTCGATTATCAGGTGAAATTACTAACATTGGGTTATACAAACAATTATTTATGTAGCTCTATCATTTTTATTTCTCTTCATTTATCTATTAGTATGTATAGAAAAGAATAAAAATAAAATAAAATAAATTGGATGTATAAATAAAATACTAATTGCTAAAAAAAAAATTTAAAACATGAAATGAAAAGTGAGAGGTTATTACTTTGTTGGTGAAGGGGACAAGATCACCAAGGGAATTCACGGGTTTTTGACCCAATCGGAGGTATGCAGGGCTTCCGCGGTCTCTTTCGTTGATCTCGTACACACTTAGTTCATGAACTTTCGCTACATATTACAAATAACATAATATCGTTTAATAATTGATAATATCAAAGCCAAAAAATCTTAAAACGGGTAATTTTCTGGTTTTTTGTATGGTTTCTAAGCATAAAATAAGAGTTGTTTGGAAGATGGGTGTTTCGCTCTCACTAGTGGATGTGACCGAGCTGCAGAAGTGGTGTTGGTTCACCCGCATATGCTAGTTTTACTGTTGAGACATCTATTTTTCAAATAACTCTTATTTAATTCAGATTTCAGAGCTAGCTCGTCGGGAAGTCAAAATGAAGCAAACACTTGATGTCTTTGCTTTTGTTAACGATCCTGATTAAAGAAAGTATACATGTCTTCTAGTTTTTTTAGAGTAATTTATTTCTCATTATTCTACCTAACTTTACACTTATAAGTGTTTAAATTGGTACAAATTTTATAAAAGACAACCGAATAGCACTAAACCAAAAAGTCATGACCCATCTATATACATGTACTACGTATATATAAATATGTGCTTTGGACTTTAAATTCCGAGAACGTTTACAAAATTTATTTTGAAAAAAAAACTTCCAAAATTTCATTAGTTTGTTTGCGACTTTGTAACAAGATATTCAGAAAACAACTCTATAATTTCATTTCGTAGGAACTCCAAGAAAAAAGTGGGAAGAAATTTGTGCGTGTTTGGAATTGCTTATTGAAAACTTCTTTTAATATTTGAAAAGAAGATAAGTTGAAAGGAGGTAAAAATGTGTTTGGATGAAGATGTTGATGTGAGAAGGAAAAATGAGTTTTCGAGAAGTTAACAATTCCAACTTCTCAAAATTGCTTTTGAAAAGTCAAAAGGAGGTGTAAATAAACAACACCGAATATCGCCAAAACGGATTTTACGGTTTACTTACTGGGTCTAGAAGACTCTGCAGGTTTGCTTTGACTCTTAACACTAAACGCTCTCCCGCAGCCGGAAGTGTTGACGGTCAATTTCCGAGAAAAAAGTCGGTTAACATTGTTTTTGTACGACAGGAGGCTAGGAGCTGCGGCCGCGGTGGCTCCGGTTGCGCGTAATAGGCTAATAGATGAAGTGATTGACTGCAGAGAATATGAAGCAACCGCCATTGAACAATTAAAATATTATTGTGGTGTTGATGAGGCTAGTGATTTTAATTTGGGATGTTGAATTGTTAATGGGTGGTGATATGGTAGATCTGAAGGTGAGTGTGTGCAGTATATATATAAGTGATGTGGGGTTAAAATGTAGGTAGGTGATGGTGTGGAAAAGGGTTTGGTCGGTGAGTTCAAAAGCTAGATATTTTTATGGCGGCTTTCGTATTTTGTTTTCTTTGTTGATGTGATTGATTGTCAAGACGGGATTGTTGACCCACGTGAGTATTTTGGATCGGCCAACTCCTGTTTCATATGAAACTTCGTTTGATGATGTTACGAACCGAATGGAATGAAGTTTTGTTTATTTTTGTTCGTGTTTAGTTTTTATAGGATGGGCGAATGGTACGCGAAGACATTGGAATGGAAATTCTTGTTTCGTGTTTGTTTGTTAGATAACTGGATTTGTTCAAGTTAAAAAATGAACGCCAATTAATGTAAACAAACATATATTTACTAAATTTGGTGCCGATGCGCCTTAGATCAAATGATTGGGAGGATGTATTCTACGGCTTTTCAAAATACATGTCATTAATTAAGTCTCACTTGATACAAAATGTTTTAAGTGGTTCATGTGTGTTATCACAGTGAGCCTTTGGGTGATGGATTTTCCCTGTAATGATGGGCAGGCCGGGTTGTTAGCGCAGTCTGTGTTTGTGGGCATGGATAACCTTTCCCTATTGGGTTTACCTGTGCGACCAAACTTATATTAGTCGCGCTCCGTTCAAGAAACAAAACACTAATTTGGTGAAGTAAAATTTGTTGTTTAAGAAATAACATCTTAACTAATTTGGGTAATAAATTGAGCATTAAAAATCTTAATGTTCCTAGTTTAAATAAACAACACAAACTTTGAAAATGTGAAACTTACTTTTAGCGTGTATGGTATGCAGTTGTTATGTATTAACAAGTATAAAGTTTGATCTACAGTTAAAGGTATATCGCGCTTGTTGAGTCATGTATCATATGGCTGGCTATACACGCAATGTTTCTAAAACATAACCATGTAAAATGAAGGAGGTTACTTTTATCAAACACGTTGACTCTTTATTCATAAATTACAATTAAAAAGTCTATCCGCTCTACTTGTGTATAATTTGAAAATATTACATTAAGTATCAATAGCTTACTTATTTTCATTTCATTTTAGACACATTTTAGCTTGTAACGAAGATCTCTTCAAAAGATCACAAACCCTTTGTTTGGTTTAATGTTATATAACAATAGTTTTTTTTCACTAAAAGTTTATTTTTCATTAATTTTACATATATAGTGTATAATTATTCAATTAACTACCAATTATTTTTACCCTAACTGATTAAGATGAAGTACTTGTGACGTGTAAATAAAAGAAATGTCATGGGTTTAAGTCTCACTTAGAACAAAAAATGCTTAGAGTTGAGTCAGTAGGTTTTTTCAACAATGAGTTTCAAGGGTTGGGGATGCGTTCTCGGCTGAAAAACGGATAGATGTGTCCGCTTAAGATAACACATATTATCCAAAACATGATCGCAAATTTCCCGTTAAATTTTTTTTCCAATTAACAAATGATCGGGTTTATGAGTAGATACGAATATTCTCTATGTGCTGTCAAAGCAACAATGATGCCACATGCTTTTGATCTGCACGTTCTATGTATATTAAAGCGTCATGTATCATCGTTGTCCACGTTATTAAATAATAGAAAAAAGTATATCAAAGATCTTTTTATGAAAGTAATTAGTTTTGCATTTTCTTTTCTTCCACATACACACTCTCTCTATATACAAGCATATATGCATATGCCTTGTTTCACACGTGGGCTTGAGGAAATTGATTTATGACACCAGCCGTTGTAGGTAGTTCTTTTTATTGCAATATTTAATAACAAGATTTCAAAATGATAAGGAACACTTGTATTACATATAACTCATCTGCGAGTATTGGTGGGTCTCTCTAACAACACCTCACGTCATGTTTTATTGGTTGTTTTTTTTCTTTTTCTTTTTTGTTTTTTACGGATTCCATCTTTTATACGGCCTTTAGGCTTTAACCCAATTGATTAGCCATAAGAGTTGGAACTAGGCTTTTTGAACATGTCCAAGGTCGCGGGTTCAATTCTTGCCCACTACAATATTTTTTTTACTGCCGTTTTGTTGGTTTTGCACTTCGTAAATATTTTAGCCTAACTAAATTACCACTTAAAGTATTAGACCGCAACGAGCCAAACATAATGTTGTTTTGTATTTGTGTTATAATCCTTAAATTGATTTGCTGTAACTTTATACGTCTTTTTTTGTTGTATGTAAGCACATTATTGTCACCGTCAAAACATGTGTAACGAAGTTTATAAACGTGCCATCAAGCACGTAAATGATGCTGTACGGTACGGCCGCAATACACAAGTTAAAAAAACTCGTTATTGTTATCTATTCTTTTTACATAGCTATTCTAATTATTACCGGCAATAAAGCCGTTAACAAATCCACTTTAACCTCAAGTAGTTGATACTTTCAGGAGGAGTTATGTTACTTAAGTAATGGATCAACATATTGAAATAAAAAAAAGTGCAAATGCTTCAATTAACATTTGTACCTTACACTTCACAGGGTCTACTCTAGCACTCTTTGATGTCTCTAGCCATCTTTTTAATTAAGTGTATATATAATGTGATAGTATTAAGGTTAGTTTTTTTAAATGGCTAAATTAGACATCTTCGATTCCATTCTATATGTACACCTATTATTCATCATAAAGGCTTGAAGTATTTAACTCTCAACCATATAAAAGGAGGAACTTTCAACACACCTTAGTAATAATTTATAGCCCAAGTTTTTATCGTTATATCTCTACTACATTCTGCGGTTTTATCAGCTCCAATGGTCGAGTAGGGTTAACTTCATACATTCTTAAAAGGTAGTTATGTAGAATATTTTTGTAACAAAAGAATATAGATTGTAGATAGCATACATGTGGTGATTTATTGTGGGAAAATAAAAAATTATATGTTGTAGTGAGTAAACAACTAGGGATTATGAAGTCTGTATTTTCGAATAGCTATTAAGGTGTCTTGTTTAACACGGGTAATTTAAAACACATTTCTCGTCTCTCCTTAAATAACACATTTATTTCCGGGGCTCAATGGCAAAAGAAGTATGTATTGTCATGAAAGACCGTCACACATGAAACGGTGACATGAAACAACTTTTGATTTGATGGAAATTAATGTATGCATTTGCGGTGGTTATAATATTCTTATAATTACAGTAAAAATAATTTTTTTTCTTAACTAAATAATATATTTTTATACTTTTATTATTAAATTTTCTTTTACTCTACTTACAATCACTTTTAATAATATTAAAAAAATTACAAGAATTGAATAATGAATCGATAATTCTCCAAATATATATATATACTACTATATAATACATCTTTTTGGATAGAGATGTAATTTTGCAAAAAATACAAATTTTAAAACAACATGTACAAATAAGTGCATCACATTTAAGAGGGGTAGAATAATGATTTGATTAAAAATTTAAGACACTTTAAGGGTAATATGATAAATTTATCCATTAATTTTATTAAATTTGACATTTTTGCCTTTGTCTCTTTCATGTATTTAATAAATATTATTAATATATTATTTAATGATATGATATTATTTAATTCACTTCATTAATTTTTATTTTATTTATGATACTATAAATTGACATTTAAATTTATATTTAGTAATTATATTTTTATAACTAAATAATATTTTAATTAAGTATATTGTTTTATTTAAATATTTAAGTATATAACTTATATAAATCTTCATATTTATAATAATTATAATCCTATTATTTTTCTAGGGGCATATTATAAGTTTAATAATTTTAATATTTATCTATATTTTTACAATAAAAGTGAAAGGATGATAGAATGATATTTTTGCATATGGATCAGGACACCTATATGAAAAGTAATGCTTAAATTTCAAATAATTAATCATTTTATTTTATTTATGCCCTTACAATAAAGTATAATATATGATTGCTTATAATACAAATGTTAAAACATATACACGTGGTCAAACAAAATCGTTATTTACTTTCAATGTCATTTATATATTGTGATTGAGCACTAATCCCTCTTCTCCTTCCTTATCAGTTATTAACAACTCAATAACAATCAAGATGATAATTTGTGGTGATAAATTCTCCATTAACTTTTTCGGTATATGCAAATCACCACCAAAAACTAACTCCGATGATTATAAAACTCTAACCTACATTCATAAAATAAACCTCCCTAAAATCTAGGTAATAAGTGATTTTTGACCATAAATACCACCCATATTTTTACTATTTTTATTGGGATAATATAATTGTCTTAAAAACTTTTGTAATATACGTAATTATTTTCTTTTATTCAATTTTTTCAATAATTATGATTTGATTTTTTAATTTACGTCATAACATGCAACAACCGCACCGCCGCAACGCGCGAGAATTCCAACTTACAATCATTTTAAAGAGGAAGTCACATAAATATAAAAAACCTAGTGTGAATGCTCTAACAAATAATAAAAAGTCAAAACATTAATCTGGGTGTTAAAATATGCTCTAACAAATAATTGGTTTAAATTTCTGATTGAAATCCCCTCTTTCAACTACTAATCGGACGACAGTAATTGTCAATTAGAATTGTTACATCTTAATACTAATGGGTATCATCAACGTTAACTAAGCTTAGTTGTGACCTATTATTGAAAAATGCTATCACTCAACATCAGTAGGAATCATGAATAGTAAGCTAAGAATAACTTCCTTCTGTTGAGCACCAATTAGCATTTAGCAACAATGTGATGTACCAACTGTTGCACAACACGGGTAGCAATCAAGCAACTTGGTTGCAACCTGTAAACCATCATAGGAATCGTCGCCATCAACAACAAGCCATTCATTCACGTTTGTGCTTATGTCTAACCAACCTCAAAGAATATAAAGCCGCATAATAGTCGAGCATATCAGTTGCAACCCGCACCCTATCAGAGAGAACTTCCATTGCACCAGTAGCAATGCATCCGACTAAGTTGTCGTTAATATTAAACCATCCATAAAAAGGTATAAATTTGGTGCGGGAATGCAAAAAGCAAGTGCGTCATCAAAAGTGCATCATCAAAGGGTCATATTGAGCTCATTACCCACGATGTAGGATGCGCTTGTGCCACTTATTATTTATAGATAAGAAAACAATATCCAATGAAGGTTTCCCACTTGTATACTACTTGAGGCTCTATTTTCCTCTCGTAAAGGATACAGTCTTATCTAGTTTTCAGTAATTTTCCATTAATTTTAAGTATCAATGTATTATTAGTTTTATTTTTATTTTAAACACGATTTGATTCGTTTTAAAGCTTTTATTAAGAAAGAATGTAAACGCAATAAGCAATAATTATATTAAAAGTAATGATATATAATATTTGTATCCAAAGTTGATAATAAAAAACTCATATTTTCAATATGATGCTTCACTATTTCTCCAGCGACGTCATAACAACTTTTACCTTTATAGCACTTGCATGAGTGTAAACACATACGACTTATTTTATTTAGTTATTTTGTAATGGATCCTAATTTACTTTTATATCCATATAATGTTACCGTAGGATTTGAACGCTTAACCTTCGAAAGATAGAACATTTATCACACATCATAATACCATAAAGCCAAATGCTCGTTGGTATATAAGACTTATTAACACTTAAACGCTTAAAATGCATACTGGTTACACCTAAATTCACCATGCAAGAGAATATGTAATGAGAATGATTACCACAAACTGATTTGTACACTTGCACTACAAGAAACTTTAACAATTGCGACGACACCTTTAGTGGTGACGGGACTTTTAGCGGCGACATGTCGCCGCTAAAGGTTGACGATCCTCTGTTAATTGTACTGACTCATATCTGACCGTTGATCAACCATTAGATCTGACGGCTAAAAGTTAAAAAGTACATAATCATTAGCGGCGACGCCGTTGATCAGCCGTTAGTTGAAAACACTTTGTAAGTGTCAACAACATGCATCCCTCGCAATTCAAATATACAAGTCAACATTTATAGTATTTCTTAATAGTTAAACATGTTAATATCATGTACACATTTATATAGTGCAATCAACTTTATTGTATCCGCAAGACACTTTATTTTATAACATTCTTACATTAACCTTCACTTTTTATCAATAAAAAAGTGGTTAACTTGCATCATTCATTATCAACTTTGGTAACAACGGGAGTTGCAGTGCGTTGGCTACGAAGAACAATTGTTTCAATCGTCACGCCCGGGCCAAAACTACACAGAACACCCCAATCGATGTTGGATATTGATCAAAATGAGCTGATGTTTATCTATTCATTTATCATATATTTGTAGGATTAGGTTATTAGTCTGTTGCTTTTTTCCTTGCTTTTTTCCTTGCTTTTTTCTTGGCCTTCGGCTATATATGTATGCTTTTTCTTTGTTTTGAATAATGAATTAATAATCAGCTCTTGATCACCAAATTCTTCATGGTATCAGAGCAGGCATACCAAAATTAAAATCATAAACTATCAATCGATGGCAGGAGACAAGGCAGAGAGTTCGCCCAGCGGCAGTGGTGCTGCGAACTTATCGATGTAAACTCGCCTTTCTACCTGCATCCTTCGGACTACCCGAAACAGATGCAGGTTAACGAAAGCCTGTCTGACAATAACTTCAATGATTGGATTCAGGAAATAACTAATTTTCTGTTTGCCAAAAACAAAATCGGGTTCGTTGATGGATCCGTGAAGAAACCGGAGAAGACAGACAAGAAGTATATGCAGTGGATGAGATGTGACGCCATGATAAAAGGGTGGCTCACTACGGCTATGGAGAAGGAGATACGGACGAGCATTAAATACGCGAACACAGCTGCAGAGATGCGGAAGGATTTGCACGAAAGATTTGGTAAAGAGAGTGCGCCAAGAACGCATGAAATCAAGCGATCCATCACGATGACCCGCCAAGAAGAAGCCACGGTATCGGCTTATTACACGAAACTGAGAGGACTGTGGGATGAAATAGATACCATGCTGCCAGTGCCTCGGTGTGAATGTGAAGGATGCACGTGCGATATCGGAAAGAAATTGGTAGAATTAAAAGAAAAGGAAAGATTATATGAATTTTTAATGGGGTTGAATTCTGATTTTGCAGTGATTAGAACTCAAATTCTTGCTATGAAACCAACACCAACACTTGGTGTGGCTTATCACCTGGTGGCTGAGGATGAGCAGCAAAGAAAGATCACTTCTTGAAAGAAGACTTCGACAGAAACGATAGCATTTCAAGCTGCTCAGCAGGAAAGACGGGATGCGCAATCCGAAAGGAAGCCGTGGCAGAAGACAGAGAAGGCGCAGCCAAGCGCTAAGGTGGGGCACTGCACGTTTTGGGGGAGAAACGGGCATGTTCGTGAGGGTTGTTTTAAACTTATCGGATACCCGGATTGGTTTTTTGGGAAAGAAAAGAAAGAAAACTCTAAACCGAAGGCAGCTGTGGCAGAGGCACAATCCAGTTCGGTTCCAGGTCTCAGTGATGAACAGTACAACATGTTTCTCAAAATTTTCAGGAAGAAAGAAGAACAAAAGGAGAAGAAGACTAACCCTCCAGCGGCGAATATGGCAGGTAGTTTTTGACAAAAACGATGATTGGATCATGGACTCCGGGGCGACCGATTCCATGACACATGTTCGGGGATTGCTCGACAATCTTACGACGGGTGCTAATGAATTGCCGGTCATAATTCCTAATGGCCAAATCATTCCTGTAAAAGGGAATGGGGAGGTTCTTTTCAAAGGGGGGGTTAGAGTGAAAAATGTGCTTTTTGTCCCAAATTTTAAGTGTAACCTTTTGTTGGTCCGTAGACTAACCCAAGATTTGCAATGTGCTATCACTTTTTTTCCGGATTTCTTTGTTATGCAGGGATTGAGGACGAGGAGCTTGATTGGAACGGGTAGGTGCAGTGGTGGTCTTTAATGGATGGAAGCAATTCAAAGAAATCCGAAGGCTATGACTGTGGAAGCAACAAATGTATGGCACAGGAGACTTGGTCATCCATCTAGTATTAAACTCTCTCACATTAGTTATTTGAAAGATATTGTTTTTGATTCAGAAAAGGACCTTTGTGACTCTTGTGTTAGAGCTAAATTAACTAGATTACCTTTTTCAACTAGTTCAATAAAGACTATCGAATGTTTTGATATGGTGCATTGTGATATTTAGGGAAGTTATAGAACCTCTTCACTCACTAGTGGAATGTATTTTCTCACATTGGTGGATGATTTTAGTAGGGCTGTTTGGGTATATATTCTTAAGCACAAGAATGAAGCGAGTGATTGTTTAATCAATTTCTACAACATGGTAGAAACTTAATTTGAAAAGAAAATTAAACGTGTCCGTTGTGACAATGGAGGAGAATTCACCTCGAATAAAATGAAGGCGTTCTATAATGATCATGGCATCATTCTAGAAACCACATGTCCTCACACTCCTAAACAAAATGGGGTGGTGGAGCGAAAGCACAGGCATCTCCTAGAAGTTGCTAGAGCTTTGAGGTTTGAAGCAAATTTACCGGTCAAATTTTGGACAGAATGTGTGTTAACGGCTACATATATTATTACCTTTGATGGCAAAGCAAAAAACACCCTATGAAATTATGTTGGAAAAAGGCCGATGTACAAACACATGCGGGTATTTGGGTGTTTGGCATATTTTCGAAACACTAACACCAAGGGAGACAAACTTGAACCAAGAGCAAATGCAGGTGTTTTCTTAGGCTACCCCTTTGGCACCAAAGGATACAAAATATATGATTTGGAACAAAAGAAAATTGTTATTTCTAGAGATGTCCTCTTTTTTGAAAGTATATTTCCTTTTGTGATTGGTAGGCCCACTACCATTCAAGGAGACAATGAAATATTGAAGGAATATAATGCATATTTCGATAATACTGATGAAGTGCCACAGGGACCGTTGTGCAATAAAGATGAAGTAATTGGAGTGCAAGTACCTAGCAACGTTGATCATTCCTTGCATGGTGATCCTTTGGTTGACAACTCTTCACCATGTGCACGTAAAACAGAAGAACTCATGCATACATCAACCTGCCATGAAACAAATAGCAGTAGCCCATGCACCACAAATGTCCAGAATGAAACCGGTACCGCTGAAGTTCATCAACGACAGCAACGAACTCGAACGCAGCCATCACGACTACGAGATTATCACGTGAAGCTTCCTCCTTCGATCGACCATGCACACCCGCCTTCCAATCAAGCATCGTCCATGGTACATCCCCTTGCCCATTATGTTTCTTATGATAATTTTTCTGCTGCTCACAAAACATTTCTTGCGGCCATCACCAATCATGATGAGCCAAAAACATTTTACCAAGCTTCATAGGATGAGTGATGGAGGGAGGCGATGAAAAATGAGATCAAGGCTCTTGAACAAAATGAAACATAGTCTCTTGAAAAGTTGCCTCCCGGGAAGAAAGCTATTGATTCGAAGTGGGTTTATAAAATCAAGTATAAACCTGATGGAAGTATTGAAAGATTCAAGGCGAGACTGGTCGCTAAAGATTTCACTCAAATGGAGGGGGTGGATTATCATGAAACGTTTGCCCCAGTTGCAAAGTTGGTCATTATGAGAACTCTTCTCGCCTTAGCCACGAAACGAGATTGGATCATCCATCAATTGGATGTGAACAATGCGTTTTTACACGGGGACTTGGAAGAGGAAGTTTACATGAAGATTCCTCAAGGATTTTCAGAAGAAAATGAAACCAGGGCATGTCGGTTAAAAAAGTCTATCTATGGACTTAAACAAGCTTCACGCAATTGGTATCATAAATTTACTACTGCTCTTTCGGATGTGGGTTTTATCCAGTCAAAAGCCGATCATTCCTTGTTCCTATATAAGCACAAAACAATATTTGTTGCAGCCTTGATCTATGTCGATGATGTGGTTATCGTTGGAAATCACATGGAAACCATTCAACAAACCAAATCGCATCTCCATGATCTCTTCAGAATTAAGGATCTGGGCCTCTAAAGTATTTTTTGGGTATCGAAGTTGCGCGGACAAAGGAAGGTCTAGTGTTGAGTCAAAGGAAATATACACTAGACATTTTGCAAGATAGTGGGCTTCTTGGATGCAAGCCGAGTCCTTTTCCTATGGAATCTACTTTGAAGCTTGGTAAGGGGGAGGAAGAACAACGGGTTGATGCAAATCAATACAGGCGTTTAGTTGGACGACTACTTTATTTGCAAGCTACTCGGCCGGATATCACTTATTCGGTAAATATATTAAGTCAATTTGTTTCGGATCCTCGTCAAACTCACATGGAGGCAGCCACTAGAGTGTTAAGGTACCTCAAAGCGACTCCTGGTCAAGGGATCCTTTTATCAAAAGAAGGTGGAACACGACTTCTTTCCTATTGTGATGCGGATTGGCTAGGTTGTCCTTTATCGAGACGTTCAAGAACCGGTTATCTTCTATTGTTGGTGGAGCTCCTATATCGTGGAAGTCAAAGAAAAATCGGTTGTTTCCCGTTCCTCGGCAGAAGCGGAATATAGAGCCATGGCAACAACCGTTAGCGAAATTTTGTGGGTTCGGTGGTTGTTAAACGAACTTGATGAAACACAACATGGTGGAACAGTCTTGTTTTGTGATAATGAAGCAGCACGACACATCACTAACAATCCAGTTTTCCACGAGAGAACAAAACACGTGGAAATGGATTGTTATTTTGTTCGGGAACGAGTTGAATCAAAAGAGATAGATCCGAGGTACATTGAAACAAAACTTCAGATAGCAGACCTTCTTACCAAACCACTTGGGACCAAGAAACTTCAAGAGCTACTTGTCAAGCTGGGCATGAAAGACTTACATGCTCCAGCTTGAGGGGGAGTGTTGGATATTGATCAAAATGAGCTGATGTTTATCTATTCATTTATCACATATTTGTAGGATTAGGTTGTTAGTCTGTTGCTTTTTCCCTTGCTTTTCTCTTGGCCTTCGGCTATATATGTATGCTTTTTCTTTGTTTTGAATAATGAAGTAATAATCAGCTCTTGATCACCAAATTCTTCAATCGAAACCTTCACCAGTGGTACTTTTTCTATCCTCTATAGATTTGTTTCTCATCTCATTCATAATGAACAACACACATGCACTAACCAAGTTTCCATATTCACTTAGAACATGCCTACTAGCTCTTAACTTCTGCTTGTCAAGGTTAAGCTTTCGTTCAACATGGTCAAGAATCGCTCTACCACCAGGGTGAACCATCCAAAACAATGAGCTCCAGTCACTTAGACCGAGTGGAGAAACAACACGCTTTAACGCACTCTCTATATTTTCAGATATTATAATTGGTACATCCTTATGCAAGTGAAATGTGAGCCCTTCCTCCCTCAAGTGTAAGTGTATCGCCTCCTCAGTGTCTGGTATGATTGTTTGATTTGCTGACACAATCTCAAACAACGGATGTTCAATTGCCAAATCTGGATTTGAACCTACGATGATCGCTGCAGCTCCATCTCCAAAAAGAGCTTGACCGATTAAGGAATCAATGTGGTTCTCATTAGGTCCACGAAAGATAGTAGCCATACATTCTGAGCAGACAACAAGGACACGTGCACCCTTATTGTTTTCAGCAAGGTCCTTCGCTAGACGAAGTACCATGGCACCTGCCACGCAACCCTGTTGGTACATCATGAGCCGATTGACAAAAGGGGAGAGACCAAGTAGCTTCGTGACTTGCAAGTCCGCACCATGCATGTCAACTCCTGAGGTGGTGCAAAAGATGAGATGGGTGATCTTTGATCTCGGGAGTCCCCATTCTTCGATTGCTTTCGTAGCAGCTTCCTTACCGAGCTTTGGGACCGCGGGGACCAACAAGTCGTGACGAGCATTCAAAGATGGACTCATATACACACACATGTTGGGTTTTTCTTTTAGAAAGTCTTCTGTGAGGACCATGAATCGCTTCTTAATCATTGTCTTGTCACCTACAAGTTGTATATTGTGTTTAAGAAACTACACTATAACTATAACCATGCAGTCAGTCACATCCATAGTAATATAGCATCACCATTGATGAAATAAAAAAAACATCAAAAAACAAAAAACATGCTTAGTCATCAGACAAATCAAAAAACCATTAATTTTTCAAAAACCCAAAAAACCTCTCCAATAGTAAAACTTATCAATCTTATATATTAATATAAACTATAAAATATTTATATGTCTTTTATTGGATGAAATTTTAAAACTTTAAATTTTAAAATATAAAAGTTAAATAATTTTTAAAGGGAAATTTGAAATTTAAAATTTGAAATTTAAACTTTAAATTTAATAAATAATAATTTATTGTAAAAAATTAAAAATTATAATTTAAAAATTAAATTTACTATTCAGGCATATGAGCACTGTTTCGGCGCACTAGTCAGGCACTTGGACACTGTTCAAGCACATGAGGTTGACCTGAAACGCCAAACACTTACATTATTATTGAAAAACTAAATCTTTTATTACTAAAAAATATTTTATTTTCTTTTTTATATTAAAACCCAACCGTAGCTCATCTTTGAAAATTCCATGAACTTCTACCTTAAAAAACAAATCCCCCAAATAGTTTTTGGTTTAAAAAACGGATGATGTGACGTTTTTAAGAGTTAAAAACATCCTATTGGAGATGTTCTTAATGGGATATGACATTAAAGTAACTGTAAATCTACTCAATTTATGAAAGGTTTCCATATAGTGTTATCTTGTTTAATTGCAAGCTTAACAATCCATTTAAACATTTGTAAATTTAAACACTCATTGTGTCCAAACCAATAAACCGAAACAAAACCAAAATGTTCATATGATTTGGCTTGGTTTGGTTTGGTTTTGGCTTCTACTTCACAATAGTTTGGTTTTAGCAATTACTAATGATTTTGGCTCACGGTTTGATTTAAAAACTGTGAAAACAAAATCTTTTACATTCCTAGGTATTATATATGGAGTTAATTATATGGTTGGTCCTTGTCGTATATTTATACTATAAAATTGATTCTAACCTTTAAAATCGTAGCATAGCTAGTCCATAGGGTGAATCTCGTTAGTTTTTTAAGTTATTATATATATACATGTATGTATGTATATATATATATATAATATATATATATATATATATATAATATATATATATATATAATATATATATATATATATATATATAATATATATATATATATATATATATGATCTTATAAAAATCCTTGTTTGCCTAATAATCATGAGAACCAATAAATTTTTGCCACTTCGATTAAGTAATAATTAGACAATAAGGGTATTATTGTTATACTTTTTATTCTTGTGTTAACTATTTGCGTTAAAAGCAGTTCCATCATTTTTTATTAACTATCATTTTTATACCTTATTATTTAAAAATAGTATAATATAATAACTATTTTATCTTTGATATGTGTATAATATTACTATAACTTTTTACAAAAATGAAATAAGAAAAATTTACAATATTATGCGAAATGATGTGGTACTATACAAGTTACAATGTACTATTATAGGTTTTTATTAAACTGATTGTGCTATTATACAAATTATAACATGCTAGCTATTATTGTGTTATACTAAAAATCACAATGTTATTATATGATTTACGTTGTGTTGTTATCGAAGCACACCATAAATTACATGAAGTAACTTTGTGAATTATATAATAGCACAATTACTTTCACAAAGCACGATAATAGCACTATATTAATTGTATAATAACATAATTATATATCACAATATTATAAACTTTTCAAAAACAAATATAAATTAAACAAATAAAGCAATACTATACACATATTAAATATAAAATGATGTTTAATTTCATAATATATATACTTTTTAGAAATATTAATGTAAATAAAAGTTATTTTGATTTTAATAAATAAATGAAACTTTTATCTCATGACAAAAGCCAACGATAAGTAAAAAAAAAATTCAAATATTATGGAGGGTTTTTTAATTAAAATAACACAAATGACGAAAATACCCTAAATTTAATTATATAGTACACTACTTGTTAATTGATGATGTGTAATCAATCTCATAGATCTAATTAGTTACGATTAGTATTGGTTCTCATGGTTAGTTAGGCTAACAAGGTTTTATATCTAACTAGTTATATATATATATATAGAGAGAGAGGGATGCGTTCAAATGAGAACTAAAAAATTGGAAAAAATCAAAAAAACCATTTATAGCCACATATTTTTTTTTTTATTTTTAAAAAGTTAACCAACTTTTTGTAAAAAAATCAAAGGAACCATTTATAGCCACATATTTTATTTTATTATTATTTTTTAATTTTACTCAAAGCATATTTGTTTATAATATTTATTTACCATAAAATTACTAATTAATTTAAATCAAAAGTCTTATACATCGTTTATGTTTTGATTCGCATTATGAATTTGTCCATTTATGTTTTCGCTTTCCTATTAAAGTTGTTTTGTATTTTAAAGATACACTTAAAATCTTGTTACATATTCTTATAAGATAAATGTTACATATTAATTGTATAGATTAAATAAACCTATGTCATGTATTTATATATTTTTATTTGTAAAAATTAAAACATATAAAACTAGAAACATTATATAATTGTTTTTAGAAACAAAGTAAACAATTTAAAATCAAAGAGAAATATATAATATATAAAACATAGAAACAATTTAAATGACATAAAATTCTAAATAATTGTTTGAAAATCAGTTTGTAACCGGACCGGGTTAGAAACCGGTTGAAATACGCAACCTACAAATCAAACCTAAACCGCCAGGTTGGGTCGGTTGAAACCGGTTTGGGTCCCAAACCGGTTTCATTTTTTTCCAAACCGGTTCCCGAACCGGTTTTTTTGAACACCTCTAGCCAGAGCTACGCGATGGTGGTCGACACCGCCACAACATCTCGATAGTGACAACAGAGGTAGAAACGTAGCCATCGACTAACCAAAGACTTGCGACCGACGGCCACCAAAGCTAAAGGCCCCAGATCAACCAGAAACAACCAAGGCTAAAATGGAGTAGATGCACCAAGCCACCACCAAATCATCGAAGATCGGCAACCAGCAAATAGCCAGAGACCGGTGAACAGGTGCGCAACATGAATGAGAGAGGGAGGCTCAGCGACAAACATATCAAATAAGAATAGGTAAGAGCAACAAAGGTTGTACCCTAAGTAAAAACAATGGTACCACAAATGTACTTGTTCATCCTCTTCCTAACTAATATAAAGGTAAATATCATTCGGATGATTTGTTTGATTAAAGACTTTAGAATAGTGGTTTAGAAAAACCTATTAACTAGATTTGATTTGAAGTTAAAGTTATTAACTCTCACATTATATTTATAATGGTTATTAGATTTTAATAATCTTAACTTTTATATATTGGTCGGGATTAATCACAACTCAACAAATGTTTACGAACACTTCTAACTTTGAGCTTATTTTTCTGCAACGATCCTTTATTAATTAAGAGTTAACACCGTTAGTCAAAATAAAACAATAATAGATTTTATAATTTTATATTTAGTTTTTTATTTTTAATAAGGGGTATTTTGGTCAATTGATAATCATTTAGCACGTACTTAACGAAAACCGTTAACATCGTTAGTCAAAAGGGCGAAAACAGAAATGACTTGTATAACTCAGGTCAATAATGGAGACAAATTAAAGGTTGGTACTCAAATGGAGACAATCTGTAAAACCCAGGTACGGAATCGAGATTAACTTGGTTAAAAATAAAAGTATATTTTATAAAAAAATAATATTAGTTAACTAATAATATTAAGATAAGTTTTAGTGATTAATAAGAAACAATTAAAAAAGTAAAGTAATTAAAATACAAAATAAAATAATAAAAATAAATAATTTATCAAATATTACACATTTCATCCTTTTAAGAGTAAATAGCAAAATAGTCATTTATGAAAACCTAAATAAAAAAGTTATCTTCCTCTAATAGAAAAGACAAAAAGCATGGCAAGTTCAAATAAAAGTCGTTTTGTATACTTGACAATGTTTATAATTTTTAGTATACTTAAATAATAAAAATTTGCAATTTAATTACTAATATATATAAATATTGAAAGTTACATGATCAGTTATATTTAATATGGAGCCGTTATCATTTCACTTTACCCTCTTAATATAATTCAATACCCAATCTTATAACGTATATGTGGTCGTATAGCCTTATAGGGGGACGTATAACTCATCTGACACCCCTTTGAATTTTCCATCGTCTTTGATGTCAAATTTTGTTACATGTGCCGTGCAAGCCTATATGGGGCGGGACGTATAAATGTTCAATAGACTTATATGATATATGTAACCCTTTGATAGCCATGTGCATTATTTTCATTTTAAAAAATGTCAACTCTATGCATATTGATAGTCCTATACAAGCCGTATAAAAATATCAATTTATGAGGGCCGGTGTCCATTTAAAATTAGCAAGTACAAAAAATTAATGTAAACAATTATATTGTTATAAATAGTTTTTTTTTCGATGTTGGACCAACATTAAAAATTTGTCAGTTTACCATCATAATTCATTAACCCAAAATCTAATGTATGATACTTGAAAATCTTGTTTTGAGTTGTTTTTCGATGACATATAGTGAATACAACTAAGAAGATTTTGTTTTAAAAATGTTCAATCGTATATATTTAGTTTACAGTTTTATTTATCACAAAGGAAATATTATACGTTTTTAAGAACATAACTTTTTTTATGAACATAACCTGTTTTAAAAAAAAGTTTTCCTTACAAACTAGTAAAGTGTTTTGTATAAGTACTTTGTGACCGGACACAAATGAGTATCAGTTACTACACAGGTAGTTGGAACCGAACTTCGGCAGAACACTTTTACGGAAAAAAGCTAGATTAACCCAAACGTTAGTAATTATTCGTAGATTATCGAGAGATCTTCTCATCATGATAAAACGATAGTTACTAATAACAGTGAAGGAGCTTAAACCACACCACACCATGGTCTTGAAATTTAACTACTCTGCCTTTGTCTGTGCGTATGTGTTCTCTCACACGCATAGCATATGTGTGTGAGCACATTCAGTGGCAGAACTATGCCTATGAGAAAAGGTCAAGTGATTCAACTGATTTGATACTTTTTCATTACAAATCAAATTATTTAAATATAGTTACCTGCAGAAAAATTTTCCTATTTCGCCACTGAGAACGCTGGTAGAGGTTTTTTATTTGTACGTGTTGCCCATGCATTGCTATTAGGATTTTTGGACTCTCATGCAATTCTAATTTATTACTTGTAGTGTTAGTAGGAATTGTTTGGGCTCGAGATGTATTTATGATTACTAGTACCAATGATATCTTAGTCTAGTGATTAAGGGGGAGGTGGGAGACTTTTGTTTCTTTTGAAGGTTCAAGGTTCAAACTTTGGCATTGGTGAATTTTACTAACTTGATGATACTAACAACTAACAACTAACCAGTCGTTCAAAAAAAATTATGATTACTAGTGTTCCCTTAGTCTTACATTTAGCGTACAATCTATCTTTTCATGATAAAAGTTTTGAAGGACTTAGGGGCTGTTTGATTGTGCTGACCCAGTATGAGCTGACTGAGTCAGAAGCTGACCCAGTCAGAAGATCTGACTGAGTCATACATCTGACTGAAACTTGAGTGTTTGATTATGTATCTGACTGACTCTGCTGACTGAAACTTGGGTGTTTGATTATGTATCTGATTGACTCTGCTGACTGAAACTTGTCTTTGTATTTTAACTTGTGATGTGTAATCAATAGAAATTAACGAACTTTCAAAAGAACATAATAGCTTTAAAATTCAAAATGTCATACAAAATACAAGTTAAACATAAATCAACTTAACATAAATTACACATAATCCGAATAAAACACACCGAATTTCAAACATAAATCAACTTGAAGCATTTGAAAGTAATTGATTAGCAATTTGGTCTCGCAAAACAGTCATATATTCAACGCCTTCTGAATCCCACTCCATGCCTTGTGTGTTTTCACCATCGCTTCCTCCACCTTCACCATCAGGAGTAAACATAGTGTTTTGTTCAAAGTTTGTAAATAATTCATCTTGAATATTGTATTTCCTTATAAAGTTATGGACTGCAAAACAAGCAATGACTACGTCTCTTTGCACTCGAAAAGGATAAGGAGCCATTTGTTTTAAGATTGGGAATCTTGCCTTCAATACACCATAAGCACGCTCAATAATATTTCTAAGGCATGCATGAGCATGATTGAATCTTTCTTCTTTAGTTAACGCCCTTCGTCGTCGAAAATCTGCTAACCAATACCTTGTATTACGGTACAGAGTCATAAATCCACGAGTGTTGGTATATGCAGCGTCACAAAGGTAATATTTATCTGCAAATGTGAGTGTGACGTGTGTTATATCAAGAATACAAATAATATATGTAATAATAAAAGTTATAGTTATATTATAAACCTAGAGGAGGAAATCGAAATCCAGAGGTCGGATTAAATGCCACTTCTTTCAAAACTCGTGAATCATGTGCTACGCCTTCCCATCCAGCCCATACAAAGGTGAATATCATATTAAAATCACATATTCCTAGCACATTTTGATAACATTCACCTTTTCCTCTTCCCCTAAAACAAGTTTGTTGATTAGCGGGCACAACTGCATGTACAAGAGTTCCATCTAAAGCACCAATTGCTCCGGGAAATATGCTTCTTAGCCTTTGAAGTCTCTCCGAGGTATCTGTAGTTTCGTCTGAAGATGTTGGGACTATAATTTCTTTAGCAAAACACATCATTGCAACTAGAACCTCATGAAAACATTTATGAACTGTTTGATTGGAGTGTTGAAATCGTCGTTTCACCACACGAAAACGTTCATTATGCCCTATAATATGTACGAACATAGCCATTTTCTCTTCAATGCTTATAGTCTTACTAGGTCGCAACCAATTTCGTTGTGAAAAATAACCACATAATAGTACAAATGCCTCACGTGAAAGTCTCATCATTTCTTGACATTGTGTAGAAGATCCATGTAATAATTCATATGTATATGCATGCCCGGTTAAAGTAGAATCATTATCTCTATTCTTTCAATTCTTTCCTCTCGTTTTCTTTTCCGGGCCAACATCAACCAATACCATGAAAGTAGAAAGAATGATAAAATTTTACCATCTGTATACATACTTGACCTGTTAAAATTGATTCAAAATATTTATAAAAGTCACACAATATACATAACAAAAGTCATACAATATCCATAACAAAAGTCATACGAATGTTTTATAAAAGTCATACAATATCCATAACAAAAGTCATACAAAACCATACATAGAGACATACGATATCCATCCAAAAGTCACACAAAAGCCATACGAATGTTTTATAAAAGTCATACAATATCCATAACAAAAGTCATACGCAAGTCAAAAAAAACACAAAAGTCAACAAGTAATCCAAACTTCCTCCCTGCATTTCTCACCCACGACTCGCAGCTCACCGGCTTAAGACGTAACCAAACTTTTCTAATATCAGCACTTTCACCAAATAGCAAAAGAGCCGTGTTGTATCTCGGATCTTCTTCCCCCCATTCCATTTGTTCTAGCTTCTCCATGCATGCGTCCATTTCTTTATCAACATTATCTTTTTCCACCAACATCTTTGCAAGATTGATTATTTCATCCCCAACTTCTCTTAAATCATCATCTGTTGTTTTTCTACGAACTTCTTTGCTACTTTTAGTACTTGCCTTGCGTTTTGAACGACCCGAAGATTCTTCACTTACAGGTGGGAGATCTGTTTCCATCTGAGTGTACTGAACATCATCCACATCATACTCAGAAGAACCTTCAACGTGATGAGGTAGTGTGGATGATGGCCCCCAACTAAAAATGCCAGTCGCGGTCACCCCCTCAAATAATTTCGTACAAAGATCAGGGCAAGGAAGGGGTGCATTTCTCAACTTTTCCACAAACTTGTTCAACTGTTTGAAAATTTTTATAGTTATAATCAAGCTACTAACATTAAATAATCTTTTATTAATAAGGTTTTCATATTAAAAAAATACCTTTGCCTCCGCTTCCCATTCTTCATCGCTCATATTGAAAGTGTTGGTTATAGGATCATAAATATTCCCTGTTTTGTTTTTCAGTTTCACCCAAGCCCCGTACTTTGATCTCAAGTAGTCATATCGATTCTTCATTTGTTTATGTTCAACAATGAAATTATGCTCATTTTTCAGCTTTTCCGCAACAACTTTCCATGAGGATCCTTTAAGGCTACTACCCTCTCGACCATTGATTGTTATCTCATGTATACACGCTCCGAGAAAAGTTTTGTCAACACATTCTAACTTCCAAATAACTCTACTTTTTTTTCTACCATGTCTATATACAAGTAATCAAGAAGTAATATCAAAATCGATTTCAAAAACCCAATCATGAAGAACTAATACACACATCTAAACATTATCAAATTACCAACTAATAATAAGATCAAGAACCAATCATGAAGAACTTCTTACCCAATCATGAAGAACTAATACACACATCTAAACATTATCAATTTACCAACAAATCATAAGATCAAGAACCCATATATCAAATTACCAATTAATAATAAGATCAAGAACCAATCATGAAGAACTTCTTACCCAATCATGAAGAACTAATACACCATCTAAACATTATCAATTTACCAACTAATCATAAGATCAAGAACCCATATATCAAATTACCAACTAATCATAAGATCAAGAACTAGAAATTGAGCAAATTACCAACTAATCATAATATCAAGAACTAGAAATTGAGCAAACGTAACAACAAAGATGAAGTAGTAGGTACTTTACCAAGGGTCGCGCAGAGGCAGCGGGGCGAGCGGGCGGGGGAAGGTGACAAAGGCAGCGGGGTGAAGGGGGGGGGGCAGGGGAAGGTGGCAGAGGCAGCGGGGGGGAGGGGGCAGGGGGGAAGGCGACAGGGGGGAAGGCGGAAGGGGGAAGGCGGTCGGGGGGGGGGGGGGAGGCGGCAGGGAGTCGCGAATCCGGCAGGGGGTCGCGAAGGCTAGCAAGAGGCGAAGGCGGCAGCGGGCGTGGGTTGCAGCTGAAGCAGCGGGGCGAGCGGGGGGGGGGGGTACGATGGAGGCGAAGGGGGGAAGGCGGCGTGGGTTGCAGCGGGGCGAGCGGGGGGGGGGGGTACGATGGAGGCGGTCGACGGCGTAGGTTGCAGCGGAAGGTGGAGGTCGGCGGCCGGCCGGGGGGGGTGGAAGGGGAGGTCGACCAAAGGAGGAGAAAGGGGAGGAGTTATTTTGGGGGAGAAGATTTTTGGGTCAGACTCACACAAATTAAGGACTCGATCAGCCTTACTTACCGGGTCAGACCATCCAGTCAAACGCATCAAACACACTGACTGGCTGACCGGGTCAGCCAGTCAGTGGTCAGAACTTGGGTAAGACCAATCAAACACCCCCTTAATGAAGATGGGATGTCTAATATCTTTCATTACAGGGTGTAAATAGTTATCTATATTAATATATAAATCATAATTTTGGACACAAGTGTAATTTTTTTAACTATTATGACATTTAATATAACTTTTTAACTATTAAGGACAAATGTTCTATACAATAATTTTCTATTTTGCTTTTCAATTAATAAACTTCTTATAGTTAATACACTAATAATTCATATAAACATTTGACTACATTATACATTTTATTATTTATAATAGTTTAAATTAACATTTAATTTTATTAGTAAGTATAATATAAACATTTGAGGAGAACACACTTGTAATATTACTCAAAATTTAAATTTAAGACACCTAAAATAGTTTTTTAAATAAAAGATACAAGTGTATATACTATAGTTTATAAAAATAAACTGTTCTAATCAATAAAATATTTAATATATATTTACATTAAGTATGATCTTATTTATAATACCATAAACTAATATTAAAATATATACAATATATTAGTTATATATTTATAACTTAATAATATTTGATTTAAGTATTATTTTATATAAACATTTAAGTATATAACACTAAATATTTTCATAGTAATAATAATAATAATAATACTCAAATATTTTAATATTTTAAGGCATGTAAGAAAACGGTTTGATAACACCTACCACATCACTATATATAATAAATAAAAAAGATTAAATACAGTGAAGATAAAATTTTTCTCAATTTTATCACAATAATTTTCTTTTCTCCAAACTAATAAAACATACTTGTTTTTTTAATAATTTCACAATAAACTTCTAAATAATTTTAAAAACTAACCACAATACTTTCTCTCTTTATTTTTTTCCATATTGATACCTACTGGTTTTGTCATTTTTAAAATTTTATACTTGAGCTCGAGTTATGTTAAATTTATATTTAATCACCTGAATTTTTTTAAGATTTTATACTTAAATCTTTGAGTTATATTAAATTTATGTTTAATCACTAGAACCTTTTTATGGTTTTATACATAAGACTTTGAGTTATGTCAAATTTTATTTTAACCAATTTATAATAGAACTCATTAATTATAATATATTTACTATTTATGCATTATTTTTCTTCTCTGTTTTGAGATATTTATTTTTATCAACGTTTTGTATGTAACTTTTTTTCGGGTGGTCAGTACTAGCTTCTAAATATCAGAATTATATCTTTCAACTTTTAGGTAGCGTTTGGTATGTAGGAATGAGAGGCGGAATAGAATGAACCATTGAGAGTGAATGAATAAAGACATGTTTGGTTGGTGGAGGTAATGGAATGAACCATTACGTAGTTGATTCCATTCTCTCGAATTCATTCCGTCCGCTCCCTCTTCTTTTTTTCATTCCATATCTTCTTCCATAATTAATTACCAACACCACCTGCCATAACAACCACAACCGACCACCAAGATCGCTCGTCACCGGCAACCACCACCGGCCACCACCGCGATCGCCCACCACTACCCCGGGAACACCATCGTCGGACACCGCCACCGCCGGCCCGCCGGAAACCACTGAAGGCCATCACCACCAGCCACGGCCGGCGCCAGAAACCACCGTCGGAAACCACCTCCGAAGGCCACCGCCGCCGCCGGGAAACACCACCGCAAGAAACCACCTCCAAAGGCCACCACCGATATCTCAAGAAACCACCTCCGAAGGCCGCCACCGACATCGCAAGAAACCACCTAAGGCCACCGCTGCCTCCAGAAACCACCTCTGGCCACCACCGCCGTCGGAAACCACCACCAGCCACACCGTCGCCAGAAACTGCCGTCATCGGCCATCATTACTGGCGGAAACCGCCGCCGCCGAAAACCACCGCCAGCCATGTCACACCCCCGCTAAGAGCGGAAACACGGGGTTGCGACGAGACGGAATCGTCATAACACATGGTAAGCGATAGGGATGCAATAATAATAATGATGACATGCGTGTCATGACGACACCCGACAACAAGGGGACTTGTGTCGTGTTTAGTCAGTATTCACGACAACATAGCCATAAGCATAAACATGATATAAGATAAACATAGGTAATAACATTGTATGCAATTCCCACAACCCGGGAACAAGTTACAAAGTATAATGTTGTTTGAGACAGTTACAACAGTTGTTTTCAAAAAGACAAGTTTGGCCCGAAAAATGCATCCTAGGGTCTCCACTAAGGCAGCACACCTACAACCTCAGCTAGCATGATCACCTGAAAAGATATGCTCAAAATGGTCAATAAAATTGTTAGTGAGCTCGCAGGTTTAAGTAATAAAAGTGTAAGTGATGCTGTATAAAGTAAATGATATGGAATACTGTGAATACAGTTATATACACAAGTAAAATCACATGACATGAGCTTTGCAACCAAACCTAACGACGTACACAAAGAAATTGTCGGCATATATTCACCCAAGGGCCCGTTCCTGGCCACTGATGGTACCAACTAGTATACCATCGAACAGGGGTGGGGGTGTCAACCTAGTAGTACTACCAATACCTAACCGCCGGTTCTCACACTGGAATTAAATAGTTGCAAAGATAGAACCACACAGCAGACCCAAGCATGTATCAGATAAGTACTTGCAACACAGTATCACGTTGATTCCTTCTATGTAAATTGTATGTATGTTATACAGCATAGAAAACGGGCGAGCATACTTTTCCCCCATGTTTGTAAATGTTTGTAAAGTAGTATAAGCATAAAAAGGGGCCACGAAACTCACATGTTAAGTGGTAAGTATGAAAGATCGAGATTTCCAACAGTGGAATGCAATGATCGGTCAAACACCTATTGACAGTTATTGTTCAGCATTAATGACCTGTACAAAGTGTATAGTAATGTTTGGTCGGTTTGGGTTGTATCGGTTCGGTCGTGGGTAGCACACACACAAGCGGACACACGCATCAGATCTTATGTAGATCCAAATACTAAGAGCAGCCGTCATTGCTTATGACATCCTTGTAAAGATCTCATTGTTATGAAAGATGACACTTGTATGTTAATAGTGTTGACTTTAATTTTTTTGTGGTCAAGCAATGACATTTTTACCGATGTTACTTTATCATCATCAGACACACAACAGGACCAGACGCTCAACCCACGTTCCATTCGTACGAATCAACCTTCAATCGTGCGAATTAGCTACTTTCGTGCGATTGAACCTTCATTCGTGCGATTGGACTCATTCGCACCACACAACACACACATTCGCACAACCCAACCTCCATGCGCACGAATCAACCCTCAATCGTGCGAATTAGCTACTTTCGTGCGATTTAACCTTCATTCGTGCGATTGGACTCCAGTCGTGCGAAACACGCACAATCGCATACATTCAGTCGGTCACCTGACTCAATCGCACACAATCATTCATACGCATGACTCAATCGTATACACTCATTCGCACGCCTGACTCAATCGCATACAAACACACAGTCGCACGACTCAGTCGCACGACATGCCTAGTCGCACAACTCAATCGCACGATTGACTTAGACGCATGATTCAGTCGCACGACTCACTCAGTCGCACGGCTCAATCGCATGACAGACCCAGTCGCCTGAACTGCAGAATCGCGACTGTGGTCGGACTGAGTAGCCCCGAGCTGCTCTAACGTGAGTTTTACACCACAAGGACTTCCAGAAACACTCAACAAACATACACAAACATGAAACACAAGCAGAAAGACCTCACACGCACCCACACGACCTCATGTGCTTGGGTTGAACCCGAACACCCGAAACCCTAGTTTGGACAGCCATAGAAGACAAGAAAAGAGACAACCAAATTTGTCTACCTGCTAGAATGAGTAGATGAGACTGTAGATGAAAATAGACGACGAAAACGAGACCACACGGTAGATTTTGGTGCTAGAATGAAGAAAATGTGCGTGTAGGGAGTGAAGAGGTGAAGAAGATGAAGTGAGTGAGGAATGTGGCTGGGAATGGGGTTTATATACCCAGTCCAAGTTTGCAAAATTACAAGTTTAGTCCCTGCAATTAACCCTCGAGTTTCCCAAAATTGTTTCGGTTGATTACGACCTTAAAATGTTCGTTATATTAAGGTTAAAAGCGTGTTTAATGGCATTTGATAGTCTAAAATGGTTTTATTAATGACAATGGTCGAAATTAAAAATGATATATTTGGTGGTAATGGTGATGAAATTTATAAAAGGTTTATGCTTAGCACACGTTCTTGGAGGAAGTACAGGCACAAAGGAAAATAGACAGACATGATTCCTTAAAGCAGGAGTTCATGAAGAAAAGGAAGAATAATTAAAATATTTCTATGCTTATTTATGTCGTTTGACGGACCTTAAGGCGACGGATGTCACAAGCCACCACTACCACTGGAAACCACCGCCGGCCACCACCACCACCGGAAACCACCACCGGCAACCACCGCCACCGGAAACCACCGCCAGCCACCGTCGTCGCCAGAAACCACCTCCGGCCACTACCCCCGCTCGCCATCACCATCTTAACTACTTTTACATTTTATTTTTTTGTTTTTTATACCTAACAAATAAAACAAATGTATGATTTATTTATTACTAAATGACAACCAAACAAAACAATGTAATTTAATGATTCATTTGATTCTCTTATCAATTTCATTTTCTTATTCTTTCCATTCATTCGTCCATTCCATTACCACGTACCAAACATACTCTTATAACTTTCGCTGTCCCACCCACTGATTCTGTGTAATTGATGTGATTTTCGACTGCCTCATTAATACCACTTCCGTCATCACACACATTAAAGAAGATCCCATGATTAAAGCCTCACTCATTTCTCTCTCACAAAAAAACCAATGGTTTATCCATAGCCTCTTTCTTCTCTCATAAGTGAGTACACAACCTGTCTCCGTTCAAAACTTTTTGCTCACTATGGCGATGATGGTCTTCCTAGGTGCGAAGGAAGTAGTTAGGAAGGAGAACCACCGTGGTTCAGGTTAGGTCACGACAACAAAATGCAATCATGGTGGTTCTGGTCCAAAGGTGGTTCTTGTAGCCAGGGCCAGTCATGAGTATTTTAGTGTCGTAGACAGATTTAAAAAAGGCCATTAGGCCCTAGTGAATTAACATATATAATTTTTTTAATGAAAACATACGTTTTAGCAATAAACGTAACAAAATCATAGTATTAAAATGATATTATGTAATAGGTAACGTAGATCTTTCTATTCAACTTTGTTGCTAGGATTTTCCAAATTGGATTTTTTTCTTTTTCATCCCTTGTTGGCCGAAAATTGAGATTTGAGTTTTTTCGAAAGATGCTATTATTTGGGTTGATAAAAATGAGTTAAAACATATAAGTTTATATAATAAAAATGGACCCCAAGAATAATATTTTGGTTAAAAGATAAAAAAACACACATACATAATAAAAAGTAAACATAAAACAATTTTTTAAAGCCACCTAAGCGAGTGGGCCCTGAAGCATTGTCTAGCCCGCCCCTCCTCAAGGCCGCTATGGTTGTAGCCGACGTGACCACATGTTAATGTTAAGCCCAGGATGTAGAAACCCAAAAGTAAAATAAGAAAAAGAGTTAATTACACAATAGTCATTGTGATTTGGTGAAAATAACAAGTTTGTGTGCTAACTTTTCTAAGTAACAAGTTAACGTTTTAGGGTTTTAGTTTTGTAGCGAGTTTGGGTTCTAACACTAACGACCGCTAACTTTTATGTTACGTTAAAGGGAATTTAAGTCATTTAACCTCTTAGGTACTAACTATAAACTGATTATTCTTTGAGGAAGTATTTATGTAATTAACTCTAACTCCATTTAAAATTATAAAATTTTCGAAAAATAGCAACCCAACCCTCTCCCATTCCGTTTTCCCGGCCAGCTTTCACCTGCATCGTAAATTGCTCAAAAATCTCCAACACCTCCATCCCCACTCTTTACCACCATTGCTTCAAACAGAAATTTGTAGATGGAATCTGAAGAAAATTCAGATCTAGAAGTTCTTGAGCCATAACTGTACATATATAAGATCACTTGACTTGTAATTTCTTTAAAAACATAGATGGAAGCAAAAGAGAGAGATGGAGAGCAGAGAGGGGGAGGTGGCTGATGATTTGGGTTCGGAGGAGCGGCGGTGGTGGTTTGGAGGAACCGGTGGTGCCACGACAATGTGGTAAAATGTAACAATAGGATATTAAAAACAAATGTCTAATTAATTCAGATGAGATGCATTAACCATTCAGCATTAGACCTCTTAATCATTCAACATTAATATGATACTTAACCATTAAATGTCTGAACCATTCAGATATTTGTTTGCGAAACAAATAGTATCAACCATTAAATGCTGAACCATTAGTTCATCAAAAGTACTTTTGTCATTTCACTCTAATTAACGGGAAAATTAACGAAAGTTAATGTTAATACTTAAACTCGTTACAAAATTAAAAACACAAACTCCAAACCTGTTACTTTAAACATTTAATACCCAAATCTTTTATTTTCCACAAACCACATAGACTATTCGTGTAATTAACCGTAAGAAAAAGAAAATGGATATGTTACTTTTATGATTTAATGAAGGCTCTAAACTAGTTGTAGCTTGTTGCTAGATTATAGGGTTTAAATTCGATTGCACATACGGCGGAGTTCTTAGAGATATTTATTTTCGTAACGATCGTTCTCTTTAAAAACGGGTCATGCATGGAATTTTCTAAAAATGAGTGTTATACAATTGCTTTTTAAAACGTTGTTATGTTGCGACAATATAGACGAGCAAAATTAGATTTATTTTGAGTATTCAATATTGAAAAGTTAAAAGAATGTTTTAATTTGTTTAGGGTGTTAAAGAAGAAGAGCATACTTTTGAGATGCATTTTTTTAAATGTTTATGGGACATTGTGACGTTCCTTTTTATAGAACTTCTGTGCCAACAAACAGTCCCTAGTCCTCAACGGGATATAAGAATGAATTTCCAGAGTTAAGTTCTATTTCATTTTATATTTTTGGCACTTTAATCCGCAAAGATCAAATCATTAAAAAAAACTTATGTCTCGGAAAAATCTTTCTCCATGGAGAAAAGGCTTGACTAACTCCGTCAAGTTTTATGTTGAAATGTATGTCATTTGACAAAAATACCTTTAATGAATAAACGATTTAATAATAAAGTAATAGATTTTTAAGGGCAATAAATATTAAACCAGCAATAAATAAACAAAAATAATTCAAAAAACTTACAAAAATATATGAAATTAGCTTTAGTAAACCCATACTATCCAATATAATAAAATTTAATAATTATAAAACGATATTCTAAAATGATATATAATTGAAATTACGTATTAGAAAACACTATAAGTAATAAAATAATGATATTAATTTTTTTAAATTTTTTTGTTTTTCCAAAAAACTAAACATTTTGTTTCAAAATAATCCGTTTTTCATGAAGATAAGCCTTTTTACAACATCACTCAACAATCAATCAAAATTAAACCAACCCCATGAAATGTTCGATGTAAGTTTTATTACGTTAGTATTATTAAAAAATATAAAACTAGCCCCCATGAAATGTTTACACAACCCCAAAGAACTATTATAACGACCAACCAAGAAATTTGAGACTGTCCTCAAAGATATTTAAAATATTCAAACCTATATAATCAAACTAACATATACTATTAGAAAAACTTATAAACTAATTAACTATATAAATAATTAAACTTGTTACTCTATTTTATAATTTAAATCCAATACCCAAATGCCTAATAACTATTTAAAAAAACCCTAAACTCATCACTCTATTATCTAAACTATTAAACAATAATCTAATAATTAACAAACAATTCAATTAAAGTTTATAATATTATTATATTCATAGTCATTGAAGGGAGGATTAGTTCCATCACAAATCCGATTCTAAACAATCAAAAATTTTTTGGTCATCCTAAACCTTTGCCTGCTATGTTTTTATCCATACCTTGTTGTTGGAGTTGCATATAACCGGTCACCCCTTTCTCCATGTTACATCCCCTTTTAAACCTGATTTTAAACAACTACATATTTTTAACTAGTTATTTCTTTCTAAACGATTAAAGTATTTGTAATATGTGTTTGATATTTAATTTGGCTTTCTATTTTATTATGTGACCTTGCCCGAACCAAGCCAAACCAAATTAAATTTATATACGCCCACCGAATTACTCAACTCCAACCAGTTCCATGAAATTCGACATTACACGTCCATTGATAGGATGCGTCAACTAGGGTTTGTGCTTCTAGGGATAAACACATACAAAGATAGATGTGTGATGGTTGGTGGTGATATGCTTAGTTGCTTACCACATAAAAAGATGGAGGTGTGGTGGTTGGTGATGTTACGTCGATTGTGGGCTATGAAAAGATGTGATGGGGTGATCCATGATTGGTGGGGTGGGATAGGGGTGTTTATCGGTTTGGTTATCAATTTGTTCGGTTTATTTGGTTTTGAATCTTCACAAACTAACTCAAACTTTTATATAACACATTTTATCGTGTTCTTTCAGCATTGTGTTATCGGTTTGTTCGGTTTATTTGGTCCTCGTTTGCACAAAAGATTTGGTTTTAACATCCTCGTTAGTATTATTATTTTTGTTTATTTATTTAGTCCTTAATTTGAGTTTTTTTTTATGTTGGTGGGCACTGATAATGATGTCTCATGGGTGCTACTTGTCACAGTTTACATTTTTTTTGCAACATGTGAAGCTTAATACTAGTTGGTGTCTAATGTTTAACACATCTAGCGGGAAGCATGTCATAGGCCACCCTAATACACGAGTCTATGAATTGTGTCTATGTTATCTAAAATTTAAAACCATAAATGACCTATTAGCTAAAACTAAGCTACAATCATGCACATTATCATCTAAGTGTTTGTTTGTTTCAGCCTCTTCATGGTTCGGATGTCTGAATGGTTCGGCACTTAATAGTTCAGACTGTTTGTTTTGTGATCGAATGTTTGAATGGTTCAGACATTTGCTTCTGAATTGTTAAGCATTATACTAATGCTTGAATGGTTAAAACCTATTATCTGAATTGGTCAGACATTTGCTTTTAAATAATTAAGCAATATACTAGCTTTTAATGATTCAGACCTCTTAATGGTTCAACACATAATAGTTCAGACGTCTTATTGATTAAACACTTAATTATTTAAAAATGACCAAACAGCCCCTAAACCATTTTGTTTCAAATGCTTTTCAACTTGATTACGTGGAACCATTGCATCACTATAATATGTTCAAACCATTGCATCACTAAAATATGTTCAAACCATTGCATCACTAAAATATGTTCAAACCATTGCTTTCACAAAATAGAATCAGTATGTATTGTGGTTATGATTACTTTATCATGTTTTTTTTGCTTTTTTCTTCTATTTATTAAAATTGTTTCATTTGTTAATTATACTTTGGATTCAATTAACTATTTCAATTAAAGGATTAACACTGAACTGTAAGGATCGTAAGCCACATGCATATGAGCTTGTGCAGAATTAAAAGTGATAAGAGTGTTCTCTTAAATTACAAGAACAATAAAAACATACCGTAATCTAATGCAGGGTCAAATTCTTCAAATGAGCTTTTTATATGTCAGAAGATCATTGTTGTTAAGGAATTGTTCTTCTTAGGAGACAATCGTGATTGATTTTGAAGGTGATAAAATAGTTAATTTTTTAGAAATGTTCAAATATAAAGTCTTATAAAACTAAAAAGTCTAATAAGTAATATCAACCATCCATTTTATTAATCAATGGTTTGTATTTTAATAATAATCACTTTTATTGATCTTTTGTATGTTCCTCCATTTTTTTAAACATTTATAACTTTAATATATGTTAATATTTTTTTAAAATAATTACACTATAAAAACGAGTGTTTTTATCTTTAAAACATGCACACTATTGTTATATAATAAGATTAAAAAATTGACGTTTTAACATCGTATCTCGTCATTGTGTTTTAGTGCAGTTCATTATGTTTTTTTGTTAGTTATTGTGTTAATTTTGAATACTATTGTGTTTTTTTCTAAAATGATTAATTTAAAAAACATATAATGATGGAATAACATTGTTGTGTATTTTTAATATGTAATATACAATAATAAATTAACAACTGATCAATCTAATACATTAAAAACAATAACAAAATAACACAATATCTCATTGTGTCTTTTGATCATCATTATGTTATCTTGAATAACGTGAGTTTTGAAAAATATATTGTTGAAATAACATCATTGTGTATTTCTAATGGTAAAATACAATGAACAGTAAAAAGTTTATATAATCTGTTAAAAAAATAATAACAAAAATGACAGATTTTGTTATTTTTAACACTATGAGTTTTAAAAACTAGATTGGTGAAAGTATATCATTGTGTCTTCTAATTGAAAAACACAATGATAGATAATAAATTTATAATCTCTAAACAATGATAAAAATAATATAAAATGGTCTAAAACGTAAAACACAATTATTTATACACATAACAAATAATGTAAAATATATGACACAATAAACTGATATTTGACACAATGAACGTATAAGACACAATAAGTTTGATGTATTTGACACAATAACCAAGATACCCTTCTCTATAAAACAATCTAATAACACCTATCAAACCAACAATACTTGTTAGTATTTTTAGATTAGACATATTTTTAAGTATATCCCTGCCATTTTACATATGGGCCAAATAAGGTTTATCGAATCTTATTCTAGAAATTATACCGGGATTTGAATTTAGTTTTAAAATTTTTAAATACGAATAATCAAATTTTGATTCGACCAAACACCTATATAAGTATAATCATGTATATTAGTCTGTTTTTAACGTGGCTCGACCTTAAAGGGTCGTAAGGGCACGGGCATGTATATGAACTTATGGTATAAAAAACATTTTCTGTCTTATTAACTAACAGATTCAAGTTAAGAAACCGACACAAAATATAAAAAAGTAAAAAAGGATATTATTAGCAGCATTTGTGAAACCAAAAGTATGTTAAACCAAAAGTTGTATCTTATACGACCCGGAATCACAACTGAAATTCTCAGTAAAAGACACTCTTACGCTTGGTTTATTTGTTTTTAACCATTATCAAGTGTGTGAGCACATGGGTGGCTCTAAGGGGTCGGCCTAGGGTTTGATCTCCTCAGGGTTTGGAATTTTAAAAAATTTCATTTATTGTATGTATCTTAAAAATAAAGCCTATAAACTATAAATTAACCATTAACAAACCTCATAACACTTTAATTATTTTAGTCTATTAAACATTACCCTAGAGTCTATTAATATTTTAATTAATTAACCCAATATCATTACCCAATTTAAACATAATCTAATATAATAATACCTACATTAAAGAAAAAAAAGAAAAGAACTTCATTCAAGATTTTAATGGTAGAAATGTGAAGACCGATTGGTGATCAACTTTGCCCCTTCAATCGCATTATACAAGTTACCCGGTTTAGACTTTTTTATACGTTGTATTATAGGGTATAAATTTTGTTCTCGCCCGGGGCAAACCCTAGGAATTCTTGACAAACAAAGGCATTTCTGGTTCTAGCCGAAGTCAAGCAATTAGTAATTTACACTATTTCGATTCCTTTGAGTTTGTTTTTTTTTTTACTTTTTGATCATACACATTTTATGTTTGTAATTACATTATCAATAAAACTTCAAAGAAAAGATATATATTGGAAGTAGTTTATTGTTGACTCAACCAAATAAAAGTTGCATAAATTCATAAGTCTCTGGGCTGTTGAATGCTTACTGGGCTGATAAAACTCTGGGCTAATTGATTACTAACGGGACATTGAGTTTCACTAAATTGGCGGGCATTGCCAGGTTGAACCTGAGATAAAAGAGACTCGAACCCTTGACTTCAAGGGAAGCTTCATTGCTTTAAATACAAATGATTTTGCTATTAAACTCAACCCCCGGGCCCCACTCCTAAATATCAGTTTTCTTTGAACGGAAAACTTTTCAACAACACATCGAGCACTCCCCACATGGTTTTTGAGATGATCAAAAGTTAATATTTTTTTAGATTAAAAACAGAGTGAAAATTAAGATGTTAAATTAAAATGATTCGTGTAATTTCAATTTTGTTGTTTTATAACTTTATGACATTGTGCTCTAGCTCCTTGCTATAGCTGTTCTAATGATTTCTTTTTCCTGGGTTAAAGAAAATATAAATTAAGACTAAATTACACGGATGGTTTTTGGGGTATGACTGAATTGCAACTTTAGTTCATGCTTTTAATAAATTATAGATGCGAGCCTGACCTTTGCATGGTATGTAGACTGGTAGTCCCTAATGCTAACAGATGTTAAGTTTCTCAGTTAACTTAATGTAAAACGACCAAATACCCTTAACTAAAAAAATTAAAAAGACCTACAAATTAAATACAACCAATCTACCCCTTACCCCACCCCTTCATCTTCATCTTCTTCTTTCACCAGTCATCCCTACCAATCAATATCACTAGCAGTGGTCACTACCACTACCACATATCCTAACTATCACCAAAAACCTCATTTCTAATGTTGGTTTTAGGTGGTTGCGAGATGGGATCCACGATGGTGGTGGTGAATGCGACGTTCGGTTTTCAGATGTCGATGACAATGACGATGTAAATGGCGATGGGGTTGTGATACGTTTTCCGATGGCGACGACTACAAATCTGCGATAGGATGGGTCTGGGGGTGGAATGTCGATCGTGTAGCGGTGTTAGTGGTGGTTGAGGGAAAAAAGGTCGTGGGCGTGGTGGTGATGATTGTGCAGAATGATGAAGATGATGATAGTGCGATGGAGATGGGGTCGAGTCTTTTGGGATGGTGGTGGTGGTGCTTAGCACCCTTAAGCGCTGGTGCTGGTGGTGACATTTGGTGGTGGTGATTGTAGTGGTGGTGGTGGTAGTGGTAGAGACCTTTGGTGGTGGCAATTGGGAGTCATGGTGGTTTCGGTGGTGGTGGTGGTGGGTTAAGGGTAGAGGTCCACGTGTTGAATGCTGAGAAGAAGCTAAAAAGGAAAGGGATATTATGGTCTTTTTAAAAAACTAATTGAGAAACTTAACCTTTGTTAGTGCTAGGGACTATCAGTGTGCACTGCTTGCGTAGTTCAGGCTCACATCTATAATTTATTGAAAGTGTGGACTAAAGTTGCAATTCAGACATACTCTAAGGACCATTCGTGTAATTTACTCATAAATAAATAAATAAATAAATGGAGAATACATATATCTTCATATAAATTTTATTAATTACTTATATACCCAACTCAAACTTTTAATTACATATATCTTTTTGTCAAACTTAATTAATTACATATATACCCAAATTATAAACTTAGTTACATATATTCACTTCTAAAACTTAATTAATTACATATATACTCAACTAAAAGATTAATTACACATATACGATTTATTAAACATAAATATTATATATTTTATTACTTTTATTAAAAATAACTTATATAGGTAGTATTTTACTATTATTTTTATTAAACTATTAAATTACGTTTTTCCTTCTTTATTTGTTTTTCAAGTTTTGATTATTTATTAATATTTATGTACTAAAAGTTTTTATTTTTTTTGTTTTTATACATTTTTATGCTAATTTTTTCGATACACACTTCTAGTCTCATTATGAAACATAAAATTATGTGTTCGGATCATATTTAATAACAAACTGGAAGTATCTCATACATGAAACTGAAAAAATTAGCATATTGTGATTCTGATTCTCGACTATAAAACCTCAATCAACGCCTGTAAACTTCACAATTACCGACTCGTGAGCAACATCTGGTCGTGCCTCAGAGTTCATAGGTTCCTCACACTGCTAACAGCGATTGTTCGGCGAACTCCTGTGTTTTTCAGGTGAGTATATTGGAGAAGACGAAACAGTGAGCAATGGTTACTAATTTTCAATTCAAAGGTAGGATTGTAGGCTATTGTTACGTATATAAAATAGTAATAGCTCGATCACCATTCACCCTTCACATGTTCATGTTTCCCTTGTTTACATTTTTTTAATTTATAGATTGTCCGGAGTTCGTGAGGTGATATTGGTTGAGTAGCTATCGAACTCTAAAAGTGACATGCTTCATGAGTCGTTATATTGCAACAAATACAATTAATAAAATTAGAATCTATTTGTTTAAATAGCAGATTCTTCGTAAATAACAATGAAACAATTTGAAACTAAAAATAGTAATACACGTTCTAAACTCTTCAAATTCTTAAAAAACCTTATTTACAAAACAATAACAAAAATTAAATAAACACCTCTATGAATATCAAGTAAATGTAATTGTTATCTTTTGATACCTTTATTGAATTATTTTACTTTTTGAGAAGTAATAAAATTACCAATTAAATACATATACCTTAAAAGTCACGTTGAATACGGTGTATGCAGCATCGTATGCAATTACAATTTAGTGACCTGCATAACTAAGGTAGAAAAATATTGAGCCTTAAAAGTCACGTTGAATACGGTGTATGTAAAATTACCAATTAAATACATATACCTTAAAAGAGAGATATCTTACAAAATATATTGAGCCTCTATCAATAAACCAGACATAACTAAGGTAGAAAAATTAGCAGATTGAATTCTCTAAAAGGAGTATTAAGATCCACATTCGGCATAGAAAAAGCACCTGGAATAGAATTGTGTTGTTTGTTGGGCGCTGACGACGGAATTGAAATTTTCCAGGGGAAGAAAGGAATTTGGTTTGATTTTGATTACATGGTTTAGTGGTTTACAACAATTAAAAAAACTCTTGAATACATTGTTAAGCTTGCAAACAAACTAATAATATATGAAAATCCTTAACAAAGTAACTAAGTGTGGTGGGTTTACCACTATGCATGCATCACAAAAGGGGTTTGCTTGGATCTCATGACTTGGATCTCATGACACAACGGGGGATGTCAAAATTGCATGTGTGACCTCTTGCCCAATCTTCGAGCTTGATCTAAGTACTTGTTGTGTGTCATGAATCCCATGCCGCTCTCTCTTGTGAGAGCAATAAGGGTTCATGTGTTCTTGTTGTTTGCTCGGAGTGCATGACTACTATCTTTTACGGGCCCATTGAGAACCGCATTTATTCTGTAGTCGGTCAAGCTCTTTTTGGAGATGTAGATGGAGATGGAGCTATAACAATCATAGGAGGTTCAGATCCAAATTTGTCGATTGAACATCCATTGTTTGAGATTGTATCAGCAAATCAAACAATCATACCAGAAACTGAGAAGGTGATTACACTTACACTTGATGGAGGAAGGGCTCACATTTCACAAGCAGAAGTTAAGGGCTCGTAGGCATTTTGTATGGAAACTTGACTAGTGTGTGTGTTTTGTTCGTTATCGATGAGATGAGAAACAAATCTATAGAGGATGGAAAACGTACCACAGGTGAATGGTTAGATTTAGGGGGGCCCAACTCAAGACCAAGTGATGCAACGGGTTTGGGGCCCCCAAATTAAGACCCTCACTTTAATAATTTACAGATAGATACGTATGCATATATTTGAGCTTTTTCTTAGATATTACATGCTTCTTCTCGTGGGAACATGAATCATGAGATTTTAAGTCAAAAAAATACATTAAGGTTAGTTTGTATTTGACTTTTGTAATCTTTATTTTTGTTATCTTGTTTTAATCTTAGTTTTTATGGTTTAATTTATTGGTTTAAGAATTAGATTGCAATATTAATTTTGTCTTCCTTTAAGTTTTTTATAGTTTTTGCAATATTGATTTAGGACCATATTTAAATAGTTAAGTTTTTAATATTTTACTCATTTAACTTTTAACTATAATTATTGAACAGTTTAATCGAATCTTTCAAATGACAAAATACTAAATAAATTATCTAGTTATAATATAGAAAGTTTGAAACTTCTTGAGCATCAACTCATTTATTTTTTAGTATACTCTCTAAAATTAAATTTTTTATTTACTAGTATACTATTTCATACTTACTTGTTTGATTATTACGAATTGATTACCCGCATTTGTTTTAGACTTAACTTGTGTGATAAAGCTTATAAAATAGTAATATAAATGTTAAACCAAAATCAAAAGTGTGAATGTGATATATCTAATAAGGAAAAAAAATTACACAAAAAGGCCCTCAAAATTTTAGTTTGCTTGGGACATCCAATTCGGTTGACCCGGCCCGGGTTAGATTTGGGTGTTCTGTTCAAGTTTGGGCCGGGTGTGACGATTGAAAGAGTTGTTCTTCATAGCCAACCTATTACAACTCCTGTTGCCACCTAAAGCCATGACTAATGTGATATGTGTCACATGCGCATATGCTTGACAATTCATATCATCATATGTCCTATGGTCCATATATGCACACATAAAAGAGGAAGAGAGAACAAAGATGGCTTCCTTGTTGGTTTATTCATGTTGTTAGGATTGTTTCTCGTTTCTCCAGATTGTGATATGGTTCATACTTGGTGGCTCATGATCTTCTAGGCTATTAAGTTAATGGTAGCAGATATAGTTATTTTGTTGTCATTTCTTTGTTTGTGTAAGTTTATAATTATTGTCAAATGTTGTTTTTTTTAATTAAGTATGAATACATATGAATTGATTCAGAATATCTGTTGTATATTAGAATAATACAAAACAACTGTTGTATTATCAAACTTTCATGTATAAATGTTGTCTAGTTCAAGTCATATCTTTTTTTCGTAAAATAATATGTGATTGCAACCCGGATTTGTTTGTGGGATTTGTGACTTGAATAATAGTTTTTAGGTGGTGTTTATTTTTTTTAAAAGCTCTTTTTAACCTTTTTATCTGCGCATACGAAGACGCGGGAAAAACGTTTGAGTACGCATACTGTTTTCAAGTCTTCACGACCTCTTTTCCTTTACCCTCTTTTCTTCTCTCCTCCTAGACATTTGTTTTCTTTCATTTGAACCCTTCAACCTACCGCCTCTAACCCGCACCACACCACTGATCTCCGACCGTCGCTCGTCACCTCTCCCGTCTCCACACCACTACCATCCGACCCCCTCACCAATCGCATCCCTCCCTCCTCTGACCCTCTCGCCAGTCGCAACCCTCCCCCATCTGCAGCCTCCTCGCCTGTCGCAGCCCTCCCCCCACCACAACCCCCTCGCCAGCCGACTACCCTCCGGCCGACGCCCCCTGCAGCCACGGGTTAGATCCGGTGAAGGTTGAGCTTAATCGGTTGGAAAATGAAGTTAGAGGTGATTTGTGCGATATGATCTAATGGATTGATTGAATAATTGAATGATTGAATCGTTTTGGTTGTTTGAATGTTGATGTTGTTTGCTGTAGTTTATTGTATATTTTGTATGTTTACCAATGAAATTGTGCTTAATCGGTTGGAGAATGAAGTATGGTGTTTTGTTTCTTTCTTTCTTGTGAAAGATGTGTGTTTGTACACCATAGTTGTAAGCCGGATTTTGATCTTCTCTTTTTAGCATAATCTTTTTCGTTATCATTTACAAATATTATGGTGTTAATTGTATTGTTATGATCTGCTGTATGCCAAAAAGCCATATGTTCCTTTAATTACAAAATATTTTAATGGTTTGTAAGTCTTTTTTTTTGTAAACTGCAGACGTTTGGTCGACCTCTTCTGCTGCAGATATCTGCAGATGTGGTCCATAGCCTACGAACGTTTTCCTGCCTTAGATTTCTGTTCTTTATTCTCTGAGAGCATCTTCATTGTTAAATCTAACTAGTGTATCATGTTAGCTGTCATATTATATTTACACGCATCCTTAAAAATAAATTCTCTCTCCTCTAACTCTACATTTATATAACTTTGAGTGGTTGTGGTAGAGAGGAGACAACCCAAACTTGTTTGTGCTCATTCGGATTTTCGGATGGAACGAAACAAAAACTTGTTTGACCATTAGGCATTTATTTCCATCCGAATTCATCATTAACGCTAGCAGTGCTCCCACGCAAAAGAAATCGACTCAATTAAGTTGATTATTAGATATATTAAGTATTAGATTATTGATTAGTAATTGCTATATTAAATTACTAGAATAAAGATCAGTGTAATATACAGGTTTAATCATTAAAAATTGATTTTAATTAAAAGGTTCATAAGTCACAATATTATTGTTAATCTTTGTATATCGATTTTTTATGTAATTGCCATGTTATTTGATCTAAGCCGTTCAATTTAGAAACTTTAAATCTCAGCCATCTAAATTACCCTAATTCCTGAGATTAAAATAATAATGATACATAATGTCTATATTAATAATTGAAAGGAAATAATAAAGGCAACCAATGTGCAGAATCAAAATGGAAAGCCTATTCTCTAATCATACAAATCTTATGTTCCATCTACAACTATACACCAGAGATTGTCTAATAACATGTATGTTAGTATTTACGCTTGATAAAGTGTTTATGTACGTCTGTATTCAAAAGGGTTTTTGATCAAGTTTCACATTTTTTTGTCAAACCTAATTAATGTGTATTCATATTTTCTGTAATAGGTTTGAAGAGATTAGCATAAGGGTTAAATATGATAACAATTAATGTGGGATTATGTGAAGTTGTATTTGCAACCTTGAGAGCTTGCAGTCCTTTAGATCTGTTGAATCTAGAAGACATGCAAACCAAGCACTTTCCACAACTATTAGGATTTAGGAAGCATGAGGTTCATAGTAACGACATAGAGGTATGTAGAAATGGCAATTTTTCACCAACAAATATCATAATTTTATATACTATATATAAAACATATAATATGAGTATTTAAAGACATCATAAAATTAAAAACAACTCTTTTACTCAATGCATAAGATACAACAATTATTTACCCATTAACTAAAAACCTTAATTTATTTTAAAATATCAGTTATATCTTTTAATTTATCACGTTTCAAAACTTTTTGAGACTACAATTGTAATCTGTGTATTTTTTAAATGTTTTTGATGTAAATTTTTTGCTGAACTGATTTGTATTTTGTGAGATACAATAAGTTAATGCGTAAATGTACAAGTCGTCATGCAAAACCCCTTTGTTTAGTGTTTTAATTTTTAGCTTACAAAAAAAATATAAATCTTTTGTAAAATTACTACAAGAATAATTAAATTAGAAAATGTGTTGGTTATAAAATGTCGCATCGCCCATTACGCAAGCACACTTCTATCATCTATAATCTATAATTTATAACATATAATAAAATACTAACTATTGTCCACATGGTGTCTAACTAAATTGTACACCTAGACGTCACGTAGACTCTGCCATATGTATTCATCATATTCACTTTGAAAATCTTGATTTTTAACCTTAAAATCATTTCCATATATTTTATAACTTTTAAAAATTTTGTTTTTTTAATTATAACCTACATACTCTTTCCAACCATAAACTCAGACATATATATAGAAAGTATTAATTGAGTTTGTTAATTTTAGATAAAGACATACACGTGATAAATAAAACTTCTAATATTGTTTACACAGAAGTATTTGGATTTTTATAAACATTTATTTTACTTTTAATTAGTCTTTGTTTTAATATTATATCTTTCTTTCAAATTTTATATTTTTATTAGATTGATTTATTAATGCAATATGAGCTCCCTCTTTTCTTTTGAAATTATTTACATTTCATTTTTCATATACCCAAACTATTGAGATAATTTTAACAATTTAATTTATTTGTTATATATCTCATATCATGCTATAATTTAAGTTTGCAAGTGTCATTTTTTTTTCTATTTTTTCAACCCGTGTAACACACGGGTAACTAACTTATAATATTGTAAATGAATATAATATAGATATTATGTATCATTATTAATTTTAATATCGGTTAGTAATAAGGATTTTGCTTCATATTTGTATAAATACATATGATTTGTGAATTATTCAAATAGAATAAATGAAATGGTCTCTCCCCCTTTCTCCCTCGTTTTATGTTATATAACAATTTTCGCCTATATTGCACTTGTATGACGGTATTGAGTATAAAAACATAAGTCTTAATTATTTGTATTTTAAATGACTTTTAATCAACTATTATATTCATATAACCTGCCTACTCTAGGATTTAAACTCGATAACCTTGAAGAAAAGGAAGCGCAATCACACACATTGATGCCATACCATTTTGCCAATTGCTCGTTGGTATATAAGACTTATGAACACTTCAACGTTTAAAAATATTTACTTTTTAGACCTAAATTCACCACACAAGAGAATGCGTGATGAGAATAATTATACCTTCCTATAAATTCAAATATAAGTAATAATTTTTAGTATTTCTTACTTCTTAGTAGTTAAACCTGTAAACATCTTGTACATTTATATAGTACAATCAACTTAATTGTCTCGGTTTGCAAGAAACTTAATTTTACAACATTTTTACTTTAACCCTTATTTCTTATCAATATAAGTTGGATGACAAAGTGGTTAACTGGCACCATTCCTTATCAACCTTTTATGACAACGGAGTGTTGTTGTGGCCTGTGGGTTGGCTATGAAGAACACTCGTTTCAATCGTCACACCCGGGCCAAAACCAAACAAAACGCCCCAATCTAAACCTTCACCAGTGGTACTTTTTCCATCCTCCACAGATTTGTTTCTCATCTCATTGATGATGAACAACACACACGCACTAGTCAAGTTTCCATATTCACTTAAAACATGCCTACTGGCCCTCAACTTTTTCTCGTTGAGGTTAAGCTTCTGCTCCACATGGTCGAGAACCGCTCTACCACTAGGGTGAACCACCCAAAACAATGAGTTCTAGTCACTTAGACCAAGTGGCGAAACAGCACGCGTTAAAGCATTCTCTATATTCTCAGAGATCACCTTCGGTACATCCTTCTGCAAGTGAAATGTGAGCCCTTCCTCCCTCAAGTGTAAATGCATCGCCTTCTTAGTGTCTGGTGTGATTGTTTGATTTGCTGACACAATCTCAAACAACGGATGTTCAATTGACAAATCTGGATCCGAACCCACGATGATTGCTGCAGTTCCATCTCCAAAAAGAGCTTGACCGACTAAAGAATCAATGTGGTTCTCATTGGGTTCACGAAAGATAGTAGCCATGCTCTCTGAGCAGACAACAAGGACACGCGAACCCTTATTGTTTTCAGCAAGGTCCTTTGCTAGATGAAGGGTCATTCCCCCTGTGGCACAACCTTGTTGGTACATCATGAGCCGATTGACACAAGGGGATAGACCGAGTAGCTTCGTGAGCTGAAAATCAGCACCAGGCATGTCGACTCCTTAGGTGGTGCAAAGATTAGATGGGTGATCTTTGATCTAGGGAGCCCCCACTCTTCGATTGCTTTCATAGTAGCTTCTTTACCGAGCTTTGGGACTGCGGTGACCAACAAGTCGTGACGAGCATTCAAAGATGGACTCATGTACTCACACATGTTGGGGTTTTCTTTTAGAAACTCTTCTGTGAGGACCATGAATCGCTTCTTAATCATTGTCTTGTCACCTACAAGTTGTATATTGTGTTAAAGTAACTACATCATAACTATAACCAAATTTAGTAAATCATCACTATAACCAAATTTAGTAAATCATAACTATAACCAAATCTAATAATCTAATCCATAGCAAGTTATTAATGGTGTATGGCATTAAAATAACTACGTATACTCATTTATTAAGGGTTCCTATTTAGTATTATATTGTTTAGTTGCAAGTTTGACAATGTATTCATACATTTTTATATTAAACGCTCACTAATATTATAATATATTATTAGATTTTTATTAGAATGAACCCACGGACAGTTAAATTTCTAAAGTTACTTGTTATCTATATATATATTGTAACCTAACTATTTAATAATAGTATTTAATCTTTTACCCTCTTATATGATATAAGGTTCTTTCTTCTACTCCATTGTGCCATCACAAAAAAAAACATACAAACCCTAGTTGTCTTCGAGTTCAAACCCTAGACAATGCGGTATGCCACTGTCGTCGCCCTATCCTACCTCCGTTTTCTATTTTGTTACTTTAATTTCTAGTTCTTGTTGAATAATGTTTCATTATCGATTGAATATTCAAACATGATATCCATTCTCTTGGTTGGTTCACCATTATTCTCTTGGTTTATTCTAGAAGTATAACTTGCAAAATGCAACAGTCATTTTTTATATTTTTTTAATTCTCGATGTTTTAGCCGCATTAAGAGTCCACGACCATCGATCTCAAACTACGGTTTGATTAGATTTTTTTTTTCATATGGATCTTGTCTCTTAATCTACAGATCCAAGAGATCGCCTGACCATGATCACCGGCCTTTCTTTTTGTTTTTTGTCTTTTTATGTCTACGGTCTACAAACCTTATCTTTTGATCTATGGATCCACGAGACCGCCGCCTGATCACGATCCAATGTCTTTCTTTCTTTTTTTCTTTCTTCTTTCTTTCTACGGATACAAATTGCCAATGTTGCTAGCATTTTTACAAAATTGGCAATATTTCCTTGCAAATCAATGGTTTTGCAAATGGTCGTGTCAAATTCAACCCCACAATCAAGTCTTTTTTATAACCACGATGCTCTCTTGCTATGTGATTTTTTTAAATAATATGAATGGTATAATTAACCAAGTTGTGGATAGCACAACTAAACAACGTATGGATGATAACACCAAGTTGCAAAAGTTTGGAAATTTAAGTCGATCGAAGCATGTTTATGTTATTATTGCTGGTTTTACTTTTTTTTAGTTTGAGCTTATTGTTTCTTCCGCTTTAACTGTAGGAGAGTATCAGAATAAATGGAGAATTTTATATATACTTGGTACAAACTTTCGTATATATCGTATATGCCCTTAAAAAATATATTAAGCATCATATCTATCCTATTTTCAAATATCGTATATACCCAAACTAATATTAAAATATCATATATACTTAGAAAAATTTCTAAATATCCTATGTACCCATTGAAATCTTCTATAATATCATATACACCCTAACCAAATTAAAATAATATATATACCATTAGAAAATCTTGCTAATATCATATAGACCTACACTGACATCAAAATATAAAATATAATCTTTTAATTTATTATTAAAAATTCAAAATATAATTAATACATAATTATTCAGTTTATTGTGTTCTGTTTTATTATTAATTGTTATTATTGTTTGTACTATGTTACCATATTTTTTTATTCACATGGTGTTTAATGAAAGTTTTTGTTTCTTAGACTTTGAATAAGAATAGTACACATCAATAACCTAGTTTAAAAAGTGAACATATTTGCTAAAAAAATACACACTTTTCTATTAAATATAGTGTTTTATGTTGAAATTTAGATTACGCAATTTATTACAATTTAAACTTAATTGGAGAAATTTAAGAATTTTAAGATGCAAAACCTCATATACCTACTTAAGTATATTTCATATAAATTAATTAGTTGAGATTTTAAAAATAAACTTTGATTCCAACCCACCCTTATAAATATGTAACATTTTTAGAAAAATATATATGAAAATATTGGAAAATATAAAATTTTAAAGTCTTATGAAAAAAATATATGAATAGATATATTCTAGTTTCTTTTTAACAAAATAAATTAATATGAGAAAATATGATATGTTATTTATAGAGAAGGTGTAAGATGGTAAAAGACTGAATTGAATATAGAAAAGATAATGCAAACCCTAAAACCTAACTGAGTCCATGGGCTCATACTAGTAACCCTAATAATATTGTCTAATACTCCTCCGCAGTTGTAGCGAAAGTAATTTGATGGTAGGACTAGGAAACAAAAAAATATAAAACAATAATGATAAGATAAACACTTCAATCGACTTGACTATCCAAACTATTGCTAACAAAGAATATTGTGCTTGATGTGTCATCCATATTTTAGTTGATTGTGCTATCCATAATTGTTTGATACTTCATGGTTTTTTATTCTTGGAATAAAAGGTTGAGACCTGGCGACCGTAGTCATTAGCGATGTCTCAAGGCTAGCAAGCGGTACTCTTTTGGATCCATAGATCAAGAGATGACATAAGTAGATATAAAAAAGAAAGAAAGCAAGACCGGTGACTATGGTCAGGTGGCGGTCTATTGGATCCGTTGATCTAAAAGTAATAGAAATATTTAATCAAACCGTAGTTTGAGATCGGTGGCCGTGGATCGTGGTCCTTGATGCGGCTAAAACTCTGATAAACAGAAAAATAAAAAGAACAAAGAAAACATGGTGACCGCTGCAAATTAGAAGCCATAATCCAAAAACAAAACCAAGAGAATGGATGCGAACGAACCAAGAGAATGAATATGAGTAATAGGTTTGAATCCTCAACCGATAATAAAGCTTTATTAAACATAAACTAGAAAATAGATAAGAACCGAAACAAAAGACAAAGGTGGGACAGGGCGGCGGCGGTGGCGGCACACCGCCCTGTCTAGGGTTTGAACTCGGTGTGACGGCTAGGGTTTGTATGTTTTTATGGTGGTACACAGAACTCTAAGACTCTGATACCATGTAAGATGGTAAAAGACTGAATTGAATATTATTGATAGGTTTGGTTATAATATATAGAGAATATAATGCAAACCCCTAACCTAACTGGACCCGTGGGCTCATACTAGTAACCCTAATAATATTGTCTAATCGAAGGGATATATGATTTCAAATTTAGTTTTTATATATATATATGTATATATATAATTTATAAATTTTTATAAGGGTATATATGATATTTTGAAAGTTTTTAAAAGTATATATGAAATTCTCTCTAGAATATATTATTAAGGTTTTATTAAATGAGCCTACAGTTATCTCTATATTATAATATAACTATTCAATAATATTATTCAGTCTTTAACCCTCTTATAACTAAATCCAAACCTTAGACCAAAATGTTTGTATGATTTGGTTTGTTTTGGTTTGTTTCAGATTCTATTTAACAATAGTTTGGTTTTAACCATTACAATTGGTTCCGACTCACAATTTGATTTAAAAATTGTTAAAACAAGACAATGCATACTTTTAGGTATCATATATATAGTTGATGTTAAAAATGAACGTTGGTGTTTATTGAAGTAAAGCAAAATAAAATTATTGTATATAAACACTTAAAAATACGTTTAAACTTCTCTTTAAGATTAATCATATGCTCACTATTTGTGATTCGAAAGTAGTAGTGAGCATAATCAGCATGACTAAGATAATTGAGAGGAGTTGCGGTGCCAATGGCAAGAATGGTGGCTAGACCTCGTGCATGCTGAGTGTCCTGTATCGTTTCAACATCTACAATATTTTGAAACGATGACATGTTTTTCTAAACTTGAACTACCAAAATAAATATATAGAAAAAAGGCCGAGTCTATACAACGATCTGAAATATATTGAATCTGGCTAATGAAAGATCAATATATAGAAACTATTATGCTAAACTCCAACATTAGTGGTATATACATTTATTTCTTTTGTATCTACATCATTATATAATCATTTGAAAGTTACATGATCAGTTATATTTAAAACTAGGGGTTCAGACTTGTGTTTCGCTACGACTCAAATTTGAACGTATACAAGTACACCATAATGAAAGTTTTAGAGTTATTTTGGTTTTGGTAATTCAATGATATAATATAGCCTATCGGATTTTCATAGTTATCCGCATATGCTTAGCGATTAATTACTATACCATCATTTGGTTTGTTGTTTATAATGTTTTCCATCCAATAGTTTAAAAATACACAGTTTAACCACTATTGTTTAAATTTTGTCACAATTAACTATGTTCTACTAGTCTAAATATTCTGTTAAATTTTTTGTGAAAAGACCAAAATGCCCCTAATAATAAAACAATACATTTTAAAAATCCCCACCTCACCCTCGCCCATATCTTCCTTTAAACCCATAACCATCGTACCATCTCCATCGCACCATCACCATCGCACCATCACCATCTCTATCTCCATTAGACCACCACCATCTTCATCACACTACCACCATCTTAAGTCCAATCTAAGCAACCATCACTACCGCCACAACACCAACACCACCACCCCATGTCCATGATCAATATATGCTTTACTCTCCTCCCCCTCCTCTCTCCTTTTCTCTCTATGATGAAGGTGGTTCAGATATGTTCCATCACAACTTTGGCCGACAAGCCCACACCATCATCACTACAACCACCGTACCACCTCCATTTGAAAGAATCAATTTTTTTCATATCTGTATTTGGTAAAGACGGATAGATGAAGGTTTCAAGCGGTTGATGATAATGGCAATCGAGGTTGGCAGTCGAGGTCGGCTGGGGGAGGTGACAGTATGGTATGGTCAAAAAGGGAATGGGTGGGGTTTGGGTTTTGATTCAGATTTGAAAGAGTGTTGGCGGTGGTTTTCGATGAGTGTTGGGTAGTGTTGGTGAGCGGCTACCGGCAAGTGGCTAGTGGTTGTTTAGATGTGCTCAAACAAGCAAAAGAAGATGGGGTTAAGGATTGGTATAATGGTGTGGAGTGGGACCCATATTTTGTTTTTTTGTATGATAATAACACTCTTAGTCCAATGATACTTTTTCCTTTAAAAAAATAAACAGAGAGATTGGATCGAGATAAGGTTTAGACTTAATTGTGACAAAATTTAAACTATAGTGGTCAAACGGACGTTTTAAACTATTTGGTGACAAACGTTATAACCATCAAACCACACGAACTAAAATGGTAATTTACTCTAATAATAATAATTATTATTAGCGTTATTATTATTAGTAATAGTTTGACCATATTTATTATAATTGTATTTAGAGTGAATTGTTGTTTTCTTTCTATAGTTTAGTCATTTTTGTTATTTTTATCAAAAAAAAGTTTTTTCTTACATTTCGCACCCCAAGATGTAAAAATGTTGTCATTTTCATCCATAAACATGAACTTTGTGAAAGAAATTTTATCATCAACAAGTAAACATAAATTAGGAATTCGGTTTTATATGAATATTTACATAGGTACCCTTTTAACAATGAGTATTTGACATTTTAAAATAATGCAACTAACATTTTTGAATGACAGTGATAACTTTTTCAAACCTTCGGGAGCCAAATGTAAAAAATAACATTTTTGAATGAGAAAACAACAAACGTTATTATTATTTTGGACAATTAACTCTTGTATTTATTTTTTGAAGCCTATTAAATAATATTTCATCAACAAACATTATTATTATTATTATTATTATTATTATTATTATTATTATTATTATTATTATTATTATTATTATTATTATATATTATTATTAGTACTATTACTATTACTACTAAGTCATCATTATTATATGTGTTCATGAATGTGAGTGGTTTTCGTCAACGATTTACCTAAATGACCGAAGTTAAAATGTTCGTTGGTTTTTAAAGTATAAGCATATTAAGAAGTACAAAACATTTAATGCAAACAACTACAGTTGTGAAAAGTAGGTTTATTCAAATATTAAAATTTGGTTAGTTTACCCTCATTAACCCAAAATCCAATGTTATAATACTCATATATTTTGTTTTGAGTTGTATTCCGATGATATATATAATGAATCCAACTAACAATAATTTGTTTTACAAAATTCAATGGTATATATTTACTATTAAAATTTCCTAATTAATAAAACAAAAAAATATATACGTTTTCAAGAAAATAACTTTATTAATAAAAAAATTATTTATAGAAAAAAATCTAGTAAAATGTTGTCTATAATACTTTGTGACGAGACGCAAAATGAGTATGACAATCGGTGGTTAACAATGGAACCTCGGAGAAAAGCTTCCATGTAAAAAAACCCTATTTAATGGTTAACCAAAATGACTGGTAATTACTAGTGGAGCATCGAGGGATCTTCTCAACATGATAACACGAACTCTTTACAGGGAAATGTATAGAGTTGTTGGTTCTCAAAGGAACACAATTTTAATGGTAATTGGTGAGCAAATAGTCTTTTTCTTGGAATAAGATTTTGGATTGGATTCTCGCCCAAACTTTTTATTCATTTGTTGGTGTGGGCTCGTTTATGACGAGATATCTGTAAGTAATCCGTCGACAAAGCTCACTATTGAAAAAAAACTATGAAGAATTATATATACTTTTACAAAGTTTTTAAACCTTCTTAATGAATAAAAAATTATCTTAAGATGACATGTGCCAATAAAACAATCAATCTCATTAAAATTTTCTCGCATCTCTATACTATTGAATGATTACCTTAATTACTAATAATATTATTTAACATTTTTTAGATTTAGTAAATTAAGAAAGATATCTATTTATTAATGTTATTTCTAAATAAATAATTTTTTATAAAATAATAAAATTTTCTAAAGTATAATTTTTTTTTTAAAAATACAAATATTTTAAAATTGGTATCTTTAAAAAGTTAATTTTTAAAACCAAAATAGTTAAATTTGGAAGTTATAATAAAAAAAATTAATTTTAAACATGACATTTTTATAAGTTTTGTTTTACAATAAAATATTTATTGTTTTAGAAAAAAATTAAAACAAATTTTTAAAAAGTTGATATCATTGTTTTATTATTTATAGTCATTTCTCATACGTAATTTTAGTCATATCATATCTTAGAATATTATTTTATAATTAATAAATTTTATTATATTACTATTTTATTTATTCAACCACGAGTTTACTAAAGCTAGTATCATATTTACATAATCAAACTTTAAATTAGCATATATATAATATATATATATTATATATATATATATATATAATATATATATATATATATATATATATATATATATATGACCTTTTTTCAATAAAAATTTTGGTTGATGACAATTTCACCCTTTTTAAACATAGCTTTCTTTAACAAAAATAATCAAATCCCTTCTCATTAATTAATTTTTAAGTTTTCCTCCTTGCGGTTCATTTTCTCTTCTCAAACTCAAGTAGGAAATTCAATATGGTTTGCTTCTCCACATCAAACATGATTAAACACCCGATTCTCGAATCTTGAATTTATATATAACCATTTTTTCAAAACAAATCGTATTAAAAATGTTAAATATCATGTTTTCAAAATAATTTAACCATTTTTTCAAAACAAATCGTATTAAAAATATCATTTTTAAAAGTTTCTTACTATAACTTTTAACTTTAATTATTTTTAGTTTATAAAAAAGTCTTACTTTTTAAAAACATCAATTTTAGATATTTCATATTTTAAAAAATGCTTGATGTTTTAAAAAACTCTTATTTATAAAACAAATTTCTAGAAATAACATTAATAAAAAAACATCTATTCTTAATTTATTAAGAAATACTTTTAATTTTAAAAAAATTAAAATTATTTAATTTTTAATTTAGGTGAATATTTAAGAGGAGAGAAATGCAGAAAAAAAAACTTAGGGGTCTAGGAATATAACAAGTGTCCCTCTAAGTTACTCTTTTGGTATTATACTAACTTTGGTAAACACGTATTGAATAAATAAAATATTAATATAATAAATTTATTAATTACAAAATGATATTCTAAGATATGATATGACTAAAATTACGTATGAGAAAAAAATAAATAATAAAACTATAGTATCATTTTTTAAAATTTATTTTTAATTAAAAAAATAAATATATTGTTCTAAAACAAACCATATAAAATGTCAATTTTAAAAATTTTCTTATTATAATTCTCAAATTTAATTATTATTATTTTTTTAAAAATGTCTTTTTAAAATATTAATTTATTTAGAAATAACCTTAATAAATAGATTTATTTTTTAATTTATTAAATATTAAAAAGTATTAGAATAATATTGTTATAATTAAGGTAATTATTTAATAGAAGAGAGAGACGGGAAAATTTTGGTAAGAATGATTGTGATGCTAACACATGGTATCCTATTTACCTTTTATTAGAGTAAGAAGATATATATATATATATATAATATATATATATATATATATACACACACACTCAATGTTGTTGAGATCGGACCGGACCAGCCGGTCCGATCGCGAATTGGGGGCTGGTCCGGTCTGGTCTGGTGTGACTCGTTTTGAACTGGTCGAACCGGCCGGTTCGTCCCGAACCGCTAGTCGGACCGGGAAACCGGACCGGTTCGGACCGGTTTTCCTTTTTTTAATTTTAATAGGTAAAAACGGGGTGTTAAACCATAAATTAGTACGTCGGATATACAAATATAGTTAAGCTTATATATAACTATAAAAAGTAATATAAATCATATATAAATTACTTATATTTAATTACATATATAAATATAATTAGAATATAGTTAAATCAGGTCCAACCACCAAACCAGTAAAGTGTCCGGTTCGACGTCCGATCCGGTTCTGAAAACATTATATATACTAGGTTAGTTCTCGTGTAATACATGGATTGAACAAATAAAAGATTAAATAATTATTAATAAAAATTTATGCATTACAAAATAATGCTTGAAGATAAAATATGATTATAAGTACCTATAAATAACTACTTTAGGTAAATAAATAATAATATATTTTTCTCAAACTTTTATTTCATAAAAAATGTGATTTTTTTTAAATAGTGTGTTTTTAATAAAACAAGTTTTTAATTTATTAAACACATAGTCTAACCTTTCATGGGTATTAAAGTTGATAATTAGTATATAAATAATAAGAGTATAATGGTCATTTTTAAAATTGTTTTTGATAAAATAGGTATATATGATATTTTAACTAGCTTTTAAAAACATATATTATATTTAAGTTTGACTTGGGTATATATGATATATTTCACAAGAAACTAATCTCAAGTTTTATATGTATAGAAACACGGGTTGTTGGATATTCAACCTAAAAATAAAAAAATCCTTGTGTGACATGTCAATATGTCATTGTTGATCGTGATTTGTGGGAATAGTTGATACCATGTTAACCTGGTTAGTCAGAATTGATGGTCCTGAAATTCAAATACTTCACCTTTGTGTGTGTATTCTGTCATGGGCATAGCATATAGGTGTGATGCTAAATTGCTAATAGAGCTTCATTATTTGTATGTGTTACCCTTGCATTACCATTAGGACTTGTGGTCTCACGTATAAATGTAGTTTATTACTTCGAGTGTTAGTGGGGATTGTTGGGCTCTGAGATGCCCATTTGGTTTGTGTCTGGTCGTACACACAGGTTTGTGTGCATATATGGAGTTGAGGGAATGTGTAATGTTTGGAAATATAATGCAAGTTATCTGTAAGATCTAAAAAAATAATGTAATTACTTTCTATAGGATATGAAAATTAAATGTTATTTTGTTTAGCCTAGTAATGTCTGTGTACCCAAAACAACTCACCAACATATAACACGAGCATCAAAGCCAAAAAATATTCAATATCCACACACATGGATAAACAGCCTTGAATTTATCATACAATCATTCTTTTTATAAAAATTTTCAAGGACTTCATGATGATGGAATGCATGATCTTTCTCATTACCGGAGCATATAAGAATCTCAACGGTCCAACATAGGTTTGCATATATGGTTTCATAAGATCCATGTATACCCTAGTGACATTAGTTAACCCAATGACAATACTATGAACTCGTATTCTCCATAACAAGTTCGAGAACAGTTTTTGGTAAACATCTTCATTCATTTTTAACTACTGGTATCCGGATCTCACCTTGATTTTTTACAAAAAAGTTGTCCCTACAATTAAATGAAAAGATCATCAATTCTAAGTAATGAATACCTATACTTAATGCTGAATTTATTTAATTCAAGATGATCAATCATGATCTTATTTTGTCAAAAAAAACAGGCGCCCCCCACGGTGCCACAATCGGCTCAATAAACCCTTCAAAAGCAGGTCCTAGAATTGTGACTTAGATTAATGTATTTCTGATGGGGGCTAGACGATACAATGCATTTGTTGTTGGTTGCGATCCTAAGATCAAGTCAATTTGGAATTCCACTTCTTGATTTAGAGGAGACCCTTTACGTGTTTTTGCAACCAACTTGTTGTCTTAATTTTGTATCAATCACATATGTCAAAGAAGTCATGTGTATCCATTTATGGCATACTTCTTAGAATTGACAAACATGGATATGACCACTTCATTCTTCTTTTCATTATGATACAATTGACTTCTCGCTAGGTGACGTCAACTTAATAATCTTCTTGTTTCATATAAATGATTTGTTTGCTCCGTTTCAAGGAGTATATATTAAGGCTGTAAAAGAGTCATGCTGAGTCAAGTCAGGGTAGGTTTGGGTTTGACTCATTTATTTAACAAGCTTAAATCAAAGCTAGGGCTCAGCTCGCAAGCCCATTTATTTATTTATTTTTATTTTTTGTATATATTCGTAAAGAAGTGTTCAAATAAGAACTTACTTTTTGTGATAACTCCAGAAATTAATATGAGCCACAAGTTTTTAGTGGCAAAATGGTAGATAAAAAACATATAAAAAATATTAAATGAAAAATAACATAAAAATAAACAAAGTAAAGAAACAAAAATGTTTCCTTGTTTCCCTCTTTCATAAAAAATTATAAAAAATAATGTCAATTTACTCATGTGTAAGACTAGATTTACATATATGTAAAACTGAATTTACACATGGATAACTAGATTATACATGTGTAATGACTAATTTACACATGTGTAATTAACATGTGGGCAAATTTTTTTAAAAGATATTGAAATAAATAATATTTTTTTAATAAAAAATAATATGGTGAAAAAAAGTTATCAACGTTTTATAAAAAGATAGAAATGACATATGACTTGTATGTGATGTTAAATATGTGACTAATATTGAATTTTATAGTTCTCGCAAAAAATATTGGTTCTCATTTGAACTCTCTCCTATATTTATATATATAGGGGAGGATCAAATGAAAACCATGCTTATAATTGAAAATCTTGAAAACTAGGGGTTACATGTATGGAAGTACGTGCTACGAAGTGTACAACTAAGAGTTATGTATATGAGGTGTTATGTATATGTAAGTACGTGTTAGCAATTGTATAACTACGAGTTTTGTACATGCAACTTATACAAGTTACGTATACCTAAGTCGTTTCATCATCATTGTCGTGCCTAGAGTTAAAAAATGGTTCATAGGGTTATCTTGAGAACCATCATTTATTACGAGAACTCTAGAAACTATATAAGCCATACAATTAATATCACATATAAGTCACACGTCATTTTCATATTTTTTAGAACGTTCATAAACTTTTTTGATGACATTATTTTTTAAAAAAATTGCATTAATTTCAGTATTTTTTATTTTCCCAACACCTATATATATACATACATATATATATGTATATATATATATGTGTGTGTGTGTGTATATATATATATGTATATGTATATATATACAACTTCCACTCGTTATTTATACAACTGTAAATATGGTCATACACATGTGTAATACTTGATTTACACGTGTAAATCAGGTATTATACATATGTAAAATGAATTTCGTAAAAAAACTAGATTTTTTATAATTTTTTATGAAAGAAGAAAACGAGAGAAATATTTTTTTGTTAGTATCGAGTTTTTGGGAATTATATTTTAGTCAATATCGGCTCGGTGTGTTATGACATAAATTAAAAAAGTTAAATATAATTATTGAAAAAATTGAATGAAAGAAAACAATTAAGTATATTTCAAAAGCCTTTAAGACAACTATATGATCCCAACAAGATTTGTGAAAGTATGAGTGGTATTTATGGTCGGAAATTACTTATTACCTATATTTTACATGAGGTTTCATTTATGAACGTAGATTAGGGTTTTATGATCATCGGAGTCAGCTTTCGATGGCGATTTGTCTAGACCGGAGAAAGTTAATGAAATAATTATCACCACAAATTACCATCATGATTGTTATTAAGCTATTGGCAAACAACAAGGAAAAGGGAAAGAGAGATTTGTCACACCCCGACCGACGACGGAATCATCGAGGCGGACGAATGTGAAACGATTGTTCATAGCTAATGGAATTTATTAATTGAATTAATATTAAATGTCATTTTCATTAAATAAAACTAGACAATTAAGTCATTACAATACAACAAAGATTTTCAACAACAAATAAAATATTTAATTAAACTAAGTCCAAGTCTTATATGTGTAAGAAAAATTCTCAAGTAGCAATTCTAAAACATGTTAAAAATAAAGGGTCAACTTTGAAAGTTAGTGAATTTTTATGAGTTAAAAATACACACATATATATATATATATATGTGTATATATATATAATATATATATATATATATATATATATATATAATATATATATATATAATATATATATATATATATATATATATATATATAAGATTTACAAGTAGCAATTCATGTCAATGGTTATGAATTATGCAAGTTTATAGAACATATATAGCTACAATCAAACCTTGACCAAGATTAAGATTACAAATTTATAACGATTAGCTAAGTGTACTTCATTCCCATGATGAACAAGTCATACGTCATCAGGAGCCGACAATACATCGGCTTTAGCACCAAATAGATTTGTCAGGCCCATAAATCTATGACGTCACCAGGCTAGCAATAGATAATCTATGACGTCGGCAATAAATCTATAATGTCGCCATGCTAGCAATAGATGATTAATGAATAATTCACAATATAAATTGCACATTTAATGCATCAGATTCATTAAATTATTAAAATAATTTAATAATAGAAGTTCAAAATGGGTTCGGGGTTGGGTTTATGATTTTGAAAATAGGCGGATGTTACAAGATTAGTGCTTAGTCGCAATGAATAAACAACATTGAAAGTAAATAACGGTTTTGTTTGGCCATGTGATATGCTTAAGCATTTATATTATAAGCATCATATGTTATACTTTATTGTAAGAGCATAAATGAAATAAAATAGTTATTTTTTGAAATTTAAGCATTAGTTTTTATATGGACGTCTTAATCTATATGTAAAATAATCATTCTATTTTTATTTCAGTTTTATTATGAAAGATATAGATAAATATTAAAATTATTAAACTCACAATATGTCCCTAGAAAAATATTAGTATTATAGTTATTATAAATATGAAGATATATATAAGTTATATTTTTAAATATTTAAATAAAATAATACTTAATTTAAATAATATTTAGTTATAAAAAATAATTAGTAAATAAATTTAAGTGTCAATTTATAGTAATATAAATAAAATAAAATTTAATGAGGTGAATGAAATAATATCATATTATTAAATAATAAATTAATAATGTTTATTTAAATATATGAAAGAGACAAGGGCAAAAATATCAAGTTATATAAAATTTAATGAATAAATTACCATATTGTTCCTAAGATATCTTAAAATCTTAACCAGTTTCTAATTCGAGCCCTTTCACTCCTATGTACATGTTCTTCATTGGCAAAATTATATTTCTATAAAAACGATGTATTATATAGTACTATAGATATAAGTATTTAAATAAAATAATACTTAATTTAAATAGTATTTAGTTATACAAATATGATTAGTAACTATAAATTTAAATGTCAATTTATATTAGTATACATAAAATAAAGTTTAATGAAGTGAATCAAAATATATCATATTATTAAATAATGTGTTAATAATGTGTATTAAATAATACAATAATTAGAATAAGTTAATTAAATGAGGGCAATAATAGAACTATTGCATAAAACACTTGTATTCTACGCTTAAAATGTTGTATAAATGTCTTACACTTTGAATGAAATTACTATTTTATCTTTCTAAGATGTATTATATAGTAGTGTGTGTGTGTTTCACCTACGCGGTTCAACATATTTTACACATATTTTTCGTTCATTTATATTTTATATTTTACTACGAGCTTTCTGGATGTTAATGGTCACTGACAGTAGTGTGTCGTTGGCGTTACTTGGCACGGTAAATACTAGTTGAGTTCTAAATAAAAAAATACCATTTTGGCTCGCACATTATATATCAAAGAAAATTCTATAGATGTGGCAATGATGGAATTTTGATTCTATGAATCTTTTACCGGAAACTATGAGATAGGTGAATATAAAAATGAGAAAATTACCAAACTAAACATTTGACTATCGTTAATTACTAAAAGAATCATTATAAAAATAAATTATCAATTATTCAGCCAATATATAGTGCCAAGTGTCCAAATCTCGTCGTGTTAGCGAGATTTTAGTGAAATCCCTCGCCGTTTTTTCAATCCCTCGCCGTTTTTTCAATCCCTCGCCGTGTCAGCGAGATTCTCATCCAAAATCCCGCCATTTTAAAAAAAAGTTGAAAAAAAATATTTTTTCTTGTTTCTCGCCAGGCAAGGGAGATTCTTGTGATTTTCCTCGCCACATTTTCCATTGCACCATTTGTTTCATTATACCCACTTCATTTTTTCCTTTATTTTACTTACACCCCTTTAAAAATTTCCCTTTTTAACACTAGAATCTTTTACTTTCTCCATTCAAAATAAATATCCATTTTAAAAACTTAAAAGTACAGTAACATTAAAAATTACTTAATAACTTTAAACTACAAAAGAACTAAAAAAATATAACAAGAGTCTTGCGCTTCATAAAAAAACATAACTTTATATTAGGTACTAAAGACTTATAAAGTAAAAATATTAAATAAAAATATTATATAAATGTATGAGAAGATAACAAGTTGTGTATTTTATTTGAAAGCATAAAAGTAACAATGTATAAAAAACATTAACAAAAACTAAAATTATATAATTATATATAAGTAAATAGAAAAAAAGCTAAACCTTTTGGTTTCAGGCACAAAGTCATTCCGTCGTAAAATGTTAAATTTAAATTAAAGTTACAAAAATAAACATATTGCCATGTTTTAAAAAGATTAACAAAAACTAAATTTCATCACATTAGCTAGAACCTAAAAGACTATTTAAAATAAATTGGCCATTAATTCAAAAAATATGTAAAATTTTAAAACCAAAATATAAAAAATACCTAAATAATAAAATATTACGTGATAAATAAACATAAAAGTATGAGGAGGGTTTCATAAAAATAGCAAACTAAAACTTAAAAGAATTAAACGCTTTCCAAAAGTGAAAAGGTAATTAAATCTGTTAAAAGCTCCACCAAATAACTGAAATTAAATTTAAAAATAAAACACATATACTAAAATAGATTTCCAGCACACTTGAAAAAAAAACTATTGATAAAATAATAAATTCGAAACTTGAATGTGTGAGAAACCAGAAGTTTTCATAATAAGTATAAAACTACTAAAGCTATACTTATATAAACCAAAAATTTTTAAAAAAATTTAAGAAACTTAAGCATTTTATGATAATTAAAAATCTAACTTTTTAAAAACTATAATTTTAAATAGATTCTTATTTTTATATATTTAGTACTTAGTTTACAAAATTATTTAAAAATGAAAAGCCTAATTTATTTATCTTGTAAAAGCTTAAAACAAATAAAATTTGTTGTTAAAGTATTTATAGACTTATAATTATTAACGTCAAATGTTGGAAAACTTAAAATGTGTTGAAAATTTCTGAAATAAATTTAAAAGTGTAAGGGTGTTTGTGTAATTGTTTTTTTGATAAAGGTGGTAGGGTGGAACATTTGCTCGCCAAGTTGGCGAGAAAGGGGAAACTGGGGTCCACTCAAGGTTGGTCAAAGTTATATTGTTAATTTTGAAAGTCAATGATTAGATTAATAAGTTTATTTGATCAAATGTGTAGATTGGTAATTATCCCTATAAAAATTGATACTGAACTGATTTTAAAGGATGTAACCAGAACTGAAAAGTCAGTCCTAGAAACAAAAATATACCATTTAGGCTTACTCTGCTTTTAAGATTACGCTTACTTGTTTAAACTAATTTATAATATCAAAATATATTAAATTATAAGTTATAATATCAGAATATATCAAAATATCACATTTAATTTTAATAAAAATAATATCAAGATATAATAAGTTATAAGATAAACTAGTTTCTTTACCCGTCGCGCTTTGCGGCGCGACCATATGTGGTGTGGTATTATTACGTCAATAATGCCTTACTTTATTTAACTCGGTTTGTTTCTAAACAAAATTTACATCGAAACGTAGACCAACTTGAAACGTACATATAATGTCCAATTTTTAAAAGTTCTTATAAATGTAAGACTCGTGTGTTGCGGCGAAGTAAGACAATTTAACAACACGCTCCGACACGTATGTGATCTACGTTATGCTTGTGTGGCTTAATAGTTAGAAAAAAGGTAATTTATATGAAATAAAAATTAAAAAGTAAAAGAAAATAGGTATTTTAGATGAGATGAAAAAAATTTATAAAAACCAAGAAATAAAATTAGAAAGTAAAAGAAAATAGGTAAGTTAAATGAGAAGTAATAAACTAAAAAAACCAAGAAAGACTAAAAAAGCCAAGAAAGTAATTAATTGAGGGTTTGAACTTTAGAACTGTTGCAAGTTGCCAACCTAAATGACGAAGCTTTGCCGCTGCTCCAAATAGGAATCTGTGTTTTAATTCAACAAATATTAATTTAATGATAACTTTCCTCAAAAAATAAAAAAGAAATAACAAATTTTTTTATTCCAATCAAAAGATGACACGTGAAAATACGGTAAAACCCCAAACCTTGATAAGTGAATGAAAGTTAATATATTTAAACTAATTATAATATCAAAATATCAAAATTAAATGCATCATGAAAAAACCCACACACTAAAATATTAAAAAATAAAACGCATTTAGACATGTACTCTATTAATTTATTAATTATTATAACTAGGCATTTTACCCGCCGCGCATTGCAACGACGAAGTATGTGACTAGATAAAGTATATAGTATAACCGAGTCAACTCATTTCCGAACTAAAAGTACACTGAAATGAGAGTAATTAAAACTTATACCAAAAAGGTAAAGAATTCTTTTTGTTAAACCCCAACATCAAAAGGGTCAAAAAACCAAAAAATAAAACTCTTGTGTTTAAATTTAAAAACCCTTAAATCTACTATTTATTTACTTCAAATATTAATTAATAGATAATTAATTGAAATTTAAAAGCATCAATGAAAATAAATATAAGCTAAATAGTAAAAGAAATGAAGCTTCATTAACGATTTTATTAATGAAATATTAAAAGCATCAATAAAAAAAATTATTAATAATATGACTATATATAATCAATTAAATATATATGCATAAATCTCCTACAAGTGGTTATTTATAAGTTATAAACTTAATTAACTCAAAATTACATATACACATTATCTGTCAACGTTCATAATTATATAATAGTTATTGTTACCCCAACTAAATATATATACTTTTTGTAGTGATAGAGTTGAGAGTTAAATTATTCATGATAACATCTTTTAAAATTAGGGATAGCTTCAAAAATAATATCTTAAAATTAAAAAATGTATGAAGTAATTTTGTAAGGTCCCGTCCCAGGAACGCTTACAGCTGGTAAATCATTGCACAAAAACATACATTTTCATTCCTCTTACATAAATATTGCAGCGGAAACATTCAAAAATGACATCTCATTTCATCATAAAAACTTTTGCAAAATAATACATCGTTAATCAGTTACAAAATACATCGTTGCATTACATCACAAAAGTATTATATAAATAGATGCCATCCCAAAAGAGTTGAGTAGCCGCCCGTGCCATCCTCAGCAATCATTACCTGCCAACTGGAAACACATCAAAGTCAGCGTTGCTGAGTGAGTTCTAGTTTTATAAAATAAAACATACTTTATCTTTCGTTAAAACCATTCATTTCTTTCATGCGATCATACATCATACGTACACATAGATAATAGTTATTTTCTTCATCGTTCATTAACTTTCGTTCATTCATTCGTTCTTACTTTCATTCGTTCGTTCATCATTACATCTTTTCCTTTTGTCAACACCATGAACTTTACCCTTCATGCTCATGATACTAGGCCTAAGCCTATCGTAGACCTTATTCATGGTGCCCAGCACCTCTGGCCACAGTACCTAAGGTAAAGTTCAAGTATACCATTGTCATGTGCTATGCCCTTCATGCTCATGGTACTGGACCTAATCCTATAATAGACCTTCATTCACGGTGCCCAGCACCTCTGGTCACAGTACCTAAGGCAAGCAACAATGGTTCCATACAAATGGTCAATCACAAAGAAAGACCCCGATGTGCATCCTCACGGGGTAGCAAACCCGCACACCGTTGGGCTAACACCTTTTAATGGCGTGTCGTGACATACTATGCTTGCAAGAGTTTCATTACTTTCATCATTCATTAATGCATGCATTCTTACTTCATGTTCCTCTTTCATTATCTTTCTCTTTACGTTACATACTACTTCATTTCATTCGTTAACATAACATGTAAAGCCACATGAAAGATAAATATACATCATAATAAGGAACATAACATACACAGTCATCATCATACATAGCATACATCATGCATAAACATGCAACATCATCATCATCATGCTCAACATACTTTCTAAGGCCCCCAACAGTCGTCTTACATGAACTTACGGGAACTTTCACGTCAAAACTTACATCTGCACTTTCCCCCGAAAGTCAGTACATAAACTACACTTTCCCTCGGGTACACCAGCCCCACTTGGGCATATGGGCACCCTTCAGTCGCATGGCCTCCGTGCGACTGAACATCATGCGAATGGACCAATGCGGATGAACACTCATGCGAATGAACACCCAATCGTATGAATGAACCTCATGCGGATGGACTCAATGCGGATGAGTCCTATGGGAATGGAGCTAATGCGGATGGAACTAATGCGGATGAGCATTTATGCGACTGGGCTCTCAGTCGTGCGAATGAACTGTCAGTCGTGCGAATGAACCTCAATCGTGAAAATGAACCTCAATTGCAACTCGATTGGCCATATGGCCTCCATTCGGTCGCCTAGCCCTAGCTGGTGCAGAATGCAGTTCATCCCGAACCCAATCTGCCATTTTCAACCTCCAAGCTCATCTAAAACCATTCTAAGCCCAAATCGACCACCCTAAACCTTAAGAATGCATACTACAATACCATTCAAGCACACACAAGCTCAAAAGCAAGACCCAAACGAATCATACACACACATACACATACACAAACGGGTCGACATGCACACACTCAAAAAAACCGATTTCAGATGTGTTCCAGCCCCAAAATCATTCAAAAACGTGTAAAAGAGGGGTCCTAGAACTCACACAAACGACCACAACAAGAAGAGCTTCGATTCAACACGCTACACTTCGATTTTGCTCACTCGAATCAACCCGAATCAACTTTTCTCCCTTTTTCTCTTCTTCTTTCTCCCTATGCTGAAAATGTGAGTGTGGGGAGAGGGTAATGGCTGCCCTCTCCCTACAAATATCACCACATACCCAACTTTCTCTCGTTGGCGACTTTGGTCCCTCAACTTTGGACTTTATTTCCTTTTCTTCATTGATCGGCTTCAAAATAATAAATAACCAGGTGTTACAAGTCCACCCCCTTAAATAGGTTTCATCCCCGAAACCTGTTATTCCTCGAACAAACATGGGCAATGCTGTCTCATTTCTTCTTCAGTCTCCCACGTAGACTCGGATCCCTTCCTGTGCATCCACTGTACACGCACAAGAGGAACCACTTTATTTCTTAGCCTCTTCTTGTAAGGCCCCGTTCCCGGGACGCTTACAACTGGTCATTCATCGCACATAAAACATTTTAAAACGTACATTTATTTTGCAGCGGAATTTAAAACTTTCATTAATAACTAAAAACATGGTATTTCATTCATTTACAACATTCGTTTTCATCTCAAAATACAATGACATGTCAAAATATGGATGCCAGCCTCAAAACACGCCTAGTAGCTTATGCATCCATGTCTGCAACTCCTCAGCATCAACAAAAAACTACCAACTATCATGCATACAAAAGTCACGATGATGAGTGAGTTCTAGTTGTTATAATAAAATACTTTATTTCCTTTAAAAACTATCTTTACATTCATTCGTGGTCATACAACATAAGTACACTCAATCTATGTTCTTTATTTGTTTCGTTCTTTCATACTTTCATTGTTTCATACTTTTATTTACTTCGTATTCATATTATCGTTCATACTTCTCAATATCTTTTACTTTCTTTTCTCTTACTTCCTTCTCGTATTTTACGTCCGTCAGTTGTCATACATCATACATTCATACTGATAATAATAATAATTATTATCTTCATCATTATTCATTTATTCATTCATTTCTTCGCTCATTACTCTTCATTACTTGAATCTTGTCTCATGCAATATCCCCGACTCATGCTCGAAAGCTGATGTTGTGCCGGGGCCTGTACACAAACCCTTGACTCATGTCCGAAGACTGACACAACACCGGGATACCTCGTCTCATGCAATACCCCCAACTCATGTTCGAAGACTGATACCTGTGCTGGGGCCTGATAAACAAACACCCGACTATGTCCAAATACTGACACAATACCGAGGTACGCGACTAGGGTCTCATCATACTATTTTGTCTCATGCAATACCCCCAACTCATGTCCGAAGACTGATACTGTGCCGGGGCCTGATAAACAAACCCCCGACTCATGTCCGAAGACTAACACAGTACCGAGGTACGCGACTAGGATCTCATCATCCTATTTTGTCTCATGCAATACCCCCAACTCATGTCCAAAGACTAATACTGTGCCAGGGCCTGATAAAAAACCCCCGACTCATGTCCGAAGACTGACACAGTACCGTGGTACGCGACTAGGATCTCATCATCCTATTTTGTCTCATGCAATACCCCCAACTCATTTCCGAAGACTGATACTATGTCGGGCCCGATAAACAAATCCCCGACTCATGTCTGAAGACTGACACAGTATCGGGGTACACGATACGGATCTCATCATCCGTCACTTTCATGTTCACCATTTGTTATCTCATGTGTTCATTTCGTACTCTATCGTATTCGTTCGTTTCGTACTTTATCGTTATCTTTCACTTCGTTACATAATACTTTACGTTCGTTAATTTATTCGTTCATACATCATACCACGTAAAGTCATACATAATGTATTATAAAACATAATACGTACATTTTGAAAACTCTTTGACAAAGAAAGATAACACATCACTCACACATACACACATCATAATTTCATCACATCACCATGCACATATAAGCATAAGTCATCATGTCATAACAAGGCCTATCATCCTATTTTACACCTTAAAAACCACTTAGAAAATCCTAAGTCCAAAATGGGCGCATGGGACATTTTAGGCGCATGAGCATAAAAAATTCTAAGTGTAAAACAATCTAGGCGCATGGGCACTATTTGGGCGTTTCTGCCCTGTTCAGGCGCTTTGCCACTATGTAGGCGCATGGACACTTAGCCGTTTTGGCAAATTGGGCACATGGACACTGTTGGGCGCGTCTGCCCTGTTCAGGCGCTTTGCCACTATTTGGGTGTCTGAGCTTACACTTAGATTATTAACACTTAGGCACATGGGGACACTGTTTAGGCGCATGGCCCACTCTTGGGCGCATGGCCAACATGCTGGGCGCATGGGCCACTGTTTGGGCGCATGCCTCACTCTTGGGCGCACGACCAACACTTAGGCGCATGGGCAACATGCTGGGCGCATGGGCCACTGTTCATGCATATCAGAACATTCTGAAATGTTTTCTATGCTACTAACATCACCCGATTATCATTTTAATAATACCCAAGCACATATCTAACATACTAAGGGCACCTAAGCATGCTAAACATCAACTCTAACCCATAAACCAACTCTAAAACATACATACACAGACACATCAAACAATAGGCTGAAACTCATGGTTTTACTTGAAAACATTTTCTTGGTATGCATAATAGCCCCAAACAAGTTGAAAATAAAAGAGGGTTCTAGAAACTCACATTGAGTAGCCTTTGAGCAACACACTTCAAGTTCGAGACCCACCTCAATTCAGCTCTTAAATCTCGAAAACAAACACTAGACACCAAGAACTTCAGTCAAGAACTCGAAACCCAGCTGAAACCGAGCTCATATAAGAGAAAACTCACCTTTGCAGCTACTTCTTCCTCTTTCTCTCTCTAGAACCGAGGGCTTTCTCTCTCTTCTTTCTTCCTTTCAGCCAAATGGTGATGGTGACGAAGGGATGGGCGGCCATGTCCCTTTAAACCTTAAAATAATAAGGTTTTGTACTTTGTACACTTTATCCCCCTCCACTTATGTTCATTATCTATTCTTTCTATTTACTTTTCATTTCCTTTCGTTTAGATAAAAATTCGAGGTGTTACAAGTCTACCCCCTTAAAGAGGTTTCGTCACCGAAACCTGTCGCTTCTCAATTAGTTACGGGTAACACTGTCTCACCTCTTCCTTGACCTTGCACTTAGACTTAGATCCCTTTAGGCTTCACTGCACCTGCACAAGTGAGACCATCATCCTCCTTAGCCCATTCTCTTCTTCTTATTAGTAATGGCCACCAGTTGCTTCTTGTAGTTGAATACTTTGTCCATATCAGTGTTCTCTAGTGGCATGATCATATTCTCATCGATCGAACACTTTCTTAGACGAGATGCATGGAAAATCAGCTGAATTCCACTTAACTCATCGGGTAGCTCCAGTTGATGTGTCACTTCTCCTACCTGAGCAACAACTGGGAATGACCCTCTATACTTTAGTATTAGCTTTACTCGATTTCCAAATCAAACCATCCGCTTTCCTGGTCGAACCCTTCATCATAATCCATTGTCGTAGGTCGACACCAAACTCTGGTCGTGCACGGTTGATCAATCCATCTTCTTGCAACACTTGGGGTTTGAGTTGTAGATTACTGATCAATTCACCCGGAGATGCATGTCTATCCACCTACGTCTGTCTTGAACAGTAGGAACAAGCGCTCTCTCTCATTTCTATCGTGCAATCCTCTAGGGCATTAGGTAACCTGGTGGACTTACTATTAGCAATTCTTACATCGAAGGCTCATCGATCTTCCTACTCCTAACGTGCAACATCACAAAAGATAGCAGCAACAAAACTACTACTAGCGCCACAATTAAAGTATAGGTGCATAAATCTAAATTACCAAAAATGTACATGACGTTACCTTGGAGTCTGATCTAGCCTCCTCCCGGTCATAGCAAAGGCTCTAGCCTTCACCTTCTATTCTCCTTCCTCGTACCGGAGCTTTCTGCCCTCGATTTCTTGCAATCTCTGCTCATATGTCCAGTCTCGCCATAGTTGTAGCATTTAGCCATTTGACAGTCTCTTGCCCTGTGGCCCTCCTTTCCACATTGGAAGCAAACTTTCAGTCCCCATTTGCACTCCCCTTCGTGACCTCTACCACACTTCTTGCATACCTTGTCCTTCCTTGTTATCCTCTCTCGATCATCGACCCTCATCATCTTACCTTCAGCCACAATTCCGTCATCATTATCTCGCCTTCCATTCCCCTTTTTGGCATGGTTCCGTTCTTCCTTTTTGTCCGTTATCACCATCACCTCTCTCGTCGTACAATCTCCCACCTAAGTCGACCACCGGTCTGATTGTACCTGGTCGGGCAGCAATCAAATGTCTGCAGATGTTTGTCGGCAGTCCTTGAATGTACCTCTTGATCTTTCGTGACATAGGCATCACCTGATCTGGCACTAGTCTTGCCATCTCGTTGAACTTAGTGATGAACTGCTGGTGTGTCATCGTTCCCGCCTCTAGGTGTAAGAACCTCTCTCAATCTTGTCCAATTCCCAGTGAGGACAAAACTCTTCGATCACCAGCTTCTTTAGTTCACTCCACCTCATCCTTCCGATTGCCCTGGTACCCTCAGCCTGGATAATATTGTCCCACCAACAAAGCGCTGAATCAACGAAAGAGTGAGTTGCGAACTTCACCTTCTGGTCCTCGTGGCACTCAGTGATCTCCAAGACTGCCTCCATCTCCCTCACCCAGCGGTGAGCGGCACCAGCATTGCCATTGCCATCGAAAGTCGGGGGCTTACCCCTTTGGAACGCCCCATAACTGCACCCTCCGGTCGCTACCCCCACTACTTCATCCTCCTCCTCATCGGACAACACAGTCTCAGGCTCCGGTTGTTTCTCCTCCCTTCTGCTTCTCTTGCCCGTTGATCCCTTTCTAGTCTCCTTCTCCTTCCTCTCCTCGCTTCTCACAGCCCTGATGACTTCAGTCACCACAGACGGTAAGACTGTCTGCATGACCTGGTGTACTTCATCAGCAATCGCCTCCCTAGCTGAGGCATTCAAGCTAGCATTCTCATTCTCTTCGCTCCGACCATGAACCTCAGGGTTCTCATGGTCGTCTTAGGAGCCTTAGCACTACTCCTAGTCACACGTGGACGGCCTCTGCCTTTAGGAGTCTTGGAAGATTTCTGTCTAGCCATCCTCTAACACACTATAAGATTCAAACAACAACACGGTCATTCAAGGTAATAACTCAGTTTATGTCAAGTATAGTAAGTCCCTAATTACAGTGGCCAGTTATGATTAGCCACTTACTTTACTTTTCATAACCCAAGCATTTCCTATCCTGAGTTAATCAGTATCTGAATCTACTAAAAGCACATAAATCAAATAGCATGCGCACATAATACTGGCTAACCATTAGCTTACATAAAATGTTTACATAAAACCTTTACCTGCAGGCACATAACTACTAGGACTGGCATCCTTTTCCTTTTAATCTCATTCTTAGTTTAAGTTTAGGTTTCTTTTGAAAATATTTACCCATTTCACTTAAACTTTGGCCCTGATACCAACTTGTAAGGCCTCGTTCTCGGAACGCTTACAGCTGGTCATTCATCGCACATAAAACATTTTAAAACGTACATTTATTTTGCAGCGGAATCTAAAACTTTCATTAATAACTAAAAACATGGCATTTCATTCATTTACGACATTCGTTTTCATCTCAAAATACAATGACATGTCAAAATATGGATGCCAGCCTCAAAACGCTCCCAGTAGCTTATGCATCCATGCCTGCAACTCCTCAGCATCAACAAAATACCTTCCAACTATCATGCATACAAAAGTCAGCGATGCTGAGTGAGTTCTAGTTGTTATAATAAATTCTTTATTTCCTTTAAAACTATCTTTACATTCATTTGTAGTCATACAACATACGTACACTCAATCTATGTTATTTATTCGTTTCGTTCTTTCACTTTCATTGTTTCATTCTTTTATTTACTTCGTATTCATATTATCGTTCATACTTCTCAATATCTTTTACTTTCTTTTCTCTTACTTCCTTCTCGTACTTTACGTCCATCAGTTGTCATACATCATACATTCATACTGATAATTATTATTATTATTATTATCTTCATCATTATTCATTTATTCATTCATTTCTTCGCTTATTACTCTTCATTACTCGAATCTTGTCTCATGCAATATCCCCGACTCATGCTCGAAAGCTGATGCTGTGCCAGGGCCTGTACACAAACCCCCGACACATGTCCGAAGACTGACACATCACCGGATACCTCGTCTCATGCAATACCCCTAACTCAGTCCGAAGACTGATACTGTGCCGGGGCCTGATAAACAAACCCCCGACTCATGTCCGAAGACTGACACAGTACCGAGGTACGCGACTAGGGTCTCATCATCCTATTTTGTCTCATGCAATACCCCCAACTCATGTTCGAAGACTAATACTGTGTCGGGTCCTGATAAACAAACCCCTGACTCATGTCTGAAGACTGACATAGTACCGAGGTACGCGACTAGGATCTCATCATCCTATTTTGTCTCATGCAATACCCCCAACTCATGTCCGAAGACTGATACTGTGCCGGGGCCTGATAAACAAACCCCCGACTCATGTCCGAAGACTGACACAGTACTGAGGTACGCGACTAGGATCTCATCATCCTATTTTTTCTCATGCAATACCCCCAACTCATGTCCGAAGACTGATACTGTGCCGGGCCTGATAAACAAACCCCCGACTCATGTCCGAAGACTGACACAGTACTGAGGTACGCGACTAGGATCTCATCATCCTATTTTGTCTCATGCAATACCCCCAACTCATGTCCGAAGACTGATACTGTGCTGGGGCCTAATAAACAAACCCCCGACTCATGTCCGAAGACTGACATAGTACCGGGGTATGCGACACGGATCTCATCATCCGTCACTTTCATGTTTACCATTTGTTATCTCCTGTGTTCATTTCGTACTCTATCGTATTCGTTCGTTTCGTACTTTATCGTTATCTTTCACTTCGTTACATAATACTTTACATTCGTTAATTTATTCGTTCATACATCACACCACGTAAAGTCATACATAGTATTATAAAACATAATACGTACATTTTGAAAACTCTTTAACGAAGAAAGATAACACATCACTCACACATACACACATCATAATTTCATCACATCACCATGCACATATCATGCATAAGTCATCACGTCATAACAAGGCCTATCTCCCTATTTTACCCCTTAAAACCACTTAGAAAATCCTAAGTCCAAATGGGCGCATAGGACATTTTAGGCGCATGAGCATAAAAAATTCTAAGTGTAAAATAGTCTAGACGCATGGGCACTATTTGGGCGTTTCTGCCCTATTCAGGCACTTTACCACTATGCAGGCGCATGGACACTTAGCTGTTTTGGCAACTTGGGCGCATGGACACCGTTGGGCGTTTCTGCCCCTGTCAGGCGCTTTGCCACTATTTGGGCGTCTGAGCTTACACTTAGATTATTAACACTTAGGCGCATGGGACATTGTTTAGGCGCATGACCCACTCTTGGGCGCATGGCCAACACTTAGGTGCATGGCCAACATACTGGGCGCATGGGCCACTGTTTGGGCGCATGCCTCACTCTTGGGCGCACGACCAACACTTAGGCGCATGGCCGACATGCTGGGCGCATGGGCCACTGTTCATGCGTATCAGAACATTCTGAAATGTTTTCTAGGCTACTAACATCACCCGATTATCATTCTAATAATACCTAAGCACAGATTTAATATACTAAGGGCACCTAAGCATGCTAAACATCAACTCTAACCCATAAACCAATTCTAAAACAAACATACACAGAACATCATCGAACAATAGGCTGAAACTCACGGTTTTACTTGAAACATTTTCTTGGTATGCATAATAGTCCTAAACAAGTTGAAAATTAGTAAAGGAGGGGTTCTAGAAACTCACCTTGAGCAGCCTTTGAGCAACACACTTCAAGTTCGAGACCCACCTTCAATTCAGCTCTTAAATCCCGAAAACAAACACTAGACACCAAGAACTTCGGTCAAGAACTCGAAACCCAACTGAAACCGAGCTCATATAAGAGAAAACTCACGTTTGCAGCTGCTTCTTCCTCTTTCTCTCTCTAGAACCGAGGGCTTTCTCTCTCTTCTTTCTTCATTTCAGCCGAATGGTGATGGTGAAGAAGGGATGGGCGGCCATGTCCCTTTAAACCTTAAAATAATAAGGTTTGTACTTTGTACACTTTTTCCCCCTCCACTTGTGCTCATTATCTATTCTTTCTATTTATTTTTCTTTTCTTTTCGTTTAGATAAAAAATCGGGGTGTTACACTTCTCTTTTCGATCGATGATTGCCATTGGTTACTCCACATAATTGAGTCGTTCGTCTACTTCGATATCCTCCAGCGGAACAATCATGTCTTCATCGGCCAAGCAGTTCCTTAGATGAGATACATGGAATGTTGGGTGAATTCCACTTAATTCATCTGGTAACTCTAATCTATAGGCCACCTCTGCTACTCGAGCAATGATTCGAAAGGGCCTATGTACCTCGGGCTCAACTTGCCCCGCTTTCGGAAATGAATAATACCCTTCCAAGGTGAGACCTTCAACATAACCCGATCACCCACTTGGAACTCAATCGGTTTGCGTCGTTTATCAGATACGACTTCTGTCTATCTTTTGCTACCTTCATGAAGGCTTTGATCTTCTCTTGCTTCTCAGTCGTAGCCTCGATCACCTCGACGCTCCCCAACTCCTTCTGACCAATATCATCCCAACAAACGGGTGTTCTGCATCTCCTACCGTATAGCATCTCATATGGTGGCATACCAATACTGGCATGATAGCTGTTGATGCATGAGAATTCGGCTAATGGTAGGTGGTCGTCCCAACTTCCCCCAAAATCAATCACACATGCCCGAAGCATGTCTTCCAATGTCTGACTGGTCCTTTCTAACCATCAGTTTGGGAATGATAAGTCGTGCTAATATGTAACCTCGTCTCCATGGCGTGGTGGAATTTCTTCCAGAATTTGGATGTAAATCGGGTGTCACGATCAGATACAATAGACACCGACACACCATGACGAGTTACAATTTCCTTGATGAATAGATCCGTTAACCTCTCAAATGAATATATCTCGCGGATCGGTAGGAAGTGAGCACTCTTCGTCACACGGTCAACAATCACCCATATGGCATCGTACCCTTTCGGAGTACGCGACAACTTCGTAATGAAATCCATGGTGATGTGCTCCCACTTCCATTCCGGTATATCCAAAGGTTGGATCTTCCCATACGGCTTCTGATGCTCGGCCTTCACCTGTAGACAAGTAAGGCATTTACTCACGTACTCCACCACGTCACGTTTCATACCCAACCACCAATAATCCTTCTTCATGTCTTGATACATCTTTGTGGCACCTGGATGAATGGAGTATCGTGTCTTGTGAGCTTCATCCAAAATCTTCATCCATAGATCCCCAAAACAAGGAATCCACACCCGTCCAAATCGGGTTTTAACACCAAGTGTGTTTTCACCCAATTCCCCAACCAGACCTCTCATCCTTTCGGAGTTAAGATGATCTTCTTTCAATACCTCATCTTGAAACTATTGGACTTGCTTCATCACATCAGAGGTCATGATTAGTTGATATGCTTTCACCTGAATCGGCTCGGGCCTCTCTTTTCGGCTAAGGGCATCAGCCACCACATTGGCTTTGCCCGGATGGTAATGGATCTCACAATCACAATCCTTTATAAGTTCCAACCACCGTCTTTGCCTCATGTTCAGATCCTTCTGTTTGAAGAAGTACTTCGAGTTCTTGTGGTCAGTGAAGATGGTGCACTTCGTCCCGTAAAGATAGTGCCTCCAAATTTTTAGCGCAAAGACCACGGCTGCTAGCTCCAAGTCGTGGGTAGGATAATTGACCTCATGAACCTTCAACTGCCAGGATGCATAAGCTATAACCTTTCTTCTTTGCATTAACACACACCCCAACCCCGAGTAGGAAGCATCAGAATAAACCACCAGATCTTCGCCTTCATCGGGTAATGATAGAACAAGAGCTTGAGTCAATCTTGCCTTCAATTCTTCGAACGCCTTCTCTTGAGCTTGGCCCCATACAAACTTCACATCCTTCCGGGTCAACTTAGTCAGTAGAGAAGCAATCTTAGAGAAGTCTTGGATAAACCTCCTATAGTAGCCCGCCAAACCCAAGAAGCTACGAATCTCCGATGGCGTCTTAGGAGACTTCCATTGCATCACCGCCTCCACCTTTGCCGGGTTGACCATGATCCCATCAGGATTCACCACATGACCCAAGAACTGAACTTCATGTAACCAAAATGCGCACTTGGACAACTTGGCGTACAGCTTCTCCTTTCTCAATGTCTCCAAAACCTCCCGAATGTGGCTGGCATGCTCAATCTCTCTCTTCGAATAAATCAGGATATCATCAATAAACATAATCACTGATTTATCCAACATAGGCTGACACACACGGTTCATCAGATCCATAAAAGCCGCTGGCGCATCGGTCAAACCAAAAGACATGACAAGAAACTCGTAGTGACCATAACGCGTGCGAAGAGCTGTTTTAGGGATATCTTGCTCCTTCACCTTCAACTGATGGTAACCAGATCGAAGGTCTATCCTCAAGAACCAACTGGCACCTTGAAGCTGATCAAACAAATCGTCTATTCTCGGTAAGGGGTATCGATTCTTTATCGTCAACTTCTTCAGCTTACGGTAGTCAATACACATCCTCATACTACCGTCTTTCTTCTTTACGAATAAGATCGGAGCACCCCAAGGAGAGATACTCGGTCGAATAAACCCCTTATCAAGTAGCTCTTGCAACTGCTCCATCAACTCCTTCATCTCAGTCGGAGCCAACCGATACGGTTCCATGGCAACAGGCTGGGCACCCGGTATTAGATAAATCTGAAACTCAATCTCTCTGTCAGGTGGCACTCCTGGTAAGTCTTCTGGGAACACGTCCGGAAAGTCACACACAACCGGTACATCCGATAGTTGTGGTGTTGGCGTATCCACATCCTTTACATAAGCCAAGTAGGCGCTACATCCACGCCTCATACACTTTCCCACCACCGCCATTGAGATTACCTTCGGGATCATAGTAACCTGATCCCCATAAATAGTTACCAAACTCCCGTCAGGCGCTGTCAAACGAATCATCTTCTTGCGACACACAATGTTCGCCTCGGAGTCCGCTAACCAATCCATCCCAAGAACCAAATCAAAACCACCTAAGGTCATCACGAATGGTCTAACAGGAAACTTATGACCCACAAGTTCCACATCATAGTTCTCTATCATCTCAGAAATACTGGTAGACTTACCTATGGTAGTTTCTACATCAAAGGGCGCATCAACAGGTCTACTACTAATAGGCAGCTTAGCATAAAAACCAGTAGAAATAAAACTTTTACTGGCACTCAAATCAAATAACACAGAAGCTAAAGTTTAGTTCACTAGAAACGTACCGGACACAACATCAGGGTCCGTACGACAGTTAAAGCACAGTTAAAGCCCCGAAACCTCAGCCCTCGGCTTCTTACAATCCTTACTTATGTGACCCTCTTCACCATAGTTAAAGCACGGACCGTACGACAGTCCCTTGCTATGTGCCCCGCCTTCCCACATTTAAAGCACAAGTTCGACCCTAACCTACATTCCCCGCTATGCTCTCTCCCACACCTGCCACACTTCTTCATACCCGCACCCGATGCGACCACACGGCGGTTTTCCACCCGTGCCTTCTTTTTACCTATCGGGGTATCACCCCGACCAAACCTCTTCCCCTACCAGTTTTGATCACCACCACCTTTCCTGCCACCTTCAACCACCACCACCACGGCCCTCTCATCATATAATCTTCCTGCCAAGTCCACCGCCGACCTAAACGTGCTCGGTTGGGCGGCGATCATATACCTGCAAATATCCGCTGGCAAGCCCTGAATATACCTCTTGATCTTTCGAGACAAAGGTGTCACCTGATCCGACACCAGACGTGCCATCTCGTCGAACTTTGTGGTGTACTGCTGGTGTGTCAGGGTTCCCGCCTCTAGCTGCAGGAATTCTCTCTCAACTTTATCCATTTCTCTATGAGGACAGAACTCCTCAATCACCAACTTCTTTAGCTCTGACCATCTCATTCTCCCAATTGCCCGGCTACCCTCAGCTTGGATAATATTGTCCCACCAACATAAAGCTGAGTCCACAAACGAATGGGCAACAAACTTCACCTTTTGGTTCTCCCAGCACTCGCTGATATTTAAGACAACTTCCTTTTCTCTCACCCACCGGTGAGCAGCAGCAGCAGTGCCGTTTCGATAAAAAGTAGGGGGATTGCACCGTTGGAACACCCTATAATTATAGCCTCGTGTCATCTCCTGCACGGGCTCTTCTTCTTCCTCTTCTTCGTCATCGGAGAGGATTGTTTCAGTCTCAGGCTGTCTCCGTTCTCCAGTAGGTCTACTTCTTTCTTTCTTCTCGCCCTCCTATACAGCTTTGATAACTTCGATCACTACAGACGGTAAGATCGTCTGCATGACTTGGTGGACTTCCTCCACAACAGCCTCCTTTACTGTGGCTCTCAAGTTTGCACTCTCATCACCACCCTCCGGATGAGGGGTTTCGGGTTCTTTAGGAACCACCTTTTCAACTCTAGGTCTTCCCTTCTTGGGTCGCGGTTTAGCACCGTGACCTCCACCACGTGAAGCTTTCAAAGATCTACTGCCAGCCATTCACAAGCACACTGAAAGATTCAAAAACTAACACGGTCATTCAAGGGAACAACTCAATTTATGTTAAGTATAGTAAGTCCCTAATTACAGTGGCCAGTTGTGATTAGCCACTTACTTTACTCTTTACACCCAGAGCATTACCTATCCTGATTACATCAGTATTTAAATCCAAAAAGAACACATAACCACATACCATACGCACATAATACCGGTTATCATTACAAAAATACTTGATGGCACGCAGCTACTCAGATTGGCATCCCATCCCCTTCCATCCCATTCTCAGTTTAAGTTAAGGTTTATTTTGAAAATTTACCCATTTCACTTAAACTTTGGCTCTGGTACCAACTTGTAAGGCTCGTCCCCGGGACGCTTACAGCTGGTAATCATTGCACAAAAACATATATTTTCATTTCTCTTATATATATATTGCAGCGGAAACATTCAAAAATGACATCTCATTTCATCATAAAATTTTTAGCAAAATAATACATCGTTAACCAGTTACAAAATACATCGTTGCATTACATCACAAAAGTAATATCTAAATGGATTCCATCCCAAAAGAGCTGAGTAGCCGCCCGTGCCATCCTCAGCAATCATTACCTGCCAACTGGAAACACATCAAAGTCAGCGTTGCTGAGTGAGTTCTAGTTTTATAAAATAAAACATACTTTATCTTTCGTTAAAACCGTTCATTTCTTTCATGCGATCATACATCATACGTACACATAGATAATAGTTATTATCTTCATCGTTCATTAACTTCCGTTCATTCATTCATTCTTACTTTCATTCGTTCGTTCATCATTACATCTTTTCCTTTCGTCAACACTATGAACTTTACCCTTCATGCTCATGATACTAGGCCTAAGTGTAACACCTGGTTATTTATCTCTTTTGAAGCCAACGAAAGGAGAAAAAGAAATAAAGTCGTAAGTCGAGGGACCAAACTCGCCAACGAAAGAAAGTCGGGTGAGTGGTAGTATATAAAGGGAGAGGGCAACCCTTACCCTCTCCCCACACTCACATTTCAGCCAAAAGAAAGAGGAGAAAAGAGAAAGAAGAGAAAAAGGAGAAAAAGTTGGTTCGGGTTGGTTCGAGTGAGCAAAATCATTGAGAAGCGAGTCAAATCGAAGCTCTTCTCATTGTGGTCATTTGTGTGAGTTCTAGGACCCCTCCTTTAAACGTTTTTGAATGATTTGGGGCTGGAAAACATCTGAAATCGGGTTTTTTGAGTGTGTGCATGTTTGACCCGTTGTGTATGTGTATGTGTGTGTATGATCCGTTTGAGCCTTGTTTGTGAGCTTGTGTGTACTTGAATGGTGTCGTGGTATGCATTCCTAAGGTCTAGTACAGTTGATTGGGGCTTAGAATGGGTTTAGAGGAGTTTGGAGGTCGAAGTGGGCAGTTTGCGTTCGGCTGGAACTGCATTCTGCATCAGCTAGGGCTAGGCGACCGACTGGAGACCGAATGGAGGCCATACGGCCGAATAGGGTGCGATTGGAGTCCATTCGAACGATTGAGGTCCATTCGCACGATTGAAGGTCCAGTCGCATAGAGGTCATGCGATTGAAGGGCCAGTCACATGGAGGTCATGCGATTGAAGGTCCAGTCGCATAAGTGCTCATCCGCATTAGTCCCATTCGCGTGAGGTCCATCCGCATTAGTCCATTCTCACGATTGGGTGTTCATTCGCATGAGTGTTCATCCGCATTGGTTCATTCGCATGATGTTCACTCGCATGGAGGCCATGCGACTGAAGGGTGTCCATACGCCCGAATAGGGCTGTTGCACCCGAGGAGAAGTGTAGTTTAACTTCTGACTTTCGGGGGAAAGTGCAGATGTAAGTTTTAACGTAAGGGTTCCCGTAAGTTCATGTAAGGTGACGATTGAGGCCTTAGAGAGCATGTTGGGCATGATGATGATGTTGCATGTTTATGCATGATGCATGTTATGTATGTATGATGTTGCCTTGTATGACGTGATGACTGTGCATGCTGATGTTCCTTATTATGATGTATGTTTACCTTTCCTGTAGCTTTACGTGTTATGATAATGATAAAATGAAGTATTACGTAACGTAAAGTGGAATATAATGAAAAGTGGAACATGACGAATGCATGCATTAATGAATGATGAAAGTAATGAAAGTCTTGCAAGTATTGGATATCGGAACACGCCATTAAAAGGTGTTAGCCCAACGGTGTGCGGGTCCGCTACCCCAGGAGGATGCACATCGGGGTCCTTCTTTGTGATCGACCATTTATATAGAACCTCTACCGCTTACCCCTAGTACTGTGGCACCATGTTTAGCTGTCTATTTATAGACTTCGGCCCAATAGCTAAATAGTTCGGGGTGTAGCATATGGTATTGGTACGAAAGATATCTGATGCGCAAGAAAAGATATAAAGATGAATGAACGAATGAAGAAGATAATATAACTATTATCTATGTGTACGTATGATGTATGATCGCATGAAAGTAAAGAACGGTTTTAACGAAAGAAAAGTATATTTTATTTTATAAAACTAGAACTCACTCAGCAACGCTGACTTTGATGTGTTTCCAGTTGGCAGGTAATGGTTGATGAGGATGGCACGAGGTGGCTACTCAACTCTTTTGGGATGACATCCATTTATTTAATGCTTTTGTGATATAATGCAATAATGTATTTTGTAACCAATTGACGATGTATTATTTGGCAAAAGTTTTTATAATGAAATATGATGTCATTTTTGAATGTTTCCGCTGTAACCTTTTTGTAAGACAAATGTAAATATATGTTTTATGTGCGATGAGAAATCAACTGTAAGCGTCTCGGGAACGGGGCCTTACAGTTGGTATCAGAGCCAAAGTTTAAGTGAAATGGGTAAATTTTCAAAATAAACCTTAACTTAAACTGAGAATGGGACGAAAAGGGAATGGGATGCCAATCTGAGTAGCTGTGTGCCATCAGATATTTTTGTAATGTTAACCGATATTATGTGCGCATGGTATGTGGTTATGTGTTGTATGTAGATTTAAATACTGATGTAGTCAGGACAGTAATGCTTGAGGTATGAGGAGTAAAGTAAGTGGCTAATCACAACTGACCACTGTAATTAGGGACTTATTATACTTGACATAAACTGAGCTGTTCCCTTGAATGACCGTGTTGGTGTTTGAATCTTTCAGTGTGTGTGTGATCGCCAGTGGTAGATCTTCAAAAGCTTCATGGGGTGGAGGTCACGGTGTTGAACCGCGACCAAGAAAGGGAGACCTAGAGTTGAGAAGGTGGTTCATGAAGAACCAGAGACCCCTCATCCGGAGGGTGGCGACGAGAGCGCCAATCTGAGAGCCTCAATAAAGGAGGTTGTTGTAGAATAAGTTCATCTGGTCATGCAGACGATCTTACCGTCTGTAGTGACTGAAGTTATCAAGGCTATACGAGAGGGGGAAAGAAGGGAGAGAAACAGGTCCTCGAGAGGACGGGAACAACCGGAGCCGGAAACGGTTCCCTCTGATGATGAGGAAGGGGAAGAAGAAGAGCCTGTGCCGGAGGCGGCACGAGGCTGTAACTACGGGGCGTTTATGAGATGCAAGCCCCCTACTTTTGATGGTAACGGCACTGCTGCAGCTGCTCACCGGTGGGTGAGGGAAATGGAGGCTGTTCTTGATATCAGCGAGTGCCGAGAGGACCAAAAGGTGAAGTTCGCTACCTATTCTTTTGTGGACTCGGCTTTGTGTTGGTGGGACAACATAGTCCAAGCCAAGGGTAGCCGGGCGATAGGAAGGATGAGGTGGGAGGAGTTGAAGAAGATGGTGATTGAGGAGTTCTGCCATCATACGGAGATGGATAAGATAGAGAGAGAGTTCCTGCAGCTGGAGGCGGGAACCATGACACACCAGCAGTACACCACCAATTCAATGAAATGGCATGGCTCATGCCGGTCAGGTGACGCCTCTGTCTCGGAAGATCAAGAGGTACATTCAGGGCTTACCGGTGGATGTTCCCAGGCATATGATCGCCGCCCGACCAAGCACGTTTAGGTTGGCGGTCGATTTGGCAGGGAGGCTATATGATGAGCGGGAGGTGAAGGATCGAGGGTGAGCGCTAGGGCATTCACTATGACACAGGAGGAAGCTAGGATGGACCCTGATGTCGTGTCCGATACGTTTCCGGTGAACCAAACTTTAGCTTCTGTGTTATTTGATTCGGGTGCCAGTAAAAGTTTTATTTCTGCTACTTTTTGTGCTAAGCTGTCTCTTAGTAGTAGACGTGTTGATGCGCCCTTCGATGTAGAAACTGCCATAGGTAAGTCTACCAGGATTTCTGAGATGATAGAGAACTGTGATATGGAGCTAGAAGGTCATAAGTTTCCTGTTAGACCGTTTGTGATGACCTTAGGTGGTTTCGATTTGGTTCTTAGGATGGATTGGCTGGCAGACTTCGAGGAGAACATTGTGTGTTGCAAGAAGATGATTCGTTTGACAGCGCCTGACGGTAGTTCAGTTACGTTTATGGTGATCGGGTTACTATGATTCCGAAAGTGATTTCGATGGTGGTGGTGGGAAAGTGTATGAGGCGTGGATGTAGTGCCTACTTGGCCTATGTAAAGGATGTGGATACGCCAACACTACAACTGTCCGATGTACCGGTTGTGTGTGACTTTCCAGACGTATTCCCAGAAGACTTATCAGGAGTGCCACCTGACCGTGAGATCGAGTTCCAGATTGACTTGATACCGGGTGCCCAACCTGTTGCCAAGGCACCGTATCGATTGGCTCCGACGGAGATGAAGGAGCTGATGGAGCAGTTGCAAGAGCTGCTTGATAAGGGGTTCATTAGACCGAGTATATCTCCTTGGGGTGCTCCGGTCTGTTTGTAAAGAAGAAAGACGGTAGTATGAGGATGTGCATTGACTACCGCGAGCTAAACAATTTGATGGTGAAGAACCGATACCCCTTACCGAGAATAGATGATTTGTTCGATCAGCTTCAGGGTGCCAGTTGGTTTTCAAGGATAGACCTTCGATCTGGTTACCATCAGTTGAAGGTGAAGGAGCAGGATATCCCTAAAACAGCTTTTCGCACACGCTATGGTCACTACGAGTTTCTTGTCATGTCTTTTGGTTTGACCAATGCGCCAGCTGCTTTTATGGATCTGATGAACCATGTGTGTCGTCCGATGTTGGATAAATCAGTGATTATGATTATTGATGATATCCTGATTTATTCGAGGAGCGAGATAGAACATGCCGGTCACATTTGGGAGGTTTTGGAGAGGTTGAGGAAGGAGAAGTTGTACGCCAAGTTCTCCAAGTGCGCGTTCTGGTTGCGCGAAGTTCAATTCTTGGGTCATGTGGTGAACCCTGATGGGATCATGGTGGACCCGACAAAGGTAGAGGCGGTTGTGCAATGGAAGTCACCAAAGACGCCATCCGAGATTCGTAGTTTCTTGGGTTTGGCGGGCTACTATAGAAGATTTATCCAAGACTTTTCTAAGATCGCTTCTCCACTAACCAAGTTGACCCGAAAATATGTGAAGTTCGTATGGGGCCCAGCTCAAGAGAAGGCGTTCGAAGAATTGAAGGCGATGTTGACTCAAGCTCCTGTTCTATCATTACCGGATGGAAGTGAAGATCTGGTGGTTTATTCTAATGCTTCCTATTTGGGGTTGGGGTGCGTGTTAATGCAGAGAGGGAAGGTTATAGCCTATGCATCCCGACAGTTGAAGGTTCATGAGGTCAATTATCCTACTCATGACTTGGAGCTGGCAGCCGTGGTGTTTACGTTAAAGATTTGGAGGCACTATCTCTACGGACGAAGTGCACCATATTCACGGACCACAAAAGCTTGAAGTACTTCTTTGAGCAGAAGGACCTGAACATGAGGCAGAGAAGGTGGTTGGAGCTCATAAAAAACTATGATTGCGAGATCCACTATCATCCGGGCAAAGCCAACGTGGCGGCGGATGCCCTTAGCCGAAAAGAGAGACTCGAGTCGATTTGGGTGAAAGCTTATTAGTTGATCATGACCTCCGATGTAATGAAGCAAGTCAAGGAGTTTCAAGATAAAGCATTGAAAGAAGATCATCTTAACTCTGAAAGAATGAGAGGTCTGGTCGTAGAGTTGGGTGGAAACACACACGGTGTTAGAACCCGGTTCGGTCGTGTATGGATTCCTCGTTTTGGGGATCTACAGGTGAAGATCATGGATGAAGCTCACAAGACTCGATACTCTATTCACCCCGGTGCCACGAAGATGTACCAAGATATGAAAAAGGATTACTGGTGGCCGGGTATGAAGCGCGACGTAGTGGAGTATATGAGTAAATGCCTTACTTGTCTACAGGTGAAGGCCGAGCATCAAAAGCCGTATGGAAGATCCAACCTTTGGATATACCGGAATGGAAGTGGGAGCACATCACCATGGATTTCATTACGAAGTGGCCGTGTACTCCGAAAGGGTATGATGCTATATGGGTGATTGTGGACCGTCTGACGAAGAGTGCTCACTTCCTACCGATCCGCGAGACATACTCATCTGAGAGGTTGGCTGACTTGTTCATCAAGGAAATTGTAGCTCGTCATGGTGTGCTAGTGTCTATTGTATTTGATCGTGACACCGGTTTACATTCAAATTGTGGAAGAAATTCCACGACGCCATGGGGACGAGGTTACATATTAGCATGGCTTATCATCCCCAAACTGATGGTCAATTAGAAAGGACCATTAGACAATGGAAGACACGCTTCGAGCATGTGTGATTGATTTTAGGGGAAGTTGGGATGACCACCTACCGCTAGCCGAATTCTCATACAACAACAACTATCATGCCAGCATTGGTATGCCACCATATGAGATGCTATACGGTAGGAGATGCAGAACACCCATTTGTTAGGGTGATATTGGTCAGAAGGAGTTGGGAAGCGTCGAGGTAATCGAGGCTATGACTGAGAAGCTCGAAAAGATCAAAGCCTTCATGAAGGCAGCCAAAGATAGACAGAAGTCGTATGCTGATAAACGACGCAGGCCGATTGAGTTCCAGGTGGGTGACCGGGTTATGTTGAAGGTCTCACCTTGGAAGGGTATCATTTGTTTCCGAAAGCGGGGCAAGTTGAGCCCAAGGTATATAGGCCCGTTCCGAATCATCGCTCGAGTAGGAGAGGTGGCCTATAGATTGGAGTTACCAGATGAGTTAAGTGGAGTTCACCCGACATTCCATGTATCTCATCTAAGAAAGTGCTTAGCTGATGAAGACATGATTGTTCCACTGGAGGATATTGAATTAGACGAACGACTCAATTATGTGGAGCAACCAGTGGCAATCATCGATCGAAAAGAGAAAATGTTGAGAAATAAAGTGGTCCCCCTGGTGCGTGTATAGTGGAAGCACAGGAAGGGATCCGAGTCAACGTGGGAGACTAAGGAAGAAATGAGATAGCATTATCCACGTTTGTTCGAGGAATAATGGGTTTCGGGGACGAAACCTATTTAAGGGGGGTGGACTTGTAACACGGTTATTTATCTCTTTTGAAGCCGAAGAAAGGAGAAAAAGAAATAAAGTCCTAAGTCGAGGGATCAAACTCGCCAACAAAAGAAAGTCGGGTGAGTGTGAGTATATAAAGGGAGAGGGCAGCCCTTACCCTCTCCCCACACCCACATTTCAGCCAAAAGAAAGAGGATAAGAGAGAAAGAAGAGAAAAAGGAGAAAAAGTTGGTTCGGGATGATTCGATTGAGCAAAATCGTTAAGAAGCGAGTCAAATCGAAGCTCTTCTCGTTGTGGTCATTTGTGTGAGTTCTAGAACCCATCCTTTAAAGGTTTTTGAATGATTTGGGGCTGGAAAACATCTGAAATCGGGTTTTTTTGAGTGTGTGCATGTTTGACCCGTTTGTGTATGTGTATGTGTGTATGATCCATTTGAGCCTTGTTTGTGAGCTTGTGTGTGCTTGAATGGTGTTGTGGTATGCATTCCTAAGGTCTAGGATAGTTGATTTGGGCTTAGAATGGGTTTAGAGGAGTTTGGAGGTCGAAGAGGGCAGTTTGCATTCGGCTGGAACTGCATTCTGCATCAGCTAGGGCTAGGCGACCGAATGGAGGCCATACGGCCGATCGAGTTGCGATTGAGGTTCATTCGCATGATTGAGGTTCATTCCCACGACTGAGAGTTCATTCGCACGACTGAGAGTCTAGTCGCATAAATGCTTATCCGCATATGGGCACCTTTCAGTCGGATGGACAAATGCGGATGAACACTCATGCGAATGAACACCCAATCGTGCGAATGAACCTCATGCGGATGGACTCAATGCGGATGAGTCCTATGCGAATGGAGCTAATGCGGATGGAACTAATGCGGATGAGCATTTATGCGACTGGGTTCTCAATCGTGCGAATGAACTCTCAGTCGTGCGAATGAACCTCAATCATGCGAATGAACCTCAATCGCAACTCGATCGGCCGTATGGCCTCCATTCGGTCGCCTAGTCCTAGCTGGTGCAGAATGTAGTTCATCCCGAACCCAATCTGCCATTTTTGACCTCCAAGCTCATCTAAACCCATTCTAAGCCCAAATCGAGCATCCTAAACCTTAGAAATGCATACTACAATATCATTCAAGCACACACAAGCTCAAAAGCAAGACCTAAACGAATCATGCACACACATACACATACACAAACGGGTCGACATTCACACACTCAAAAAAACCGATTTCAGATGTGTTCCAGCCCCAAAATCATTCAAAAATGTGTAAAAGATGGGTCCTAGAACTCACACAAACAACCACAACGAGAAGAGCTTCGATTCAACACGCTACACTTCGATTTTGCTCACTCGAATTGACCAGAACCAACTTTTCTCCCTTTTTCTCTTCTTCTTTCTCTTTATGCTGAAAATGTGAGTGTGAGGAGAGGGTAATGGCTGCCCTCTCCCTACAAATATCACCACATATCCAACTTTCTCTCGTTGGCGAGTTTGGTCCCTCGACTTGGACTTTATTTCTTTTTCTTCATTCGTCGGCTTCAAAATAATAAATAACCGGGTGTTACAAATTTCAACCATCAATTTTTTAGTTTGATGAGATCAAATTGTAAGAAAATTTTTTGTTAAAGCGGTATTTTAGTATAACCATTTTTGTTGATTTTTTCCAGTTCCCCCATTTTTTTTTGTTTTTAGGCTCATTACTTGTCATTGTATCTTATGCAATTCATTGTGTTTTGTTAGTTATTAAATCTTTTTAATACTATTATATCTTTTAAAATGATTACTTTTAAAAACATATAATGATGTAATAACATTGTTATGAATCTATACTATGTAAAACATAATAATAAACTAAAAACTAATTAATCTAACACACTAAAAACAACAACAAAATAACGTAATATCTCATTGTGTTTTTCGATAGTCATTATGTTATATTGAACAATATTAGTTTTGAAAAATACATTGGTGAAATAATATCATTGTGTACGTAAAACACAATGATAGATAACAATAAGTTTGTATAATGTATAAAAATAATGATAAAAATAACACATTGTCTTATCTTCAATACTATAAGTTTAAAATTATATTGGTGAAAATATATCATTGTGTATTTTTAATTGTAAAACATAATGATAGATAATAAGTTTATATAATCTATATAAACAATAATAAAAACAACATAAATGACCTTAAACGTAAAACATAATAATGAATACGTATAACAAATTATGTAAAATATATGACATGATAAACAATATTTGACATGATAAACGTATAAGTAATAAAATAATGATATCAACTTTTTTAATTTTTTTTAAAAACTAAACATTTTGATTCAAAACAAACTGTTTTAAAATATTTCATTATTATAACTCCCAATTTAATTATTTTTTATTTATAAATAGTTTACTTTCTAAAAACAATTTTAAAATATTATGTATATTAAAAAAGTATGTTTTAGAAAAATCTATTAATTTATAATAATTTATTTCTTTATAAATACATTAATATAAGAAAAGCTTTTTCTTGCTTATTTTTAGTTTATGAATAATTAAATAATATTATAGTAATCATAGTAACTTATAAGTACGAGAGAGAAACTGAAAATTTTTAATAACAAAAGATATAATGCTGACACATGTCTCTCTTAGATCATTCACAATATATTTTCTATTTTGATGTGAGTGTGTACCCTGTATTACGAGGAATGGTTATGAATGAAGGAGAGAAAAATATTTATGACGATTGTAACATGATTTCTCATATTTGAGGAAACATAATACAATCATCATAATTTTTTTAATATTTTTAAAAGTGTTGTGAGTGAAGGATAGAAAAAGATAATGATAAATAAATAAAAATATTATTTAATTGAAAGAGATGGTATAAAAATATTATTTTTAGTGTAAATATGAAAATAAAAACAAGAAAGCTAGAGTGAAAGCTTTTAGTTACTCTTATTTTAGATTATGAAGATAAATAAAGATATTAAAATATTCAGTTTGTCTAATACATGAATATCTATATGACACCTTAAAATTAAAGCTAAGATTAGGTAAACTAATATCTTAAAAAATTATTATAGGTTTATACTTATATGCTTTATTAAGAAATTATTAAGGTAAGTTTATTTGACTAACTTCTTATGAATCTTATATGTTTTGGTGATTATGCATATGTTACGTGAGCATGCATGCATCCATGCATAAATATTTACATATGCATGTATATGAATACCTGTGAACTTTGTGATCATTAAACCATGTGTGTTAGTTGCCAAATCATAAGACTAAGTGATTAGTTAGTTTAATATTAGATGCCTTAACTATATGTAATGTATTAAAATTTTAACTTTAGTCAAACATCACCAAATAAAATTACATCAAGAAACTTTGTATCAAAACTAAAGTTAATCAAACTTTAATCACTCAAACATTCACGTAAACATAAATCATAACCTCACTCTCGGTTTATCAAGACAACCGATTAGCCACTAACTAAGTCATTAGCCTTAGCCTAGTGACTGAATGAGTCATTAACCTCTTAATCCCACCCTTAGCCGGCCCATCCACTAAGCAATTTCCTAACCTGCCACCCAACACCGTGACACTAAGCACATTTATAACTTGCCACCTCTCCATACTAATGGAAAAACTAAGCATACCTATAAACACCACTTCATCAACCTAGCCTAGCTCTAATGATAATACTCTCCACCATTTTGAAGCCCTCGGTCAATGGAGTCAACATAACCATAACCCATCGCAAACTACCACAACCACAACCATCCTTGGTTCTCTTTATCTCGGTTTCCATACAAGCCAACACCATCTCTCGACTCTTGATCCACCCCCACCACCATCAATCTCTTGCTTTCTTTCCCACATCACTCACATCTTTTGTTTTCTTTCGGGTCCAACACAAACCAATCATCCAAGACATCATCTCAAGCTTTCATCAACTAGTTGTGATCAAAACTCCAAGCTCAAGTACCACCATACCAAGTAGGTCATCAAGGATCTAGCGAAGCAACTCCTTTAAGTCTTTTCTCACTCCCAAACAAGGTTAGATTCTCAAAACTATAACTAACTAATTTAAGAAATGTATATGTGTTTAACTAAACACATATAACCAACCCTTTAAGAATCATCAAGATTAGCAAAAACTGATGTTTGAAAATATATATTATATTATTAAGAAAATATTTTTCACAAATCAGTTTTAAAATTTGGAAATTCCTAACTAAACTTCACACAAACGGCAAGTGTACCGGTCGTGATATAGTAAAGTTTAGGTAAGTCCGGATATCGAACCCTAGAGACACATTTGGCGGCTTTCGTTACTAAACCTCTATATACTTCTAACCTAATTAATTTAATTATTTTAAGTAATTAATATTAATAAACAAAACAAGCAATTTAACTAAAATTAATTAATCGAAACATGACGGAAGAAATAAACAAATAAGAATTCAAACTTTGAAACTTGAATACGATCAAATATGTGAAATAAATATCTAGGGAGGGATCCAACTAACATTTAATGACATAAAGGTAATGATTCGTATGACTATCTCTAAAAATACGGATCAAAGGTTAACCAGGTGTGTTGCTACTCCCTAAGAAAACCAAAGACACGTGTAAGACACTAGATAGGTTTATTAAAATGTCTAATGGAAGATCAACCCTAGGTTTTCTACCATAATGTCTTTAAGATTATAATTTATAATCCTAAGACAAAGGATAACTTCATTAAATCCAATTAAATGCCCTAAAACACTAACACCACCAATGTAAGGCAAAACACGTTCTGGCAAAATCTAAACTTAACAAGCAACATGTAGGAGGTTTTAAGCATTATTATCACCCCTAGGTTTTAGATAAGGTAGTACATTGAGAAATACTATCAAATCACAACCAATGCTCCTAAGATTATCTCTAATCAAAGTTTAAAATTAAAAACACAAAGTAATTAATTTTTACGTGCAACCTTAATCTAGATATCACGTAATCAATCAAGATTAAATATACATGAGCATGACAATAATTTTCAAGCATAAAACAATATACACATCCATATTTAATTAAGAGAATAATCAAGTTCTAAGATTAATAGACAAATATATATGAAATTAAAACCAAATATTTAATCAAAACATATTAGTTTTAAATCCAACTAGGTAGTATTAAAAAGATTAGCTACTCATAATATTGAAAAACATTAAGAACAACAGTAAAGATTCAAAATTTATAAACATAAACGAGAGAATCGACAAAACAAATAAATAATAAGGAAAACGAATCGAAACCAAATGATTTTCAATGCTTCAATCCTAGTTCTCCGATCTTGCTCTTTGCTTAACTATTGCTCTCCAATCGTGCTCCAAACTCCAAAGTTGAATCAAAATAACGAGATTTTTGTTTTTCTTTTTTTTCTTTTCGTGCTCCTTTCTGCTGTTTTCTCTTTTTTTTTATAAGATAAATTCCGTTTTTATGATTCCATGCAAAAACTTGATGAAAGGCGGTGGATCCCTCGATATCTCCCAAGTCCACGTGAATATTTAATTGTTGTATGATACTATTTTCTTATACCAAATTTCAATTGACAAGGATTGATGGATATTTTTCACTTGGATATTTGAACAAGCTTGTTTTTTGTTAAATTATAATTGATGAGTTCAAGGCCGGCTTAATGTTGTTAGAGGCTCTAAACGACACAAGAAAATTGAGGCTTTTTTTAATAAAGTAAATAAAACTAACCTTTTTGGAAACTATTAATAAGGCTGATTAGTTGAGTTCATTATCAATAAACCCACATTTGTTGTCATTGCATCGCCTTCTATCCCTACCAAAATAACAACGGCTTCGTAAAATGCCTCCAAAAATGGCCCTGTAGTTCCTATACCAAAAACAACAATAGTTGATGCCTTGGAAACTAGAGCAACATTCTTGAAAAGATAGTCGAACGTTCAAATTAAGAGCTTATATACAAGAGGTTAGGATGAAAAGCATTTTTACAAAAGTTCTATTCACATTTCAATAAAATCATACCAAGTGGTCAACAAGAAGTTAACTGATATACACAGGTAACAAGACTCTACATCATACTCAAACATACTCAAATCATAAAACACCTTAATTATACATCTGTTACTCAAACTATAACATAGAAACTTCAGTCAATATTTTTTTAAACTTTAAACAATATCAATTGTCAAGCGTAGACATGGATTGCTATACAAAAAATACTTTTGTACAATCAAATTTTAAAACAATAATAAAATCCATATTTTCACAGCTCAAAGTCACATGAATCATAACTTTAAAACCAAGAATCACAAATTGATGCACAACTCGTTTGGCCTTCTTAATCGCAATATCCAAACTCCAAAGTCGTAAAATTCGTAGGTTCGCAAGCAGGGCCGGCTGATTTGTAGGTTGAATTGAAAGGGGCGACCGGCTGAGTGAGAATTTATTCAATGATTTGAACTTAATCTTACTGTCATTGATCTCGAAAAGTTGCAGTTGTTGAAGGGTCGACTGCTACTCCGAGTAGCCTACTCGCAACCATGCTTGAAGGCCAATGCGTCATGCGTGAATGTGTGATGATTACCAAGAATACTTGAATACTTGTCGCTCGATGATCTCGAGGGTGTAACTGAAAAGTCGCAGCCTCGCAAGGGTGTGATTGTGAAGCCGTGAAGGTCGATCGGCTCATCGGCCAACCGATGAGAATCGTCAGATCTTGGATAGACCATTAGGAGCGATTCAGGATGAACAATTGAATGCACGATTTAGAATTCTAGGGTTGTGAGTCTTTGGCTTGAGATATCATTTCTATTATAAAATTAGAGGCCATATAATTTTAAGAGGACTAAAACCCTAGCTTGAGTCAATTTTACTATTAGGCGGGCCTGCATGAGGTTGCAATCATATCTTAATTCCACGTGAGCTGCAATCATATCGAATAATAGATCAACCTAAATTTGAATATGTATTAACAATTTGAACTTATCATTCTATCATGTTGTTGAAAACAACTTTTAGTTAACTTATTTCTAGTATATATATATAATATTTTTTTTCTTAAACTAATTTGTTAACAAAACTAATATATAAATTTATTAAAATGTTGCACTCTTCGCTGTCAAGTTTTACTAAAAAGTATATATTTTTAGAGCTTATAATCTTTTGGAACTCATTAAACACGAATATGAACTAAATATGAGTAAAATTGTTTAATACTACTCAAGAGTTACTCAAGAGCATAGGAAACATTTATATATAATATGTGTAATTTGAACCACATCAAAAACTTATGAACATATGATTTTTATTTAGAAATCAATAATAAAAGGGATTCCAAAACTGAAATTTGAAAGTTTTATAAAAACTGAGTTGAACAAAAATAAATTATTAAAGGGTTGAAACATAAATATTCTTGGTAAATTAGATTAAATAGTTAAAGGACTATCATTGTAGGAATAAAATTAAGAGATTATTGAGAAATAATAGAATTAATATTCTGTAAATTTTGATGGAATAATAATAGGCAGATTATTTTATATAATTTGTTCAAGGAAATAAAAGAAAATTTTCATACAAAATCTTTGTACCTGGTAAAAGTCTAGAAAAATTATATAATGGACCTTATATTTTATATGAATTGTTGAATAAATTTTATGATTTAATTCGCAGGTATGACTGAGTTTTACAATTTAAAACATTCTATAATTAGAAAACAAAAAGAAATCGCAAAATAGTGAGTTAAATTATAAAACATTTACATAGATTATGATACTCTGAATAGAAAAATATATAAGAACTTCATAAATTTTAGTGATGATTTGCTATTTTTCTGATTTATATAAATCTTGTGAAAATTCTAGAAAATTAAGTTGTTATGAATTATTGATATGAAATTTTATGGGATGAATTAGAGTTTTTAATGTTTATGGTGCTAAAATTTTATGATTTTAGGAAAACAGTAGCTATTCATTTGGAATTTCATCATACTTAATGAGTTAAAGTGCTAAAAATTAAAAAAAAAATTATTCTAATAAATAATTATTTTATAGGAATTTCTTGATTTTTGACTAGAAATATGGTGAGATTCATAGTCTCATTTTTACATTTATGAGTTTTGAAAGGAAAAACATATTATTTTGTGATCGATGCTAATATAAGTAAGGCTTTTGAGATATACGGTCATTATGCCATAAACCACAACCATTAATTCGGATGAGAAACGTCTGGTAAAATTAGTAGCACTACTTAGAAAAATATTTCCTGCACAAATAAGATGAGTGTTGTGATGCTATATTATCTAATTATATGATTTGTATTTGTGATAATTATAAATCACCTGATTTATAAGTAGGTTTGGTTGTAATCTTATTTATATTTCATCTATATATTTTGTTTAGTAATTAAACCTATGTTCTCATCAATATTATGTTAACCGTTTTGAGTATGCTTTTACACGTAATCAGAATGACTAATAGTGTTATGTTTTCATTTGATATGTACAACGGATGGAGTGAAGTGATAGGGAGGAAATGTGTTAAATTAATTGTGAATATGTATGATCTTAGCATAACAATGGATGCGTATTTCCATTGCTACTTAAGAATGAAGCAGTTAATAGATACTTTTGTACTAGGGTTATGATAAATTATGTAAAAGGTCTTATGTAGGCAAATTGTAAGGCCCGTTCCCGGGACGCTTACAGCCGGTAATTCATCGCACATAAAACATATACTTTGCATTTAATCATCAAAAGATTGCAGCGGAAACATAAAACAATAACATTTCATTTCATCATAAAAACTTTTGCAAAATAATACATCGTTTGTCGGTTACAAAATTACATTGTTGTATTACATCACAAAAGCATTAAGTAAATGGATGCCATCCAAAAGAGCTGAGCAACTACCTCGTGCCATCCTCAGCAACCTCACCTGCCAACTAGAAAATGCATAAAAGTCAGCGTTGCTGAGGGAGTTCTAGTTTTATAGCAAAACATACTTTTCTTTCATTAAAACCTTCATTTCAAGTGTATGTGATCATACATCATACACACATACAAATAATATCATTATTATCTTCGTCATTCTTTCGTTCATACTATCCTTCATCAATTCATTCTTTACTTTCATCATCACCATGAACTTTACCTTTCATGCTCGTGATACTGTGCCTAAGCCTATAAAAGACCTTCATCGGTGGTGCCCAGCACCAAGTGGTCACAGTACCGAAGGTAAAGTTCAGGTATACCATGTCAAATGCAATGCCCTTCATGCTCGTGATACTGGACCTAAGCCTTTAAAAGACCTTCATCAGTGGTGCCCATCACCAAGTGGTCACAGTACCGAAGACATGCGACAATGGTTCGTCCATATGGTCAATCACAAAGAAAGACCCCGATGTGCATCCTCCTGGGGTAGCGAACCCGCATAACACCTTTTAATGGTGTGTCCCGACATACAGTGCTTGCAAGACTTTCTTACATTCATTCATTAATGCATGCATTCATCATCATGTTCCTCTTTCGTTATCTTTCACTTTACGTTACATAATACTTCGTTCATTCATTAACATAATGCGTAAAGCCATAGGAAAGATAATCATACATCATCACAAGGAACATAAACATATCATTCATACATCATCATGCAGGGCATCATACATACATAACATACATCATGCATAACCATGCAACATCATCATCATCATCTTGCACAAGCACACATCATTACATGCCCTATACACCATCTATGACCCCAAAGGTCAACTTCCATAACTTCCGGGAATCTCCTAGGTCAAAGCCTACATTACCTCCTTTTTTCCCAAACAGTCAGAAATTTTTCTAAGTGTTCATCCGCATTTCCTATAGTCATTCGTATTTGCTATAGTTCATCCGCATTTGCTATAGTTCATCCGCATTTGCTATAGTTCCTCCACATTTGATTTACTTCTTCCGCATTTCCATACCTAGTCAGATGCTCATTCGCATTGACTCACTTCGTCCGCATTGACTTACTTGCTCATCCGCATTTCCATACTCAGTCAAATGCTCATCCGCATTTCCATACTTAGTCAAATGCTCATCCGCATTGACTCACTTCATCCACATTGACTTACTGACTCATCCGCATTTCCTGCACTTAGCCAATGCTCATCCGCATTTCCCTACATAGTCAAATGCTCATCCGCATTGACTTACTTGCTCATCCGCATTTCTTGTACTTAGCCAATGCTCATCCGCATTTGCAGCACTTAGTCAAATGCTCATCCGCATTGACTTACCTGCTCATCCGCATTTACTTCCCGACACTTAGGCAAATTTAGAAACTTATCAAGTGGATCTAAAACATCAGATTCAATTTCCATACACCATTCATCATGTTCTAAGCTTAATTCTTACCCTCTAAGCCTTAGAAACACAATCGTACATCATCAAGCATGAACATAGTCATACCTCACATCATAACATCATCATACACACATTCAAGCATAAGGGTCCGAAACCCAATTCAATGAAAACATACATTCATGCATTTCCAGCCCCAAAATCAGTTAAAACCATAAAAAGAGGGGTTCTAGAACTCACCTTTGCAGCTTTTGAGTATGGTTTCCTCTAAACTCATTTGCAAATTGAATTCAACTGCTAGAAACCCACTAAAAACATACCCCAGACAGATACAAACACACATAAGCATAAACCCGAGGATAAGACCAGTCAAGAACACCATAGAAGCATGAATTCTTACCTTGAATTCAAACTCTTTCTTGTTCTTTCTTCAAAACCGAGAACTTGCAACTCTTTCTCTCTGTAAAACCCAAAAATCAGAGGTGCATGTGACATATGGGCAACAATACCACCTTTTACACCCATTTTGCAAACATTTTGTCCTTTTGGACACTTTCTACCCCTAAACTTGGGTTTTATTTCTTTTCCTTCTCTTCTTTCATTTTATTCATTCTTTTCTTTGACTTTAAAAATAACTGGGTGTTACAAGTCCACCCCCCTTATATAGATTTCGTCCTTGAAACATGTTATTCTTTAAAAAAATTGTGGGTAATGCTGTCTCCCACGTAGACTCAGATCCCTTCCTCTGCTTCCACTGTACACGCACAAGGGGAACCACTTTATTCCTCAGCCTCTTTTCCTTTCGATCAATGATTGCTACTGGTTGCTCCACATAATTGAGCCGTTCGTCTACCTCGATATCCTCCAGTGGAACAATCATGCCTTCATCAGCTAAGCACTTTCTTAGATGAGATACATGGAATGTCGGGTGGATTCAACTTAACTCCTCGGGTAACTCCAACCTATAGGCCACCTCTCCTACCCTGCAATGATTCGGAAAGGGCCTATGTATCTTGGGCTCAACTTGCCCCGCTTTCGGAAACGAATAATACCCTTCCAAGGTGAGACCTTTAACATAACCCAGTCACCCACCTGGAACTCAATCGGTCTACGTCGTTTATCGGCATACGACTTCTGTCTATCTTTGGCTGCCTTCATGAAGGCTTTAATCTTCTTGAGCTTCTTAGTCGTAGCCTCGATTACCTCGACGCTTCCCAACTCTTTCTGACCAATGTCACCCCAACAAACGGGTGTTCTGTATCTCATGCCGTATAGCATCTCGTTGGTGGCATGCCAATGCTGGCATGATAGCTATTGTTGTACGAGAATTCAGCTAACGGTAAGTGGTCATCCCAACTTCCTCCAAAATCGATCACACACGCCCGAAGCATGTCTTCCAACGTCTGAATGGTCCTCTCTGACTGACCATCAGTTTGGGGATGATAAGTCGTACTGATATGTAACCTTGTCCCCATAGCGTCGTGAAATTTCTTCCAGAATTTAGATGTAAATCGGGTGTCACGATCAGACACAATGGACACCGGCACACCATGACGAGTTACAATCTCCTTGATGAATAGGTCAGCCAACCTCTCGGATGAATATGCCTTGCGGATCGGTAGGAAGTGAGCACTCTTCGTCAGACGGTCCACGATCACCCATATGGTATCGTACCCTTTCAGAGTACGTGGCAGCTTTGTAATGAAATCCATGGTGATGTGTTCCCACTTCCATTCCGGTATATCCAAAGGTTGGATCTTCCCATATGGCTTTTGATGCTCGGCCTTCACTTGTAAGCAAGTAAGGCACTTACTCACATACTCCACCACGTCGCGCTTCATACCTGGCCACCAATAATCTTTCTTCATATCTTGATACATTTTTGTGGCACCTGGATGAATGGAGTATCGAGTCTTGTGAGCTTATCCATTATCTTCACCGTAGATCCCCAAAGCGAGGAATCACATACGACCAAATCGAGTTTTAACACCAAGTGTTTTTTCACCCAATTCCTCGACTAGACCTCTCATTCTTTCAGAGTTAAGATGATCTTCTTTCAGTGCTTCATCTTGAAACTCTTTGGCTTGCTTCATCACATCCGAGGTCATGATCAGCTGAAACGCTTTCACCCGAATCGGCTCGGGTCTCTCTTTCGGCTAAGGGCATCCGCCACCACATTGGCCTTGCCCGGATGGTAATGGATCTCACAATCATAATCCTTTATGAGCTCCAACCATCTTCTCTGCCTCATATTAGATCCTTCTGTTCGAAGAAGTACTTCAAGCTCTTATGGTCAGTGAAAATGGTGCACTTCGTACCGTAAAGATAGTGTCTCCAAATCTTTAATGCAAAGACCACGGCTGCTAGCTCCAAGTCATGAGTAGGATAATTGACCTCATGAACCTTCAACTATTGGGATGCATAGGCTATAACCTTCCCTCTCTGCATTAACACGCACCCCAACCCCTTGTAGGAAGCATCTGAATAAACCACCAAACCTTCGCTTCTATCGGATAATGACAAAACAGGCGCTTGAGTCAATCTCGCCTTCACTTCCTCGAATGCCTTCTCTTGAGCTTGACCCCATGCGAACTTCACATCTTTTTGGGTCAACTTAGTTAGTGGAGAAGCGATCTTGGAAAAGTCTTGAATAAATCTTCTATAGTAGCCTGCCAAACTCAAGAAACTACGAATCTCGGATGGCGTCTTTGGTGACTTCCATTGCATAACCGCCTCCACTTTCGCCGGATCCACCATAATCCCGTCAAGATTTACCACATGACCCAAGAATTGAACCTCACGCAACCAAAAGGCGCACTTGGAGAATTGGCGTACAACTTCTCCTTTCTCAACATCTCCAGAACCTCCCGAATGTGACCGGCATGCTCAATCTCGCTCTTCGAATAAATCTGGATATCATCAATGATGTCACACCCTCAAAATCCACTTGCGGAGTTTTACCGCGAGGCGTGTGAACAAACCAGGATCACAGTCAATAGTTACTTAGAACGACTCTATATGCCATAATTTAAATAAAATCAACCAAAGTACAAACTTTAAACTGTGCGGAAGCGTTTTGAAAAACAACCCAAAGAAATAAAAGTGTATACTATGGCAAAACATGTGCCAACCCAAAAGAGTAAACATTAATCATTAAAATGCTAAAAATGTCTTGAAGACCGAGTCTTAGAATGCAAGTTAACCATGTAGTGCTCCTATGGCAAGCAAGCTAATGACCTGAGAATAGCATACTAAAATGTCAACACAATGGTTGGTGAGTTCAACAGATATTCAAACATAAACAGTTTAATAATAGAGATATAAAAGTAGTGCATTGTAACAGATAGCTAGTCCATCAACAATAAATATTATTTCATAGTGATTTCGCAATTGAAGCTGACTGTGTTACGTTGTTGCCTCCTGTCACGACTTAACAGGTCGTGACAATGTTCAATATGACAAATTGCACCCGGTTGACCTCGAGTCACACAGGTGGGGCTCGTCAGACCCAGTAGTACAACCCTAATTTCCCCCTATTCAATATTAACAATTCGAAAGTGTGAGGACTTTTTCATGATATCAACACTATATAATATTATACACAACTTGAATATATAAAGCGTTTGTGATTTACCAGTATGCTATCTCCCCCAAAAGAGATTAAATAAAGAGTGGGGCATGAACTCACCTGATATGCGTTTAGATACTTAGAGTTTGACTTGACAAACAAAATAGACAGACAACCTTCAGAGGTTACCTAGATCATATAAGTACATGAGTACGTGTAAGAAAAGAACATGTGAAACCCTAAGTACACTACAACCAAAGACTTAAGATTCCAGAAAAAAAACAGACATGTTTGACCCAGTTGACCCGTTTGACCCGTTGGTAACTTTATGTGTTGTAAACCATTCAAGTAACCATACACATATATCATACATAGTTAACATTCAAATAGATCATATGTATGCTATATTAACCAGGTGTATCACTTAGATCATCATACAACCAAATATCATACAAGTCATGCGAATCTAGAACATTAACATATCCACTAGTTATAACACAACTAATATGCCACACAAAGATCAAATCACGCACCACATGCCATGTGATGCCACTCACGACTTCACATCCTAAACCCTGCCAATCCTACCAAGTAGGGGCCTCAGATTCGCACGCGTGTATGATGATCATAATCATAATCATTAACCATGTTCATTGCATTCAACAAACATCACAACAATCCATTTCCAATCCCAAACATGATGTCCTAACTACTAACCAACATCAACATCATACATGATCATCAAAGTCCAAACATCACCCATGATTATCCAAGCATCCTATACAACTAATTTAACATGTTCTATCACATTAGAATTCATCCGTGAATTTACTAACATGCTCCTAACATCCCAAACATGTTCAAACTATCATCTTTCACATTTTGCATAAATAAAGTTTCCCTTTTGGGAAAGCACATCCCAAAATCTATTAAACATCCTATGCATTCATGAATTCATCAATAATATACCAATTCAAGTTCATATCATTATCTAAGCATGATCAACAACATCCAAACATCATAACTTATCAATTCATATCCTAAAAAGTTACTATCTTTAGTAATGTATGAACTATAACATATGTTCTTGAATTCCCAATGATCACAACAATAATCTAACATCTAATCATCACCATGAACACATCCATAACATCAATTCATCAATAATTCAACATTACATGCAAAATAAAGTTACTATTATTAGTAAGCTATGAACATCAACATCAATTCATCAATTTCTTGCAAAATCAATGTAACCTAGCATTCATACAACCTAATGATCATCAAATATTCATCAAACAATCATCATTCATCCATTATCCTACCAATTTTCGAATTAGGGTTTGCTTCCAATCAAAGTCCATGATTAAACCACTAAAAACATACAATTCATACATAATTGACGTTAACTAACATGTATTCAATCCAACTAACATACTAATATCATCAAACAACCTCAAATTCGACCCCATGAAGACCCATTCACGAATTTAGGTTCGGCCACCAGGAACAACCCACGAAACTTGTAAAAATCTAACCTTTAAACGTGTGTTAACTTGCAATTGATGATTCCCACGAGTTGTATGCCTTGAAATCGATCCAAACCAATGCTTTCTTGATGATTCTAGGCTGAATTCGAATGGGAGAGGGGAAGAGAGGAGTGTTTGCGGCCGATTTGGGGTGGGCTAGGGTTTGGGATTGTTTTGTTTAATTTTAATTTCCATATTTACCCTTTAAGCCCTTGTAATTTGTATATTATAAAAACTAGGCTTTAAACTCTTTGTAAAGTGTTTTTAACTTAATAATATAAAGATACAAACTAACGAAAATCATTATATATTTTATCTTTATAAAAACACAAGACTTACGAATAAATAGGCACGTTTCCGCGTTACGCGATTAATTTTCTAATTAACATTTTAAAACATGCAACCACATAAACATAACACAATAATCACATAATCAATTAGATTCTCATTAATTTAACATTATTCATTATTATTAGGCCACCAACGTTAAACGACAACTAGTGTGTGTTCAAGACACGTGTATGCAAGACTTAACGGAACTAATGGAGTTTGGTAACGGAAATTTACCGGATGTCACATTATCCCCCTGTTGAAAGAATTTTCGTCATGAAAATTGCGTTACATAGTGAGAGTGTTCCATCACTGGTATACTGCATTGGCACACAGAAATTGAAATCGAGTGAGTTTTGGATGAGTTGTCACATCATCCCCATGTTGAAAGAAATTTCATCCCGAAATTTAAATCAATACCTTCGTCTGCTGGCATCGTCCTTTCGAATAGTTGAGGGTACTTAAGCTTCATTTGATCTTCTCGTTCCCATGTGAATTCCGGTCCACGTCGCGAATTCCAACGGATTTTGACAATGGGTATCTTGCTTTGCTTAAGTGTTTTCACCTCACGGTCCATCACCTCAACTGGTTCTACAATAAAACGCAATTGTTCATCCACTTGAATTTCTTCTAGTGGTACGACCATTGTTTCATTAGTTATGCACTTCTTCAGGTTTGACACGTGAAACACATCATGGATTCCACTTAGCGAATCAGGTAGGGCTAGTCGATAGGCTAATGGACCTATTCTTTCCACTATTTCAAATGGTCCAACGTACCTCGGATTTAGTTTCCCTCGTTTACCAAAACGAACTACGCCTTTCCATGGTGAGACTTTCAACAAAACCTTGTCACCAACCTAAAACTCTAAAGGTTTTCGTCTCTTGTCAGCATAACTCTTTTGTCTGTCTCGCGCTGCAGCCATACGGTTTCGTATCTGTACAATATTCTCAGTTGTCTCATGAATTAACTCGGGACCTGTTAGCTGACTATCACCAATTTCTGCCCAGCAAACTGGTGATCGATATTTTCTCCTATACAGCGCCTCGAAAGGTGCTGCCTGTATGCTAGTATGATAACTGTTGTTATAAGAAAACTCCACCAATGGCAGGTGAATTTCCCAGTTATTCCCGAAGTCAATCACACAAGCACGTAGCATATCCTCCAATGTCTATATGGTACGCTCACTCTGGCCATCCGTCTGTGGATGATATGTAGTACTCATATCTAATCGTGTACCCAAAGATTTCTGCAATGATTGCCAGAAATGTGACGTGAAACGAGCGTCGCGATCGGAAATAATTGAGATCGGTACACCGTGTCTTGAAACGATCTCTTTAAGGTACAGTCGAGTTAATTTTTCCATCTTATCCGTTTCCTTAATTCAAGGAAATGAGCATACTTTGTCAATCGATCCACAATAACCCATATCGTGTCACAACCAGTACTAGTCCGGGGTAACTTAGTAATAAAATCCATGGAGATCTGTTCCCATTTCCACATTGGAATCTCAGGTTTTTGTAACAGTCCGGATGGTTTTTGATATTCCATCTTTACTTTCGAGCAGGTCAAACACTTGCTCACATATGTAGCTACATCCGCTTTCATGTTAGGCCACCAATAGTGCGCCTTTAGGTCATGATACATCTTGTCGGATCCAGGATGTATAGAATACTTAGATTTGTGTGCCTCGCTCATAACTAAATCTCTCAGATTTCCATAAACAGGCACCCAAAGTCTATCCATGAAATACCGAATTCCATCCTCTTTCACCACTAGCTGTTTATCCATTCCCCTTAATGACTCAGAACCAACATTTTCTGCTTTTAAAGCTTCTATCTGCACCTCCTTAACTTGTTTGGGCAGTTGGGTACTGATAGTAAGTTGTAAAGCTTGCACCCATCGGGGTTTAGCTGTTTCCTTCCGGCTTAGGGCATCGGCAACTACGTTCGCCTTTCCCGGATGGTACTTAATAGCGCAATCATAATCGTTTAGTAGTTCCACCCAACGTCGCTGCCTCATATTCAACTCTTTTTGCTCGAAGATATGTTGAAGACTCTTGTGATCGGTGTAGATAGTGCACTTGGTACCGTACAAGTAATGTCTTCAGATCTTTAAGGCAAAAACCATTGCACCTAATTCTAAGTCATGGGTGGTATAGTTCTTCTCATGAACTTTTAGTTGTCTCGAGGCGTAGGATATCACCTTATCTCGTTGCATCAAGACACAACCCAATCCTTGAATGGATGCATCGCAATACACCACAAAGTCATCCGTTCCTTCTGGTAATGCTAATATCGGGGCAGTATAGAGCTTTTGTTTTAACAATTGAAAAGCTGACTCTTGACTCTCACTCCATTTGTATGTCGTTCCTTTGTGGGTCAAGGCATTGAGAGGTTGTGCGATCTTAGAAAATCCTTCTATGAATCGTCGGTAATATCCTACTAATCCCAGAAATTGTCTTATCTCGCTCGGCGTTTTGGGTGTAGTCCAATTCTTTATCACCTCAATTTTGGTAGGATCAACATGTATCCCCTTCTCATTAACAATATGACCTAGGAATTGCACCTCTCTTATCCAAAAGTCACACTTTGAGAATTTGGCATATAGCTGCTCATTTTTCAACAATTCCAAGATCATTCGTAAGTGCTCTTCATGCTCCTCCTTGGTCCTAGAATATATCAGTATATCATCGATGAACACAATGACAAACTGATCAAGATAAGGTTTGCACACGCGGTTCATGAGGTCCATGAACACAGCAGGTGCATTAGTCAACCCAAAAGGCATGACCAAGAACTCATTATGACCATAACGAGTACGAAACACAGTCTTGGGAATGTCTTCTTCTCGAACTTTGAGTTGATGATAACCAGATCTCAAGTCAATCTTTGAATAATAGCTAGATCCTTGAAGCTGATCGAACAAGTCGTCGATACGAGGTAAAGGGTATCGGTTCTTGACTGTTTCTTTGTTTAACTCTCTATAAACGATGCACATCCGGAATGTGCCATCCTTCTTCTTAACAAAAAGAACAGGAGCTCCCCAATGTGATGTGCTAGGTCGAATAAAACCCTTATCCAAAAGCTCTTGAAGTTGTGATGACAACTATTGTAGCTCGTTTGGTGCCAATCGATAAGGTGCCCTAGCAATCGGAGCTGCGCCGGGAGTCAACTCAATCTGGAATTCCACCTGGCGGTGAGGTGGTAATCCAGGAAGATCCTCTGGAAACACCTTCGGAAAATCGTGTACTATGGGAATATCCTCCATTCTCCTTTCTTCTGCCTGCTTATCGGTTACAAGTGCTAGAATAGCCATACGATCCTTTCGTAATAACTTTTGAGCTTTCATGTATGAGATGATGCCTATCACAACACCACTCCTATCACCTCTGACGGTAAGGATTTTGTCATCAACAGGGATTCGTATGATCTTCTCATGACATATGACTTCCGCTTGCTTGCTAGAGAGCCAATCCATGCCTATCACAACATCAAAACTCCCCAGCGTAACAGGCATAAGATCTATAGCGACAGTATGACCAGCAAGTTCTATCTTACAGTCTTTAAGGATATGCATTACATGGATTTGTTTACCGTCGGCTAATTCCACAGTGTATTTAGATTCTAAAGCAGAGGGTATATCACTTAAAAGACTACAGAACTTTAAGGACACAAAACTCCTATCGGCTCCAGTATCAAATAGTACCGTAGCAAAACAACCATTAACAGAGAATCTACCAGTAACAGTTATGGGATCATTTAGAGCCTCACCTGAGCCAATGATGAAGGCTCTCCCCTTGGCTCCATCTTTATTGCTGCCATTACCAGTACCATTTCCACCGTTGTTGTTATTACCGTTGTTGTTGTTGTTACCGTGGTTGTTGGTGTTGTTGTTGTTGTTGCCATTACCATTTCTCCTTAGTTGTGGGTAGTTCCACCTGTAATGCCCTTCCTTCCCATATTCAAAACAACCCTTGGGAGTTTCTTGAGGTTGTTGTGGCCTCTTTACCAGCTCACCACGACAATCCTTAGCAGCGTGTCCAATTTTTCCACAACGTTGACACTTGAAGCTATCACACCTTCCCACATGATGGTAATTACACCGAGTGCACTTCGGATGTCTACCACCATAACCACGGGGTCCTTGATTATTTGCAGGCGTTTGGTTGAAGTTACAGTTATTATCGAACCTCCGTTGCTGCTAAATCGGCTGTTGTTGCTGTTGAGGTTGAGGTTGACCGCTAGAAGATGATGATGCTTTGGTGTTGTTGGCATTATCCCACTTTCTTTTGTTGTCGGGCACGCTTGCCACAGCGCCCCGTTTGGGTAGATGTCCTTGCTCCACGGCTTGGTCAGTTAGCCTGTGAGCTAGCTGGATGGCTTGCTGAATTGTGGCTGGGTTGGAAGCAGTTACCATACTTTGGATTTCGGGTACCAATCCCCGTATGTAATGCTCTACCCTTTTATGCACCTCATTCATCATTCCCGGGCACAAAGTTGCTAATTCATGGGTTCTGGTGGTGTAAGCCTCGATTTCCGAGCCCTGCATCTTCAATTGCCAGAACTCCATCTCTAACTTATGCACTTTGTTGCGAGGACAGTGCTCCTCAGTCATCATTGCTTTGAAGTCTTCCCATGGAAGTTCATTCGCCATTGCTTGTCCTAGCATCTGGACTTGCGCGTTCCACCAAGATAGAGCAGCACCCTCCAAAGTGCCGGTGGCATACTTCACTTGATCCGCAGGTGGACAGTTACATTTGGAGAAGACAGACTCAGTCTTCTCGAACCATCGTACAAGCCCTACAACACCCTCTGTACGCTGTAGGTGTGTGGTTACAGTCCATAAAGGACTTGTAGGTACACACTGGTGGTCCTGTTTTAACACAACACACATTAATCAGACATCCCATACAATTATAAAGGATATCAGATTTATCTTTCTATCATTATTTACCTGTGGCTGACCCGCGTGGGCAGCAGCCACTGCCGCCTGAACATGCTCATTAATTAGAGCAGCTAATTCTGCGGGGGTCATGTTAATAGCACCACCGCCCTGTTCTCCGGTGCCACGTCCACATCCGCGTCCACGACCACGTCCACGTCCATGTCCACGGGCGTCCATTCTTTTCACTTTACATTCACAAATACAATAATGAGTAACATCAAACACATTTAACTCATTGAAGCACAGTAAACAGTAAATAAAAGAAATAATGAATCATAACAACCATAACATTCATAACAAAAATAATAACCCAGTAAATAAATTGTAATCAATATCAAAATTTAAGTTTGTCGTTCGTGTGGGGAAACAACCCTTCCCACATAGGTTTCAAAAAGAAAACACTACGTAGTCTAAGTCATATAAAGAACTCAATCGACAACATCTGACCCATCACTATCATCCTCCATCTCCTCCGGTTCCTCCTCCTCGGGTCCCTCCTCGGGATCCTCATCCTCAGGGTTTGTTGCAGGAGCAGGAACTATAGCAATCTGAAGTGCCGCTAGTTGAGCTTCTAAGATGGCAATCCTATTATCGGCTACGGCGTCCCGCTGTTCACGAGCAGTAACGCGCCCTTGGAGTGCCATGAGACCATCTTGCATATGGTGACACCCGTTTAGGGTCTTCCTGTGTTGTTCATCGAGTTCATCCAGTTGATGTCTCAGTTTGTACACCTCTTGCTGCAGTGTACAGACATCACCCGTGAGCCGCCTGACTCGATATTGCTCAGTGTCCAGTGCAGCCACTAGTGCAGCAATCAGTTGCTCGTTGGACTGCACCGTCCGTGGGAGTGAAGGCATTGGTTGGTCGGCATTGTTCCTAGTCCTGGGCCTCGGGACAGGTACGCCTCCCTAAACATGATATGATCAACAAATCTAGGATATAAACGCCAGTCTCGTGGAGGGTCACGCTTCATCAATGGAAAGGGTTGATCCCGGTCAATCTCCTCTCGAGGATAAGCCAGTCGGGGCCAATCGAATCCATCATCAGGTACAGGTGCGGGAGGTGGGGGTTCAGATCGTGAAGGTGATTCAGGTCGTTTACCCAGAGCTCTCGATGACGATGCCATGCTGCAGAGAGTGTGACGTGTATGCCAATGAGTACACAGTAGATGAGAATAAGGCACAGGTAACTAATTAACTGTGTGCGGTTATAGTCTAGTGTGTATGCAACCTAGTTCCCTATAACCAATGGCTCTGATACCAATCTGTCACACCTCAAAATCCACTTGTGGAGTTTTACTGCGAGGCGTGTGAACAAACCAGGATCACAGTCAATAGTTACTCAGAACGACTCTATATGCCATAATTTAAATAAAATCAACCAAAGTACAAACTTTAAACTGTGCGGAAGCGTTTTGAAAAACAACCAAAGAAATAAAAGTGTATACTATGGCAAAAGATGTGCCAACCCAAAAGAGTAAACATTAATCATTAAAATGCTAAAAATGTCTTGAAGACCGAGTCTTAGAATGCAAGTGAACCATGTAGTGCTCCTATGGCAAGCAGCTAATGACCTGAGAATAGCATACTAAAATGTCAACACAATGATTGACGAGTTCAAGAGATATTCAAACATAAACAGTTAATAATAGAGATATAAAAGTAGTGCATTGTAACAGATAGCTAGTCCATAACAATAAATATTATTTCATAGTGATTTCGCAATTGAAGCTGACTGTGTTACGTTGTTGTCTCCTTCACGACTTAACAGGTCGCGACAATGTTCAATAGGACAAATTGCACCCGGTTGACCTCGAGTCACACAGGTGGGGCTCGTCAGACCCAGTAGTACTACCCAAATTTCCCCGCTATTCAATATTAACCATTCGAAAGTGTGAGGACTTTTCCATGATATCAACACTATATAATATTATACACAACTTGAATATATAAAGCGTTTGTGATTTACCAGTATGCTATCTCCCCCAAAAAAGATTAAATAAAGAGTGGGGCATGAACTCACCTGATATGCGTATAGATACTTAGAGTTTGACTTGACAAACATAATAGACAGACAACCTTCAGAGGTTACCTAGATCATATAAGTACATGAGTACGTGTAAGCAAAGAACATGTGAAACCCTAAGTACACTACAACCAAAGACTCAAGATTTCAGAAAAAAAACAAACATGTTTGACCCAGTTGACCCGTTTGACCCGTTGGTGACTTTATGTGTCGTAAACCATTCAAGTAACCATACACATATATCATACATAGTTAACATTCAAATAGATCATATGTATGCTATATTAACCAGGTGTATCACTTAGATCATCATACAACCAAGTATCATACAAGTCATGCGAATCTAGAACATTAACATATCCACTAGTTATAACACAACTAATATGCCACACAAAGATCAAATCAGGCACCACATGCCATGTGAAGCCACTCACCACTTCACATCCTAAACCCTGTCAAACATACCAAGTAGGGGCCTCAGATTCGCACGCGTGTATGATGATCATAATCATAATCATTAACCATGTTCATTGCATTCAACAAACATCACAACAATCCATTTCCAGTACCAAACATGATGTCCTAACTACTAACCAACATCAACATCATACATGATCATCAAAGTCCAAACATCACCCATGGTTATCCAAGCATCCCATACAACTAATTAACATGTTCTATCACATTAGAATTCATCCGTGAACTTACTAACATGCTCCTAACATCCCAAACATGTTCAAACTATCATCTTTCACATTTTGCATAAATAAAGTTTCCCTTTGGGAAAGCACATCCCAAAATCTATTAAACATCCTATGCATTCATGAATTCATCAATAATATACCAATTCAAGTTCATATCATCATCTAAGCATGATAACAACATCCAAACATCATAACTCATCAATTCATATCCTAAAAAGTTACTATCTTTAGTAATGTATGAACTATAACATGTGTTCTTGAATTCCCAATGATCACAACAACAATCTAACATCTAATCATCACCATGAACACATCCATAACATCAATTCATCAATAATTCAACATTACATGCAAAATAAAGTTACTATTATTAGTAAGCTATGAACATCAACATCAATTCATCAATTTCTTGCAAAATAAATGTAACCTAGCATTCATACAACCTATTAATCATCAAACATTCATCAAACAATCATCATTCATCCATTATCCTACCAATTTTCAAATTAGGGTTTGCTTCCAATCAAAGTCCATGATTAAACCACTAAAAACATACAATTCATACATAATCGACGTTAACTAACATGTATTCAATCCAAATAACATACTAACATCATCAAACAACCTCAAATTCGACCCTTTGAAGACCCATTCACGAATTAGGTTCGGCCACCAGGAACAACCCATGAAACTTGTAAAAATCTAACCTTTAAACGTGTGTTAACTTGCAATTGATGATTCCCACGAGTTGTATGCCTTGAAATCGATCCAAACCAATGCTTTCTTGATGATTCTAGGCTGAATTCGAATGGGAGAGGGGAAGAGAGGAGTGTTTGCGGCCGATTTGGGGTGGGCTAGGGTTTGGATTGTTTTATTAATTTTAATTTCCATATTTACCCTTTAAGCCCTTGTAATTTGTATTTTAAAAAACTAGGCTTTAAACTCTTTGTAAAGTGTTTTTAACTTAATAATATAAAGATACAAACTAACGAAAATCATTATATTTTTATCTTTATAAAAACACAAGAGTTACGAATAAATAGGCACGTTTCCGCATTACGCGATTATTTTCTAATTAACATTTTAAAACATGCAACACATAAACATAACACAATAATCACATAATCAATTAGATTCTCATTAATTTAACATTATTCATTATTATTAGGTCACCAACGTTAAACGACAACTAGTGTGTGTTCACGACAATGTATGCAAGACTTAACGGAACTAACGGAGTTTGGTAACGGAAATTTACGGATGTCACAAATGAACACAATCACTGATTTATCCAGCATCGGCTGACACACCCGATTCATCAGATCCATAAAAGCAGCTGCCGCATTGGTCAAACCGAAGGACATGACAAGAAACTCGTAGTGACCGTTAGCGCGTGGGAAAAGCTGTTTTAGGGATATCCGACTCCTTCACTTTAAGCTGATGATAACCAGATCGAAGGTCTATCCTTGAAAACCAACTGGCACCCTGAAGTTAATCGAACAAATCATCTATTCTCGGTAAGGGGTAGCGGTTCTTCACTGTTAACTTATTCAGCTCACGGTAGTCAATACACATCCTCATACTACCGTCTTTCTTCTTCACAAACAAGACCGGAGCACCCCAAGGGGAGATACTCGGTCTGATGAAACCCTTATCAGCAGCTCTTGAAACTGATCCATCAATTCTTTCATCTCTGTCGGAGCCAAACGGTACGGTGCATTGGCAACAGGTTGGGCTCCTGGTATCAGATTAATCTGGAACTCGATCTCACGGTCAGGTGGCACTCCCAATAAGTCTTCTGGGAATACGTCTGGAAAGTCACACATATGGGTACATCAGATAGTTGTGGCGTTGGCGTATCCACATCCTTTACATAGGCCAAGTAGGCACTACATCCACTCCTCATACACTTTCCCGCCACCGCCATTGAGATCACCTTCGGAATCGTAGTCACCCGATCACCATAAACTGTCACTGAACTACCGTCAGGCGTTGTCAAATTAATCATCTTCTTACGACACACAATGTTCGCCTCGAAGTCCGCCAACCAATCCATCCCAAGAACCAATCAAAACCACCCAAAGTCATTACGAAAGGTCTAACAGGAAACTTATGACCTTCTAGCTCCACATCACAGCCCTCTAACATCTCAGAAATCCTGGTAGACTTACCTATGGCAGTTTCTACATCGAAGGGCGCATCAATACATCTACTACTAACAGGAAACTTAGCACGGAAAGTAGCAGAAATAAAACTTTTACCGGCACCCGAATCAAATAACACAGAAGCCAAAGTTTGGTTCACCAGAAACGTACCGGACACAACATCAGGGTCCGTCCTAGCCTCCTCCTGTGTCATCGTGAATGCCCTGGCACTCACCCTTGGTCCTTCACCTCCCGTTTTCTTCGCCCTGAAACCCTCGACCCTTGGCTTCTTACAATCCCTACTCATATGACCCTCTTCACCACAGTTAAAGCACGGGCCATGCGACAGTCCCTGGCCATGTGCCCCGCCTTCCCACATTTAAAGCACAAGTTTGACCCAAACCTACATTCCCCACTATGCTCTCTCCCACACCTACCACACTTCTTTGTACTCGCACCCGACGTGACCACACAGCGGTCATCCACCCTTGCCTTCTTTTTACCCGTCGAGGCATCATCCCGACCAAACCTCTTCCCTTTCCAGTTTCTATCTCTTCCACCCTTCCGACTACTTTCAGTCACCACCACCACACCCCTTTCATCATATAACCTCCCTGCCAAATCCACCGCCGACCTAAACGTGCTGGGTCGGGCGGCAATCATGTGCCTGCGGATATCTGCTGGCAGTCCCTGAATGTACCTCTTGATCTTCCGAGATAGAGGTGTCACCTGATCCGGCACCAGACGTGCCATTCGTTAAATTTGGCGATGTATTGTTGGTGTGTCATCATTCCCGCCTCTAGTTGCAGAAACTCTCTCTCGACCTTGTCCATTTCCCGGTGAGGACAAAACTCCTCGATCACCAACTTCTTCAACTCCGACCATCCCATTCTCCCGATCGCCCGACTACCCTCGGCTTGGACTATATTGTCCTACCAGCACAGAGCCGAGTCCACAAAAGAGTGGGTAGCGAACTTAACTTTCTGGTCTTCTTGGCACTCGCTGATATCAAGTACAACCTCCATTTCCCTCACCCACCGGTGAGCAGCAGCCGCAGTGTCGTTACCATCAAAAGTAGGGGCTTGCATCTCATAAACACCCCGTAGTTACAGCCTCGTACCGTCTCCTGCACAGGCTCTACTACTTCTTCTTCTTCTTCTTCTTCATCGTCAAACGGAACCGTCTCAGTCTCTGGCTGTCTTCTTTCGCCCATAGGTCTACTCCTTTCCCTTCTCCCCCCTTCTCTAACTGCCTTTATCACTTCGGTCACCACAGACGGTAGGATCGTTGCATGACTTGATGTACTTCTTCCACAACTGCCTCCTTCACTAAGGCTCTCAGGTTAGCACTCTCATCCCCACCTTCCGGATGAGGGGTTTCTGGTTCTTCATGAACCACCTTTTCGGTCCTAGGCCTTCCTCTCGTAACCCGTGGTTCAGCACCACGCCCGCCACCACGTGACGCTTTAGATGATCTACCTCCGGCCATCCTCTAACTCACACTGAAAGATTTAAACACTAATACGGTCATTTAAGGAACGACTTAGTTTATGGCGAGTATAGTAAGTCCCTAATTACAGTGGCCAGTTGTGATTAGCCACTTACCTTACTTTTCATACCCCAAGCATTACCTGTTAGACTACATCGGTATTTAAATCTACATACAACACATAACCACATACCATGCGCACATAAAACCAGTTATCTTTACGAAAATACCTGATGGCACACAGTTACTCAGATTGGCATCCCATTCCCTTCCGTCCCATTCTCAGTTTAAGTTAAGGTTTATTTTGAAAATTTACGCATTTCACTTAAACTTTGGCTCTGATACCAACTTGTAAGGCCCCATTCCCGGGAAGCTTACAGCCAGTAATTCATCGCACATAAAACATATACTTTGCATTTAATCATCAAAAGATTGCAGCGGAAACATAAAACAATGACATTTCATTTCATCATAAAAACTTTTGCAAAATAATGCATCGTTTGTCGGTTACAAAATTACATTGTTGTATTACATCACAAAAGCATTAAGTAAATGGATGCCATCCAAAAGAGCTGAGCAGCTGCCTCGTGCCATCCTCAGCAACCTTACCTGCCAACTGGAAAATGCATAAAAGTCGGCGTTGCTGAGTGAGTTCTAGTTTTATAGCAAAACATACTTTTCTTTCATTAAAACCCTTCATTTCAAGTGTATGTGATCATACATCATACGTACATACAGATAATATTATTATTATCTTCGTCATTCTTTCGTTCATACTATCCTTCATCAATTCATTCATTACTTTCATCATCACCATGAACTTTACCTTTCATGCTCGTGATACTGTGCCTAAGCCTATAAAAGACCTTCATCGGTGGTGCCCAGCACCAAGTGGTCATAGTACCGAAGGTAAAGTTCAGGTATACCATGTCATATGCAATGCCCTTCATGCTCGTGATACTGGACCTAAGCCTTTAAAATACCTTCATCGGTGGTGCCCAGCACCAAGTGGTCACAGTACCGAAGACACGCGACAATGGTTCATCCATATGGTCAATCACAAAGAAAGACCCCGATGTGCATCTTCCCGGGGTAGCGAACCCACACACCGTTGGGCTAACACCTTTTAATGGCATGTCCCGACATACAATGCTTGCAAGACTTTCTTACATTCATTCATTAATGCATGCATTCATCATCATGTTCCTCTTTCGTTATCTTTCACTTTACGTTACATAATACTTCATTCATTCATTAACATAATGCGTAAAGCCAGAGGAAAGATAATCATACATCATCACAAGGAACATAAACATATCATTCATACATCATCATGCAGGGCATCATACATACATAACATACATCTGCATAACCATGCAACATCATCATCATCATCATGCACAAGCACACATCATTACATGCCCTATACACCATCTATGACCCCAAAGGTGAACTTCCATAACTCCCGGGAATCTCCTAGGTCAAAGCCTACATTACCTCCTTTTTTCCCAAACAGTCAGAAATTTTTCTAAGTGTTCATCCGCATTTCCTATAGTCATCCGTATTTGCTATAGTTCATCCGCATTTGCTATAGTTCATCCGCATTTGATTTACTTCTTCCGCATTTCCATACCTAGTCAGATGCTCATCCGCATTGACTCACTTCGTCCGTATTGACTTACTTGCTCATCCGCATTTTCATACTTAGTCAAATGCTCATCCACATTGACTCACTTCATCCACATTGACTTACTGACTCATCCGCATTTCCTGCACTTAGCCAATGCTCATCCGCATTGACTTACTTGCTCATCCGCATTTTCTGTACTTAGCCACTGCTCATCCGCATTTGCAACACTTAGTCAAATGCTCATCCGCATTGACTTACCTGCTCATCCGCATTTACTTCCCGACACTTAGGCAAATTTAGAAACTTATCAAGTGGATCTAAAACATCATATTCAATTTCCATACACCATTCATCATGTTCTAAGCTTAATTCTTACCCTTTAAGCCTTAGAAACACAGTCGTACATCATCAATCATGAACATAGTCATACCTCACATCATAACATCATCATACACACATTCAAGCATACGAGTCCGAAACCCAATTCAATGAAAACATACATTCATGCATTTCCAGCCCTAAAATCAGTTAAAACCATTAAAAGAGGGGTTCTAGAACTCACCTTTGCAGCTTTTGAGTATGGCTTCCTCCAAACTCTTTGGCAAATTGAATTCAACTGCTAGAAACCCACTAAAAACATACCCCAGACACATACAAACACACATAAGCATAAACCCGAGGATAAGACCAGTCAAGAACACTATAAAAGCATGAATTCTTACCTTGAATTCGAACTCTTTCTTGTTCTTTCTTCAAAACCGAGAACTTGTAGCTCTTTCTCTCTCTAAAACCCGAAAATCAGAGGTGCATGTGACATATGGGCGGCCATACCACCTTTTACACCCACTTTGCAAACATTTTGTCCTTTTGGACACTTTCTACCCCTAGACTTGGGTTTTATTTCTTTTCCTTCTCTTCTTTCATTTTATTCATTCTTTTCTTTGATTTTAAAAATAACCGGGTGTTACACAAATTTTGTATGGACCTAATTGTAACCCATACTTATATCTATATGGAAGAATATATGATATGTTATGTCATATTACTTGTTATAATTAATTTGTGATCAATGTATTCTGAGACAAAAGAGTCACACTCAAGCATTTTACGCTTCTACACAGGATGTGATAATCTAACATCTAACATAGTGTGTGTGTATATATATAGTAATATAATCCAATACAAACATTTTTCGTATAAAAACTATGAGAACCATTAAATTCTTGCCGGGTAAATTGTTTGATGACTAGTCTACATGGTTATTTTAGACATGGCGTAATTATTTGTTTCAGCAATTCCTTATATTATGCTAATATTAGTTAAATAATTCTTAAATCATCTCTAGCTATAATTTTATGTATTTTACGTATTTTATCAAGAAAACACATACCTCTTATTCATTTACTCCGAAAAAAAACTTAAATCTCGCCATTCACTTAAGTGGGGACTTTTTAAAAGATATTGCCAACATCGTAAGATGAATCAAGGGAATTATACGATCTTTCGGTTTATTATGAGCACTAGGCAAATATGATTCATATTCTTTTGTTTGATTACTCTTGTTGGATAATATAATTTGATTTGTGTTACATATTATATTTTTTATATAAACAATATCAGGCTATAACCATATGTATTTACCCCATCACCCCATGTAGTACACAAGTTAAATAAGAAAAATACTAAATATTTATTAATGAGTAAAACACTTTGATTAGCTGATAATATATTTTAATATTTTAAAAACTTACGTTTCCAAAAAGTATTGCTTTGAAAACAACCCTTTTTTTAATAATATCTCATTTTTTAAAAATTACAGGTTTGTTTTGTAATAATATTTTTATATAAACTTTAACTTTTTAAAAGGATTGATTTTAAGATATTTTATAATTTAAAAAAGTTGTGTTTTTAGAAAAAAAATCATAGTGTTAGACAGTTTAATTTTGAAAAAGTATATTTTTAATCAAAAAACTTAGTTTTTATTCAATAAACAAATGGTTTTTAAAAATTAATGAACAAAAAAAGATTTGGATTTATACTATAGAAAGAGAGAAAAAATCAAAAATTAGTTATTTGACTATTTTAAATGAAATAAATAGTATGAGCGAGAAAACTAAGATGAGATGTCTTGTGAAAATATATATGGTATCACATGTAAAAGATTATTACGTTAGATTTTAAAATTTTTTATCAAAACAACTTATGTCTCTTGACCTTATGAGATATGGTGTTTGCCTCCATCAAAATAGTATTGGTTTAAATCTCATAAAATAGACAATAGATAGATTGTATGATTTTAGGAATTGTGTACCTTAAAAAAATATTATCACAATTTTTTTAAGTCAGGAAGCATTAACCTCTTAATTGGGTGATTAATGAAGATTAAAGCAACCTTTTGATAGAGAAAAAAATCTTAACCACAACTTTTTACACCAAATTTCACCTTAACTTCTATTCGCAAAAATTTAAACATATAATTTTTATAGAAATACACCATACCAATAGACCAGTAGACCAATAGGTCATACGTTTTTAATACTAAAACTATACAATTTTATTAACGACACAACCTAACCCTACTATAAAGTAATTTAAATCCATTTCAAATTTTAGCCGAGACTTGAATCCAATATCAATTATATCATTGACATAAATCTTTACCACTAAACTAGTTTACAAATAATAAAGAGACAGAGAGACAAAATAAAAATGAAAAATGCGAAACGAAAAACACAAAGGAAGAAACTCTGGCAACCACCGCCTGGTTCAATCGCAGGTACGAGCCACTGACGCCACATGAGCCACCGCTCAATGTCTCATGTGAATCGGGTCATAGTTAGCCAGCACCGCTGATCGTCTCGACCGCCTACACCGTCATTGCGATTTGCGAAGCAAACTTGACTATTAAACCCCGATCAACGCCTGTAAACTTCACCATTACCGACTCGTGAGCGACATCTGGTCGTGTCTCAGAGCAACATCTGTGTTTTTCCTGTGAGTATATTGGAGAAGAAGATCGAAACAGTGATGCAATGGTTACTAATTTTCAATTTAAATGTAGGCTATTGTTACGTATATAAAATAGTTGTTGCTCGATCACCATTCACCCTTCACATGTTCATGTTTCACTTGTTTACGTATTGTTTTAAGTTTATAGATCGTTTTGAGCTCGTGTGGTACATGGTTTTAGTTTGAAACTGGTGTCGTAGTGATTTATGGAAAGTCCAATACCTCAACCAACGGATTCTAGTTTTTCTAATATTAACTCTGGTTGAGTAGCTATCAAACTCTAAAAGTGACATGCTTCATGAGTCATTACTCTACAACAAATACAATTAATTAATAAGGGTAGAATTTAGTTTGTTAAGATAGGTGATTCAACAATTTTCAAACTAAAAATAGTAACACAAATTCTAAACTCTTCAAAAGCTTAAAAAACCGTATTTATAAAACAATAACAATAATAAAATAAACACGTCTATAAAAATCAAGTAAATATACTTGTTATCTTTTGATACCTTTATTAAATTATTTTAGATTTTGAGAAGTAATAAAATTACCAATACATATAACTTAAAAGTCATGTTGAATACAATCTATGCAGCATAGTACTATATATTACTATGCAATTACAGTTTAGCAATTTGCTAATACTTTAGGGTGCTTTCTTAGACTAAGTTTCATACTTTCATTTCTTTTACAAATATGTTTAGATGTTGAAAATTTATACAAATAAAATTTGTGTTTGACACACACACCTATCTCTTTAATACATGTTATTGTCGTTGTTTAGTAGTAGCAACTAGACCTTGAAATTTTGACCCAAATGGGTAAACTTGGAAATTTTGACCCAAATGGGTAAACTTGGGTTGATTTGGGCAATAAATTTAACCTATTAGGTTGAGTTGGGTTAAAATATATTTCTTAGGGGGTCAATGTGGGTAAACTTTAATATTTGAAAAAGTGGTCAATGGGTCGATATGGGTTATAAAAAAAAAGATGTATGGGTCAGGATGGGTTGAGTTAGGCTTTCTCATAACCCTTCTTCTCCATAAGCCCAGGGCACAAACTACATCATTTTCACTTCCCACGACTAATCGCAAAGGACGAACCACAACCGGTGGTTGATGTAAGGCCCCGTTCCCAGTACGCTTACAGTTGGATCCTCATCGCACATAAAACATATAATTACATTTGCCTTACGAAAATATTGCAGCGGAAACATAAAAAATAACTTTTCATATCATTACATATGCTTTTGCAAGTTAATACAAGCTTTCATTTCAAAACATTATTCGTTCGCATTACAATGCAAAAACATTAACAAAAGAATGCCATCCAAAAGAGTTGAGTAGCCGCCTCGTGCCATCCTCAGCAACGTTTACCTGCCAACTAAAAACGTATAAAAGTCAGCGTCGCTGAGTGAGTTCTAGTTTTATAATAAAACATACATTTCAAATCGTTAAAACCGTTCTTTACTTTCTTTCAGAATCAACCTATACTTTTCATTCGTTCGTGATCATACATCATACGTACATACAGATAATATCATTATTATCTTCCATTACATTTGTTAACTTCGTCCCTTTATACGTTCGTCCTTTCGAGTCTGTTGCGACAACAGGGTTGCTCACCTCATTAACAATCACAGCTATTTGCACGCTATCCGAGTCTGTTGCAACCATAGGGTTGCTCATCCCAATTACCACTTTCAATGATAGCACGCTATCCGAGTCTATTGCAACCATAGGGTCGCTCACCTCATGACAACTTCACGATAGCTCGCTATCCGAGTCTGTTGCACCCATAGGGTCGCTCACCCCAATTGCCACTTTCAATGATAGCACACTATTCGAGTCTGTTGCAACCATATGGTTGCTCGCCTCATGGCAACTTCACGATAGCACGCTATCTAAGTCTGTTACAACAGCTGTGTTGCTCACCTCAAATATGTGCTTGCAAGCCTTTCCTTCGTTCATTCGTCATTCAATAATGCATGCATTCTTACTTCGTGTTCCTCTTTCATTATTTTTCACTTTACGTTACATAATACTTTATTCATTCATTCATTATATACGTAAAGTCATAAGAAAAATAAACATTCATCATCATAAGGAACATATCATACAATCATACCTAACCACTAATCATACATCACATCATACATCACATCATACAACATAAATGACTTCAAAAATCAACTTACATAGCCCTCAGAAACCTCCCAAGTCAAAGCCTACATTACACTTTTTCCCCAAAAATCAGAAAATATTCTAAGTCCTTAGGCGCATGGGCACTATGCAAGCGCATGGGGAACACTTAGGCGCATGGGGAACACTTAGGCGCATGGGCAATTTTCAGGCACATGGGCACGATGCAGGCGCATGGGGAATCCTGGACGTCTGGACACTTAGTCAATTCCAGCCCAATTCTAGGCGCATGGGTACTATTCAGGCGTATGAACTTAGGCGTATGGGCTAATCAGTCGCATGGACATTTAGACGCATGGGCCGCTTGGGCGCATGGGAACTATTGGGGCGCATGGCCCCACACTTAGTCATCCGATTAATATTTCTAGGCGCATGGACCACTGTTCAGGTGCATGGGCTATACTTAAACATTTCTAAGGCAAATTCAGGCGCATGAGCCTTATCTAGGCACATGAACTCCCTGTAAAACATGTTTCTAGAATGTTTTCAAACCCAATCATCAAACCCATATGTTCTAAGCTTACCAAGGCCATTCTAAACATGAACAACCTATAAACATCTAAGAATCATCATCCAACATGCATAATACATACGGGCATACATACTCAAACATTGTAAAAATCATTTTCAGCCCCAAAGATGTCTAAAAACAAGTAGAAACCGGGGTCTAGAAATTCACCTGGTACAACTTGGGTGTATCTTCCTTCTAACCCTCTTGCAAGTGGGTTTAAACACCTAAAAACCCCACCAAACACACACACCCGAACACACACAAACATATAAGCATAAACCCAAGACCAAAACCCAACACAAACACTTAAAAACCACGAATTCATACCTTAGATTCGATCTTCTTCTTCTTTTTCTTCTTCTTCCTAGAGTTTCTGCTCTCTCTCTCTCTCTCTCAATTCGAATGAAAAATGATGTGAAGGGGAGGGTGGGCGGCTATGCCCACCTTTACACCAACTTTTGAAAGATTTTGTTCTTTTGGACATTTTTAGTCCCTCCACTTAGACTTTATTACTTTTCTTTCTTTTATTCTTCAACCTCTTATTCTTCCTTTTCTTTTTAAGAAATAACCAGGTGTTACAGTTGAAAGACAGAATTGTTGCATAGAAGACCATCGATTTCATGTTCGTTTGAGTGGAACATCTTCGTCTATGAGACTGAATTGTTGTCATCTTCTTCTTTGTCCGAGTACTAATTTTGTAAGTGGGGTTCAATGTAGAATCGATAATACGAGCTGTATAGATCTGTTTGATGATCTTTGATTGATTATGCTGCTTGTTGTCATCATCTTCATTGAAAATCATCAATTTCTATTAGATCAATTGCACAACCTGCGATTTGATTCGGGTTTGGTTGTTTCGAACTTTTGATGAATGTGTTTCTAATCTCTAAAATTGTGGGTTTTCATTATTCATATTGCTTCACTTTTCTCTTTAGATTTGCTCTCTATGTATAAGAAATAAAAGTAACCCAAAAAATGTTCACAGATCAGTGTGTATGTTGAAGTGTAAATGTGTGTTTGCGTGTAAATGAATTATTAAAATTTTTTAACCTATCCTGACCCGAACCCATCTTGACCTAAATCCATCTTGACTTTTTTTCTAAACCAACCCATCCTAACCTAAACCTATCATGACCCAAACACATCCTGACCCGTCAACCAATCCAATCCAACCCGCCTAATTTGCCACCTCTAGTAGCAACTCATCAGTCTTGTTTTAGGTTGGGGTGTTGCAATAGAGTTGTATAAAAAAGTTTCATACTTTCATTTGTTTTACAAATATGTTTAGATGTTGAAAATTTATACAAATAAAATTTGTGTTTGACACACACATATCTCTTTAATACATGTTATTGTCGTTGTTTAGTAGTAGCAACTCATCAATCGTATTTTAGGTTGGGGTGTTGCAATAGAGTTGTATAAAAAGAAGCATATCTGCACGTACTAGTTCACTAAACTCATGACGTACAATAGCTATTTTTTAAACTTTGACGTTAACCTGATTACATTTTGGATCATAGTATAGACTCCAATCCAACTTCTTTTCATTATTTTAAATAAAGTTAGACATGTATAACACTTTTTTTGGTAGATTGAGTTAGAAAAAGACATGACAGCGTTTCAGAAGGTTGTGGATGTTAAAAGAATCCGAGAAGCCCAACGGGCACGAGGTCTAGCTACTATTCTTTCCATTGGCACCGCTACTCCTTCCAATTGTCTTAACCATCCTCACTACAATTTTGGTGTTACAAACAGTGAGCACATGATCAATCTGAAAGAGAAGTTTAAACGCATTTGTAAGAATTTACTTTTACTAATTTTGTGCTTCTTTACTTTAATTATACAATTGCATATGCATATAATTAAGATCAAATATGCATGATAAACATGTGTGTTTACGTCACACGAACTGTGACGTATTTTAGGCCAAATCATCGGTAACAATTTTTACAATTCTCTAAACCAAAACGAAACTGGTGGAGAATAGAAATCAATTTCACCAAACCAAATCAAAGTCCATGAACAATTGGTTTAATTTTGATTACAAGGTTCACACGGTTTACAACAACTAAAAAATAATAAACTCTTGATCGAATACATTGTTAAGCTTGCAAACAAACAAATAAATACGGAAATCCTTCGCAAAGTAACCAGGTCCTAAGAGTACTCGAAAATTTTGTACCCTAGGTGAGGAAGAAAAAATAGGCCTATATAATACAAAGTTAATAACCCATATGTAAAAAATCTATAATACGACAATAAGTGTTTTAGCAATAAGTACAAGTATTGTAATAAAATAATGTAATTTACTTAAGTGAATCATGAGACTCCTCTAGTGTTTTTTTAATTAAGTTTAGATTAGATAAATGGCAGATGATAAAACTAGTTAAAATGCTAGCATGCCCTAAGTTTCAATAGGTCAAAAGAATTAAATTGTTATTAGGTTTGTTATTATTTGTTAATAGCCTATATTATATATATATATATATATATATATATATATATATATATATATACACACACATACATACATATGTAACATAAGGTTTTTTTTAATTGCGGGCTGTGAAGTCGGTTTTTCTCCGGATCGATAAACATCCAAGCATGTTCTTGACGGAAGGATAAACATCAAACCAAAGTCAAACAATAATACGAACTATAATTGAATGGTTTCATTGATAAAACCTAACGATTACAAGCTCGTTACAACATAAGAATCAAGACTCTTGGCAAGGGGAAGATCGAGCATGATCTCCCCTCTCATCCGGCAGCCCTAGGCTCCGGGCAGACTTCCTCTCCCTCGCCTGCTTCTACACATTGAAACTGGTATATATATAGGCCTCGGCCCATATTAGATGCGACTGGGCCCATTCGTGCGATTGGACCATGCGTATGGTTCAATCGTACGACTGGACCATGCGTATGGTTCAATCGTACGACTGGACCATACTTATGGTTCAGTCTTACGAATGTCCCAATCGCATCTCTTAGTCGCACGGCTGGTCCATTAGCATGGCTCAGTCGTACGACTGAGTCTCATTCGCATATGCTCCTGCGAATGACCCAGTTTCATGTGTTTACAACATATCAGGTGTATAACATTAAGCCTAGACTATTCGACAAGCGACGGACACACTATATATGACTATATATGCTGCAACAAATTCCCCCTTGTACGTTGCTTGCGAATAGTAGATAACACCTCTTACAATCTTCGGTCAATCTTTGCTCTGGTTGCCAATAGAATCAAACGAAAACCATATTAGCCAACGTTGCCGATCCGTCAGGTTACTACCACATCCCTGAAAGTGAATTTAGGCACAATAGCTTTCGTTTACTTTGCAGAACACCATCACAGCAGCAAGATTCCCCATATGACTGATTTTTCCAGATAATGATACGAACAGTTTTCCATTGCTTCAATCTTCACACAGGCTAACCTGATTAACATCACCACCTGCAGAAATCCCCCTCACATTCAGCATATCCCAATATATAGACATTGTGCTCTCCTTGGTCTTGACACGGTGTATTGGGCAAAAGGTTGAAGGTTCCAATCCACAGCTGACAATATCAACCAAATCAGCACGCACGGAGATTCATCATCGGAAACCGGTTCACATCATCACTTTCTGATTGCGTTGTCACTTTCTATAAACAAGGATTCCCCCTAAGAAGCATAATCCATTCTGTGCGGATAAATATAACTTGATTGGCCCATAAGTAGTCAGATGCTCCTGACTACCCCACAAAATCAGCAACAACTGCTGACATCTTCTCTTCTCTCTTTCGTGTTCCAATTACATTCACCTATTCTGGAAATCCGACGAATAATGGGGTACACATCAAACTTATTTGACAAACGAAACTCTGGGTGAATATGCTTTGCTCATCTTCAAATCCGTGCAAGAAGCTGTTCCAGACTCTCTTTTTTTTTAGTCTGGAACAAATGCGAATGAGTCAATGCGGATGGCTCATTCGTGCGATTGAACATACGACTACTCCAGTCGCACGACTGAACATACGACTGGTCCAGTCGTACGAATGGCTAATTCGCATGGTCCATTCGTACGAATGGTCCATTCGCATGGCCCAGTCGCATGAACGGGTCTGCACGCAGATTTTCAGATCTGCAGCCGCCAGGGCTGCCCAAAACCCTAATTTGACGAATTCAACATGAACCGAAACAAAGTAGACATCATCAGATTCGAAAGGGTGACAGGAACGTGGTTTCGAATTCGATTTCAACATAGAAGCAACACACGTAACAAGATCTGAGCAAAACACGAAGAACACGAAGTGGGTTTAACGTCAAGATCTGAAATTCAATCCAGAAATCAAGAGCTCGGGTTGCTAGAATGATTGTTAGATCATTCCAGCAGTAACCGACTCTGATACCAATTGTGAAGTCGGTTTTTCTCCGGATCGATAAACATCCAAGCATGTTCTTGACGGAAGGATAAACATCAAACCAAAAGTCAAACAATAATACGAACTATAATTGAATGGTTTTATTGATAAAACCTAACGATTACAAGCTCGTTACAACATAAGAATCAAGACTCTTGGCAAGGGGAAGATCGAGCATGATCTCCCCTCTCATCCGGCAGCCCTAGGCTCCGGGCAGACTTCCTCTCCCTCGCCTGCTTCTACACATTGAAACTGGTATATATAGGCCTCGACCCATATTAGATGCGACTGGGCCCATTCGTGCGATTGGACCATGCGTATGGTTCAATCGTACGACTGGACCATGCGTATGGTTCAATCGTACGACTGGACCATACTTATGGTTCAGTCTTACGAATGTCCCAATCGCATCTCTTAGTCGCACGGCTGGTCCATTAGCATGGCTCAGTCGTACGACTGAGTCTCATTCGCATATGCTCCTGCGAATGACCTAGTTTCATGTGTTTACAACATATTAGGTGTATAACATTAAGCCTAGACTATTCGACAAGCGACAGACACACTATATATGACTATATATGCTGCAACACGGGCCCCTGAGGAGACTGGGCTTTGAGCGGTCACCCACCCCGCCCCTCCTTAGGGTCGCCCATGAAAGTAACTAACTATGGTCGATTTATGTAACACTCGTATATCTTCTTTGAAGCCGACGAAAGAAGAAAAAGAAATAAAGTCCAAAGTCGGGAGGACCAAACTCGCCAACGAGAGAAAGTTGGGTGAGTGGGGGTATTTAAAGGGAGAGGGGAGCCTTTACCCTCTCCCCACACCCACAAATCAGCCAAAAGAAAGAAAGAAGAGAGAAAAAGGGAGAAAAGTTGGTTCGAGTTGATTCAAGAGAGCAAAATCGTCGTGTAGCGGGTCTAATCGAAGCTCTTCTCATTGTGGTCGTTTGTGTAGGTTCTAGAACCCCTCTTTTACACGTTTTTGAATGATTTTGGGGCTGAAAAACATCTGAAAATGGGGTTTTGTGTGTGTGTGTTTGACCTATTTATGTATGTGTGGGTATGTGTATGATTCGTTTAGGTCTTGCTTTTGAGCTTGTGTGTGCTTGAATGGTGTTGTAGTATGCATTCCTAAGGCTTAGGATGGTTGATTTGGGCTTAGAATGGGTTTAGATGAGCTTGGAGATTGAAAATGGCAGATTAGGTTCGGGATGAGCTGCATTCAACATCAGCTAGGGCTAGGCGACCGAATGGAGGTCATACGGCCGATTGGGGTGCGATTGAGGGTTCATTCGCATGATTGAGGTTCATTCGCACGACTGAGGGGTCATTCGCACGATTGAGAGCCCATTCGCATAATGCTCATCCGCATTAGTTCCATCTGCATTAGTTCCATCCGCATTACGTCCATTCGCATGTGACTCATCTACATTGAGTCCATTCGCATTAGTTTCGTTTGCACGATTGGGTGTTCATCCGCATAGGTGTTCATCCGCATTGGTCCAATCGCATGATGTTCAGTCGCCTGGAGGCCATGCGACTGAAGGGTGCCCATACGCCCAAATAGGGCTGTTGTACCCAAGGAAAACATAGTTTAATTACTGACTTTCGAAGGAAAGTGCAGATGTAAGTTTTGACGTGAAAGTTCTCGTAAGTTCATGTAAGATGACTGTGAGGCCTTAGAGGGTATGTTGGGCATGATGATGATGATGATGTTGCATGATTATGCATGATGTATGTTTATCTTTCCTGTGGCTTTACGTGTTATGTTAATGAATGAAATGAAAGTATTACGTAACGTAAAGTGAAATATAAAGAAAAGAGGAACATGAATGATGAATGCATGCATTAATGAATGACGAAAGTAAAGAAAATCTTGCAAGCCTTGTATGTCGGGACACGCCATTAAAAGGTGTTAGCCCAACGATGTGCGGGTTCGCTACCCCGGGAGGATGCACATTGGGGTCTTTCTTTGTGATTGACCATTTGTATGGAACCATTGTTGCTTGCCTTAGTGTAACACCCGGTTATTCTTTTAAAGGAAAGATAAGAAATGAATATTAAAAGTAGGAAATGCAATTTAACCCAAGTTGAGGGGTTAAAAGTGTCAAAAGGAAAAAAAGAATAAAAGTTGGTACAAAAGCAACATGGCCGCCCACACCATGTTACTTTTCACCTTTTGCAATCAGTTCTAGAGAGAGTGAGAGCAGAAAATTTTGGGTTGAAGAGGAAGAAGAAGAAGGTTGAATTCAAGGTAAGAATTCGAAGTTTTTAAGTGTTTATGATGGGTTTTGTCTCGGTTATGTGCTTATGTGTTTGTGTGTGTTCGTGTGTGTGTGTTTGGTGGGTTTCTAGGTGTTTGAACTCATTTGCTTACGGGTTAGAAGGAAGATACACCCAAAGTTGCACCAGGTGAGTTTCTAGACCCCGGTTTACTTGTTTTAAACTCTTCTTGGGGCTGAAAATATATTAAAAAGATTTTTACAATGTTTATGTATGTATACCCGTATGTATTATGCATGTTCGATGATGATTCTTAGATGCTTATAGGTTTTTCATGTTTAGAATAGCCTTGGTAAGGTTAGAACAAATAGGCTTGATGTTTGGGTTAGAAAATATCCTAGAAACATGTTGAGCAGAAGGTTCATGCGCCTAAATAGGGCTCATGCGCCTGGAAATGCCTTAGAAATGTTTAAGTGTAACTCATGCGCCTGAACAATGGTTCATGCGCCTAGAATTTGTAATCGGACGACTAAGTGTTGGCCATGCGCCCATGAGTGGGCCATGCGCCTAAACAGTGTTCCTATGCACCCAACGGCCAACTGCCTAAGTATGCCCAACCGCCCAAACCCCATGCGCCTAAGTGTTCATGCGTCTGAATGGCCATGCGCCTAAGTGTCCATGCGTCCGAATGGATCATACGCCCTAATAGTTCATGCGCCTGAATAGTTCATGCGCCTAAGTGTTAAAACGGTTAAGTGTTGGCTGATGCGCCTGCATAGTGATGAAACGCCCAAACAGGACTCATGCGCCCAAATAGTATTGGTGCGCCTAAACACTTAGAATTTATTACGAAATTTTGGGAGTCTGTGCTATTAAGGTTTTGACCAAGGTTTGACTAGGGCTTATTAATGCTTAGTTTTATGCATGATTATGATTGTTTTATGATTGTCCCGTATTATTATTATTACTATTAGTGTATGACTTCACGTGGTGTACTTATTATCGTAACGTAAAGTGCTACTAATAATAATAAAGCGAAAGAGCAATGAAGAAGAGAAGTGGAACTTAATTAAAATGTTAACAAGTCTTGCAAGCTTATAGGAGGTGCACGACCATGTTGTCGTTAGCTCAACTGTGATGTGAGTTAGCTGCCCTATTATGCACACAAGGCCAGTCAATTGAGATTGGCGGACCTTTGCAGCGTACCCTAGGTGACTGGGCCGACCTTGTATTCAGTAATCAGAGCCCATTGAGGGACCAGAGGGCCCAGCACCAGTTTCCCCCGCGCATATAGTTTAGGGTATTGTTCATTGGTCCACATAGACAGTGAAAGATAAAGATAAAAGAGTACAAAATAAACAAGGCATACAATAAAGAGAAGAAGTATTATCTGGTTGTATAGTTAATACGTGCTCACGTATAAAGAGATGAAATTTCATAAAAAGAGTATTTTCATATATATACCTTACAGAAAGCATTTTATTACTTTTAAAACTAGAACTCACTCAGCAATGCTGACTTTTATACATTTTCAGTTGGCAGGTAAACATTGTTGAGGATGGCATGAGGGTGAAGCTACTCGGCAGGAAAAGACTGACATCCATTCATACTTGTTATTGCTCTTATTTTGTAATGCAATTAAACAATTCTTTTGTATTCGGTTAAACAATTGTGTATTGCTCAACAACAGTGTTTTTAATGAAATGAATGGCTTTTGGTAAAATAATTATGCTGCTTAAGCTTGTAAATTTATAATGTTTACTGTATTTAATGCTGTGAATGACCAACTGTGAGGTCTCCGGGAACGGGGCCTTACAAGTTGGTATCAGAGCCAAAGTTTAAGAGAATTGGGTTAAATAATTTTTAAAACCTAAACTGAAAATGGGACAACCGGAGGGATGTCAGCCCAAGTAGCTACGTGCCATCAGGTATGTCTTTTATTAATGTTAACCGGTATTACGTGCGCATGTTATGTGGTTTATGTGCTTTTAGTAGATTTAGATGCTGATGTAGTTAGGATAGGGAATGCTTGGGGTATGAAGAGTAGAGTAAGTGGCTAATCACAACTGGCCACTGTAATTAGGGACTTACTATACTTGACATAAAGTGAGCTACTCCCTTGAATGACCGCGTTAGTGTTTGAATCTTATAGCGTGTTAGAGGATGGCCGGTGGTAGATCTTCGAAGGTTTCGTCAGGTGAAGGTTGTGGTGGACGTGGTGCTGGACCGCGTGTCACAAGAAGCATGATTAGGGCTGCTGAAATGGCACTTAAAGAGCCCGAGATCCATCACCCGAAAGCTGGTGATGATAGTGCTAGTCTGAGGACCACATTGAAAGAGGTTGTTTTCGAGGGAGTTCAACAGGCCATGTAGACGATTCTCCTGTTTATAGTGACTGAGGTAATGAGGGCGGTGAAGGAGACGACCGTGATTGAAGTGAACAAGAAGGGTAGCAATGACAAGAACTGCAACGGAAACATGGGGGTTACACTCCATACAAAAAGGTTTTCAGGACAGATGACCGGCGTGTAGCTTCGTCCGTGCGGAGACGAGGAAGTGTGGTAAGTGTGCTAAAGGGCATACCGGTGAGTGTAGGATGGGAATGAATGTATGCTTCAGGTGTGGCAAGCCTAGCCATATTGCTAGGGACTGTAGGGCGCTGAAGTGTTATAACTATGGCGAAAAGGATCACATAAGCAAAGACTGTAAGAAGCCGAGGGCGGAGAGCTCTGGAGCAAAGAAGAAGCCGGAGGAAGGAGGGCAGAGGGCAAGTGCTAGAGCTTACACCATGACCCGGGAGGAAGCCAGAGCTGATCTCGATGTCATGTCAGGTATGTTTCTAGTAAACCAAACTTGTGCCTCTGTATTGTTTGATTCTGGTGCTAGTAGGAGTTTTATTTTCACTACTTTCTATGCTAAGTTGCCTATTAGTAGTAGAAATGTCAGTGAACCATTCGATGTAGAAACCGCTATTGGTAAGTCCACTAGAATGACTGATGTGGTAGAAGACTGTGCTATAGAACTAGAAGGTCATAGGTTTGCTGCTAGGTTACACGTGATGCCCCTAGCTGGATTTGATGTAGTACTAGGGATGGACTGGTTAGCAACCTATGAAGCAAACATCGTATGTCGCAAGAAGATGATTCGATTAGTTGCGCCCGATGGGAGTTTGGTTACGATTTATGGATATCGCGTTACTACGATCCCGAAGGTGATTTCGATGGCGGTGGCGGGGAAGTGCATGAAACGTGGATGTAGTGCCTACTTGGCATACGTAAAGATGTGGATGCGTTGGTACCGCAATTATCTGAGGTACAAGTGGTGTGCGACTTTTCGGACGTATTCCCGGAAGACTTACCCGGCGTGCCACCAGATTGCGAGATTGAGTTCCAAATTGATTTGATACCCGGTGCTCAACCCGTTTCCAAAGCACCATATCGATTAGCTCCGACTGAGATGAAGGAACTCATGAGCCAATTGCAGGAGTTAATGGATAAGGGATTCATTCGACCGAGTATCTCTCCGTGGGGTGCTCCAATATTGTTTGTAAAGAAAAAGGACGGAAGTATGCGAATGTGCATTGACTATCAGAGCTGAACAAGTTGACGGTGAAGAATCGGTACCCGTTACCAAGGATTGATGACTTGTTCGACCAGCTCCAAGGTGCCAGTTGGTTCTCGAGGATAGATCTACGATCTGGCTACCATTAATTGAAGGTGAAGGAACAAGACATTCCTAAGATAGCTTTCCGTACGCATTATGGACACTACGAGTTCCTCGTTATGTCTTTTGGTTTAACTAACGCGCCAGCTGCCTTTATGGATTTGATGAATCGAGTGTGTCGGCCGATGTTGGATAGATCAGTGATTGTGTTCATTGATGATATCCTGATCTACTCAAAGATCGAAGAAGAGCATGTCGGTCACATCCGGGAGGTGTTAGAGACATTAAGAAGGGAGAAGTTGTATGTCAAATTCTCCGAGTGCACCGTCTGGTTGCGCGAAGTTCAATTCTTAGGTCACGTGGTAAATCCCGAGGGGATTATGGTAGACCCCGTAAAGGTAGAGGCAGTGATGCAATGGAAGTCTCCAAAGACGCCATCCGAGATTCGTAGTTTCTTGGGGTTGGCGGGATATTATCGAAGGTTCATTCAGGACTTCTCCAAGATAGCCTCCCCGTTGACTAAGCTGACCCGTAAGGATGTGAAGTTCATGTGGGGTCAAGAGCAAGAAAGGGCTTCTGAGGAAGTTGAAGGCAAGACTGACCCAAGCCCCTGTCTTGTCATTACCCGAAGGAAGCGAGGATTTGGTGGTCTATTCAGATGCTTCCTACTCGGGGTTGGGTTGTGTGTTGATGCAGAGAGGAAAGGTTATAGCCTACGCATCCCGACAACTGAAAGTGCATGAGGTTAACTATCCTACTCATGACTTGGAGTTAGCATTGGTGGTCTTTGCATTAAAGATTTGAAGACACTATTTATACGGGACAAAGTGCACTATCTTAACTGACCACAAAAGCTTGAAGTACTTCTTCGAGCAAAAAGATTTGAACATGAGACAGAGACGATGGTTGGAGCTTATAAAGGATTATGACTGCGAGATCCACTATCATCCGGGCAAGGCCATTGTGGTGGCTGATGCCCTTAGCCGAAAAGAGAGGCTCGAGCCGATGCGGGTGAAAGCATATCAACTGATCATGACCTCTAATGTCACACCCCGACCGACGGTGGAATCATTGGACGGACGAATCGCAGACGATTGCTCATAGCATATGGAACTAATAAGTTTAAATAATATAAATGTCATTATTCATTAAACATTAGAAGTCAAATAAGTAATTACAAAACAATCAAGATACAAACAGAACATAAGAATTTCAATTATTCTAGGTCCAGGTCCTATATGAGCATAAGAAAATTCTTCAAGCATCAAACCTGAAACATGTTAAAAATAAAGGGTCAACTATAAAGTTAGTGAGTTCCCATGGTTTAAACACACGCATAAGTATATATATGTAAAAGGGTTACAAGTAGTAATTCATGTCCATGGTTATAAGTTAGCAAGCTTATAGAACACATACAGTTACAACCAAACCTCGACTTGATTACAAGTATATAAGATTGGCTAAGTGTACTTGGTTCCCATGATGAACAAGCATACGTCATCAGGAGTCGGCAATACATTGACTTTAGCACCAAGTAGGCTTGTCAGGCCCAAAGATCTAAGACGTCGCTAGGCTAGCAATAGTTAATGATTGTAAACAAAATATTTATCTCATATAAGACTTACAATAACACAAATAACCATGACAAAAATGTAAAGATGAATTTCATGTGCATTTACAAGTCTCAAGATAGTTACAAGTGTAAATTTATAAAGTTAACATGTTTCATCCCAAAAGGTATGAAATAAAGTTAAAAGGGGGCATGAGAAACTCACATGGAAAACTCACGTGCTATAAGTGCACTTAGGGTAACAATAAGAAGATAAGATTACTCCAACGTTTCCTTCACGATTCAACCTAGGGTTTGATGTCTTAGAGTTAATAATGATATGATTCAAGAGTATATATGAATTAGGGTTTCATTTGGAATTTGGGGCTTTGATAATTAGGGAAAATAAAGTAACATAGCCAATTATATTTTATTTCCATAAAGTGAATAAATTTATTAATAATTAAGATTAAAACATAATAACCATTAGTGAAATTGAAGAATAGATATTACTTAATTATTAATAATTGATTAAGTAATGATTGAGTATAACATGTGGAAAGTAATAATTAATCTAAGAAGTAATTATTTAAAACTTGATCAAAATAATTAATTGGATAATTAATTATTTAAATGACTTGTAAAAATAGCTTATAAATATTTAGGTTTGATTTATAATATTTTCAAATTTTTGAATAATTCTTATAAAGATTTCCTAATATTATTCTTTTAAAAAATAAGAGCTATAAAATTATGTGATTTAGATTTTTTTCTAGAATAATCATTTTAATAATTATTTAAACTTTTAAAATAAATTATATATTTTTATATCATTGGCATCTTTACAAATAAAGTAAATATAAGTTTATAATTTCTGAAATATTTAAAAAGTTATTGATTAAACTTTGTATTAGTATTAAACTGATTTTTTTATATATTAATCTAATCACACTTAATAATTTCTGAAATTTAATAATGATTAAAATAGTTGTTTTTTTTTTAAGATTTGCAGTGGACCGGGTCGAACCCACGACCTCTTCTGTGAATGCTAATGGTGTTAACCGGTTGGGCTAAAGCACAGAACTTGTTTTAGAATGCAAATTAATTAATCAGAACCATTATTCGAATAAACCCCAATCCATATGAACCCTAAAATCAATTCGATCCAATTGAACACTGAATCGTTCGAGTTAATCCAATTAATGTTAGGGCTTTGTTTCCCCATGTTAAACCGAGCGTAATGATATGTGTAACTTACATGATTAAGATGGAATTGATAATCACCGTTGATAGAACAAGTCACGACAGTGATGAACAAGATTCGAGATGCAAATGAGAATGATAATCAAATTAATTTCATGTGATGATTCCGAGAGTTATTTCGACTAGAAACCCTTTATCAATTTCTATTTATGTTGCTTAGAAGACAAAATTTGATTGAGTTGCAGGTTCGAGGGAGGTGCAATCGCGCATGATGTGCGGGCGTGGTTTGTAAGTGAAATTGAGAATTTAGAACGGTTAAGTAAGCCGAATGGGATGTTTAGCCTCTCATAAATCGCTTCCGTTTGGTCAGTTTCATGATTGACGAGTTATTGTTTTGAAACGGGTGTCGGTTTCAATCGGACCCATTAATACTACGGTTATAATTAAGTTGAGTCATTAACTTGGTTCAAGACAGTCGGGGAAACGATTCGATTTTGTTTAATTGAGATTAGATCGATTGTTTTGTGATTTAGGGTGCTTGCCGGAGATGTGGCCAGAGACACGGACCGGTGAAGGCAGGGCCGCGGGTGGGGGTTGGATTTTAAAACATTTACATTTTGGCCCCTATTGTTTTCAAAGTTATTATTTTATGTCTAAACTATTAAAATAAAGTTTAAAGAATTACATTTTGCATCCCAAAACATCCTAAACTTAATTTAAGTAGTAAACCCATTTATTTTATAAAATATTTATAAAATTTTTATATCATAGTAAGACTTTTCAATTTAGTATTTATTTTAAAATGACAAATGAAACTTCATAACTTTATAAAACTTTATTTTATTATAAATTGTTTAAATGAAATAAAAATTGAATAAAACAATTTTCAATATTGATTAAACTACACATTCAAGGCATTTGATTTATCAAAATAAATAAAATAATTTTAAATAATAAATTTCCCATCGTGTAATAGTTCAAATTGGGTTCGGGTTTGGGTTTTAACTTGGAAAAATGGAGGATGTTACATCTGATGTAATGAAGCAAGTCAAAGAGTTTCAAGATGAGGCACTGAAAGAAGATCATCTTAACTCTGAAAGGATGAGAATTCTGGTTAGGGAATTGGGTGAAAACACACTTGGTGTTAAAACCTAACACGGACGGGTGTGGATTCCTCGTTTTGGGGATCTATGTGTGAAGATTATGGATGAAGCTCATAAGAATCGATACTCCATTCATCCTGGTGCCATGAAAATGTATCAAGATATGAAGAAAGATTATTGGTGGCCGGGTATGAAGCGTGATGTGGTGGGGTATGTGAGTAAGTGCCTTACTTGCTTACAGGTGAAGGCCGAACATCAGAAGTTGTATGAGAAGATTCAACCTTTGGATATACCGGAATGGAAGTGGGAGCACATCACCATGGATTTCATTATGAAGTTGTCGCGTACTCTGAAAGGGTATGATGCCATATGGGTGATTGTTGACCGTCTGACGAAGAGTGCTCACTTTCTACCAATCCGCGAGACATATTCATCTGAGAGGTTGGCTGACCTATTCATCAGGGAAATTGTAACTCGTCATGGTATGCCGGTGTCTATTGTGTCTGATCGTGACACCTGGTTTACATCTAAATTTTGGAAGAAATTCCACGACGCCATGGGGACGAGGTTACATATTAGCACGGCTTATCATCCCCAAACTGATGGTCAGTCAGAAAGGACCATTCAGACATTGGAAGACATGCTTCGGGCATGTGTGATTGATTTTGGGGGAAGTTGGGATGACCACCTACCGTTAGCCGAATTCTCCTACAACAACAGCTATCATGCCAACATTGGTATGCCACCCTATGAGATGCTATACGGTAGAGATGCAGAACACCGTTTGTTGAGGGTGATATTGGTCAGAAGGAATTGGGGAGCGTCGAGGTAATCGAGGCTACGATTGAGAAGCTTGAGAAGATTAAAGCCTTCACGAAGGCAGCCAAAGATAGACACAAGTCGTATGCTGATAAACGATGCAGACCGATTGAGTTCCAGGTGGGTGACCGGGTTATGTTGAAGGTCTCACCTTGGAAGGGTATTATCCGATTCAGGAAGCGAGGCAAGTTGAGCCCAAGGTATATAGGCCTTTCCGAATCATTGCTCGAGTAGGAGAGGTGGCCTATAGATTGGAGTTAGCAGATGAGTTAAGTGGAATTCACCTGACATTCCATGTATCTCATCTGAGAAAGTGCTTAGCTGATGAAGACATGATTGTTCCATTGGAGGTCATCAAAGTAGACGAAAGGCTCAATTATGTGGAGCAACCAATGGTAATCATCGATAGAAAAGAGAAAAGGCTGAGAAATAAAGTGGTTCCTCTTGTGCGTGTACAGTGGAAGCATAGGAAGGGATCCGAATCTACATAGGAGACTGAGGAAGAAATGAGAACAACATACCCACGTTTGTTCGAAAAATAACAGGTTTCGGGGACGAAACCTATTTAAGGGGGGTGGACTTGTAACATCCGGTTATTCTTTTAAAGAAAGGTAAGAAATGAGAATAAAAGTAGGAATGCAATTTAACCCAAGTTGAGGGGTTAAAAGTGTCAAAAGGACAAAAAGAATAAAATTTGGTACAAAAGCAACATGGCCGCCCACACCATGTTACTTTTCACTTTTTGCAATCGGTTCTAGAGAGAGTAAGAGTAGAACTTTCGGGTTGAAGAGAAGAAGAAGAGGTTGAATTCAATGTAAGAATTCAAAGTTTTTAAGTGTTTATGATGGGTTTTGTCTCGGTTATGCTTATGTGTTGTGTGTGTGTTCGTGTGTGTGTGTTTGGTGGGTTTCTAGGTGTTTGAACTCATTTGCATACGGGTTAGAAGGAAGATACACCAAAGTTGCACCAGGTGAGTTTCTAGACCCCGGTTTTACTTGTTTTAAACTCTTCTTGGGGCTGAAAATGTATTAAAACGATTTTTACAATGTTATGTATGTATACCCGTATGTATTATGCATGTTTGATGATGATTCTTTGATTCTTATAAGTTGTTCATGTTTAGAATAGCTTTGGTAAGCTTAGAACAAATAGGCTTGATGTTTGGGTTCGAAAAATATCTTAGAAACATGTTGAGCAGAAGGTTCATGCGCCTAAATAAAGCTCATGCGCCTGGAAATGCTTAAAAATGTTTAAGTGTAACTCATGCGCCTGAATAGTGGTTCATGTGCCTAGAATTTGTAATCGAACGACTAAGTGTTGGCATGCGCCCAAGAGTGGACCATGCGCCTAAACAGTGTTCCCATGCGCCCAACGGCCAACTGCCTAAGTATGCCCAACCGCCCAAACCCCATGCGCCTAAGTGTTCATGCATCCGAATGGCCATGCGCCTAAGTGTCAATGCGTCGAATGGATCATACACCCAAATAGTTCATGCGCCTAAGTTTTAAAACGGTTAAGTGTTGGCTCATGCTCCTGCATAGTGATGAAACGCCCAAACAGGGCTCATGCGCCCAAATAGTATTGATGCGCCTAAAGACTTAGAATTTATTAGGAATTTTTGGGATTCTGTGCTATTAAGGTTTTGACCAAGGTTTGACTAGGGCTTATTAATGCTTAGTTTTATGCATGATTATGATTGTTTTATGATTGTCCCGTATTATTATTAATACTATTAGTGTATGACTTTACGTGGTGTGTTTATTATCGTAACGTAAAGTAGTACTAATAATAATAAAGCGAAAGAGCAATGAAGAAGAGATGTGGAACTTAATTAAATGTAACGTCTTGTAAGCTTATAGGAGGTGCACGACGTGTTGTCGTTAGCTCAACTGTGATGCGCGTTAGCTACCCTATTATGCACACGGGGCCAGTCGATTGAGATTAGCGGACCTTTGCAGTGTACCCTAGGTGACTGGGTAGGCCTTGTATACAGTAATCAGAGCCCATTGAGGGACTAGAGGTCCCAGCACCAGTTTCCCCCGCACATATAGTTTAGGGTTTTGCTCATTGGTCCACATAGATAGTGAAAGATAAAGATAAAAGAGTACAGAATAAACAAGGCATACAGTAAAGAGAAGAAGCATTATCTGGTTGTATAGTTAATGCGTGCTCATGTATAAAGAGATGAAATTTCATAAAAAGAGTATTTTCATATATATACCTTACAGAAAGCATTTTATTACTTTTAAAACTAGAACTCACTCAGCAATGCTGAGTTTTATACATTTTTAGTTGGCAGGTAAACATTGCTGAGGATGGCATGAGGGTGAAGCTACTCGGCAGGAAAAGAATGACATCTATTCATACTGTTATTGCTGTTGTTTTGTAATGCAATTAAACAATTCTTTTGTATTCGGGTTAAAACAATAGTGTATTGCTCAACAACAGTGTTTTTAATGAAATGAATGGCTTTTGTTAAAATAATTCCACTGCTTAAGCTTGTAAATTTATAATGTTTACTGTATTTAATGTTGTGAATGACCACTGTGAGGTTTTCACGAACGGGGCCTTACACTTAGGTATGTGGCCAGAGGTGTTGGGCACCGTGAATGAAGGTCTATGATAGGCTTAGGCCCAGTACCATGAGCATGAAGGGTAAAGTTCATGGTTTTGATGAAAGGAAAAGATGTAAGACGAAGAAAAGAACGAATAATGAAGATAATAATGACATTATCTATGTGTACGTATGGTGGGTATGATCGCATGAAAGTAAAGCACGGTTTTTAACGAAAGATAAAGTATGTTTTCTTATAAAACTAGACTCATCAGCAATGCTGACTTTTATGTGTTTCCAGTTGGCAGGTAATGTTGCTGAGGATGGCATAAGGTGGCTACTCAGCTCTTTTGGAATGGCATCCATTTATATAATGCTTGTGTGCGGTAATGCAACAATGTATTTTGTAGCCGGTTAATGATGTATTATTTAGCAAAAGCTTTTATAATGAAATGAAATGTCATTTTTGAATGTTTCTGCTCAATGTTTACGTTAGATAAATGAAAATGTATGTTTTATGTGTGATGATTGACCAGCTGTAAGCGTCCCGGGAACGGGTCCTTACAACTTGGTATCAGAGCCAAAGTTTAAGTGAAATGGGTAAATTTTCAATGTAAACCTTAACTTAAACTGAGAATAGGACGGAAAGGGAAGGGATGCCAATCTGAGTAGCTGCGTGCCATCAGGTATTTTCGTAATGTTAATCGGTATTATGTGCGCATGTTGTGTGGTTTATGTGTTGTTTGTAGATTTAAATACTGATATAGTCAGGATAGGTAATGCTTGGGGTATAAAGAGTAAAGTAGGTGGCTAATCACAACTGGCCACTGTAATTAGGGAGTTACTATACTTAACATAAACTGAGCTGTTCCATTGAATGACCGTGTTGGTGTTTGAATCTTTCAGTGTGCATGTGAATGGCTAGTGGTAAATCTTTGAAAGCCTCTCGTGATGGTGGTCGTGATGGGCTTGGTGCTGAGTCGCGACCCAAGAGAGGAAGACCCAGAATGGAAAAGGTGGTTCACGAAGAACCAGAGACCCCTCATCCGGGGGGTGGCGACAGAGCGCCAATCTGAGAGCCTCGGTAAAGAAGGTTGTTGTAGAAGAAGTTCATCAGGTCATGCAGATGATCTTACTGTTTGTAGTGACTGAAGTTATCAGGCTGTACGAGAAGAGGAAAGAAAGGAGGAGAAACAGGTCCTCGGCGAGGAGGGAGCAACCGGAGTCGGAAACGGTTCTCTCTGATGATGAAGATGAGGAAGAAGAAGAGCCTGCGCCGGAGGTGGCACGAGGCTGCAATTATGGGGCATTTCAATGATGCAAGTACCCTACTTTCGATGGAAATGGCACTACTGCTGCTGTTCACCGGTGGGTGAGAGAAATGGAAGCGGTATTGAATATCAGCGAGTGCTGGGAGGATCAGAAAGTAAAGTTTGTTGCCCATTCTTTTATGGACTTGAGGCCTTACAAGTTGGTATCAGAGCCAAAATTTAAGAGAATTGGGTTAAATAAACTTTTAAAACCTAAACTGAAAATGGGACAAATAGAGGGATGTCAGCCCGAGTAGCTACGTGCCATGAGGTATGTCTTCTCCTAATGCTAACCGGTATTATGTGCGCATGTTATTGATTATTTGTGCTCTTAGTAGATTCAGATACTGATTAAGTCAGGATAAGAGATGCTTGGGATATGAAGAATAAAGTAAGTGGCTAATCACAATTGGCCACTTTAATTAGGGACTTACTATACTTGACATAAACTAAGTGTTACCTTGAATGACCGCGTTAGTGTTCGAATCTTATAGTGTGCTTTTAGAGGATGGCTGGCGGTAGATCTTCAAAAGCTTCTCGTGGTGGAGGTCACGGTGCTACTCCTCGACCCAAGAGAGGGAGACCTAGAGTCGAGAAAGTGGTTCATGAAGAACCAGAGACCCCTCATCCGGAGGGAGGCGACGAGAACGCCAATCTGAGAGCCTCTGTAAAGGAGGCTATGGTGGAAGAGGTTCACTAGGTCATGCAGACTATTCTACCGTCTATGGTGACTGAAGTGATCAAGGCTGTAAGGGATAGGGAAAGAAAGGAGAGGAACAGGTCCTCGGGAGGACAAGAACAACCAGAGCTGGAAATGGTTCTCTCTGATGATGAGGACGAGGAAGAAGAGCCTGCGCCAGAGGCGACACGAGGCTGCAACTATTAGGCGTTTATGAGATGCAAGCCCCCTACTTTCGATGGGAACGACACTGCTACAGCTGCTCACCGGTGGGTGAGGGAAATGGAGGCTGCCCTCGATATCAGTGAGTGCCGTGAAGATCAGAAGGTGAAATTTGCTACCCACTCCTTTGTGGACTCGACGCTGTGCTGGTGGGACAACATTGTCCAAGCCGAGGGTAGCAGGGCCATTGGGAGGATGAGATGGCTTGAATTGAAGAAGTTAGTGATTGAGGAATTCTGTCCTCACAGAGAGATGGACAAGGTAGAAAGAGACTTCCTGCAACTGGAGGCGGGAACGATGACACACCAGCAGTACACCACCAAATTTAATGAAATGGCACGGCTGGTGCCCGATCAAGTGACACCACTGTCACGAAAGATTAAAAGATACATCTAGGGGCTGCCGGCGGATATCCGCAGGCATATGATCGCCGCCCGGCCGAGCACTTTTAGGTCGGCGGTTTCCCATCGCGCATATAGTTAGGGTATTGCTCACTGGTCCATACAGAAAGTGAAACATAAAGATAAAAATTTACAAAACAGACAAGGCATACAGTAAAGAGAACAAACAGTATTTGTCATATAGTTAATGCGTGCTCGCATATACAGTACAGAGTTGTATTTTACATAAAAGAGTATTTTCATATACAACATATAGAAAGTATTTTATTACTTTTAAAACTAGAACTCACTCAGCAACACTGACTTTTATACATTTTCAGTTGGTAGGTAATTATTGCTGAGGATGGCACGAGGGTGAAGCTACTCAACAGGGCAAGACTGACATCCATTCGTACTCTGCGTTGCTGTTTTTTTGTAATGCATATAAAAAATCTTTAGTAACAGTTAATGATGATGTATTGCTTAACAACAGTGTTTTAAATGAAATGAATGGGTTTTTGATAAATCATTTCCGTTGCTTAAGTTTGTATAATTATAATGTTAATGTTTTAACTGTTGTGAATGACCAACTGTGAGGTGCCCGGGAACGGGACCTTACAAACTATTAAAATAACTATTTCAATAATTATTTATTTAAAACATGTAGATTTATAATGTTTTAAAATAATCTACATTTGAACCATAATAGATTATAACATTTAAATTACATTAAATAATTAATAATGTTTTTATAATCCTTGTTATCCTAAATAAGTAATTAATTTAAAATCATATTTTTTTTAAAACCTTTAATTAATTTAATAATTTCTGAAATATTTTAGTTAACAAATTAATTTTTATTTTAATTTATTAATATAATATTAATTTTTCTGAATTAGAAGTATAGCAAAAACAATTAAATAAAAAGGTTGGCAGAGGCCCGGTTTGAACCTGGCACCTCATGCCTATGATGACTGCTTATTACCAACTGGGCTAAAGCCCAAGTGTGGTCAAATTCCTTTAAAATGTTTTAAACATTAATTGTTTATTCCCCAAATCTTCATGAACCCTAATTCGATTTGGATCCAATTGAACCCCAATGGTTAATGTTAACGAATGAAATGTTAGGGCTTTCAATCCCCTAATGGAATCGAATGTGTACATATGTGGAATTACCTTGATCAAGCTTTATTGATGAAGAACAATAGGATATAATCGCAACTGCTATAGGTTCTATTCGGGCGCAAACGATGGCAATAATTCAATTAACTTTGCACGTAGAATCTAGAGTCGATGATAAGCAAAAGCCCTCTATCAATTGCGATTAATATCGCTTTGATCATAGACCTCGATTGAGTTGCAGGTCGAAGATGAAGAGGGCAATCGAACATGGTGCATGTGCTTGTTTCGAATGAAATTGATGTTACAGAGAGTTTAAGGGAGTTAATTCAAAGGTTTTAAGATGGTATATAACCCAATTAAGATTGTTCATAACGATCAAGTTACAATTTTTAATCGATGTTTCGGTTTTGATTACACGGCCTTGATTATCAAATAAATTCATTGAAATCGATACACTGTTCGAAACTGATGCAAGAAAGTTAAAGGTTGATTTAATTGCTTTTTAAACGGGCGTTTTGAGGTTTCGGTGGTCGCAGGAGGGTAGCGGAGAGTGACCGGAGATGGAGCCGATGGGAAAAGGGAGAGGGGTTGGGTTTAAAGTTATTACACTTTGGTCCTTGTAGTTTATAAGTTGTTATTTTATGTAAGAACCTCTCAAATTAAGTTTCAAGAATTACCATTAACCCTAGACTTATAAAGTCTAATTTACGTAATAAGTCAATTTATTGTTTTATAAACTTTTTTATAAAACTTCATATATTTAACAGTAATTTTCAGTTTAATTACATATTGTAATTTAATAACTAAGAATACAAATTTACAATCTTATAAAAAATTTTATTTTACAAATCATAAAATTATAATAAATTGTTTAAATGAATTAATAACTAAGAATAGATAAAACCATTCATAATATTAGTTAATTTGCATATTTAGTGCATTTAATCATAATATAAGTAAGTTAAATAAAGAAATTCGCATCGTATGAAAATTCAATATTAGTTCGGGTTTAGGTCCATATCTTCAAAATGGGCAGATGTACAACAGAGGTATCACCTGATCCGGCACCAGACGTGCCATCTCGTTGAACTTTATGGTGTATTGCTGGTGTGTCATGGTTCCCGCCCCCGGTTGCAGGAACTCCCTATCGACTTTGTTCATTTCCCGGTGAGGAAAAAACTCCTCAATCACCAACTTTTTCAGCTCCAACCATCTCATCCTCCCAATTGCCCTGCTACCCTCGGCTTGGACTATATTGTCCCACCAGCACAAAGCCGAGTCCATAAAAGATTGGGCAACAAACTTTACTTTCTGATCCTCCCAGCACTCGCTGATATTCAATACCGCTTCCATTTCTCTCACCCGCCGGTGAACAGCAGCAGTAGTGCCATTTCCATCGAAAGTAGGGTACTTGCATCATTGAAATGCCCCATAATTGCAGCCTCGTGCCACCTCCGGCGCAGGCTCTCTTCTTCCTCATCTTCATCATCAGAGAGAACCGTTTCCGACTCCGGTTGCTCCCGTCCTCCCGAGGACCTGTTTCTCTCCTTTCTTTCCTCTTCTCGTACAGCCTTGATAACTTCAGTCACTACAAACAGTAAGATCATCTGCATGACCTGATGAACTTCTTCTACAACAACCTTCTTTACCGAGGCTCTCAGATTGGCGCTCTTGTCGCCACCCTCCGGATGAGGGGTCTCTGGTTCTTCGTGAACCACCTTTTCCATTCTGGGTCTTCCTCTTTTGGGTCGCGACTCAGCACCAAGCCCATCACGACCACCATCACGAGAGGCTTTCAAAGATTTACCACTAGCCATTCACATGCACACTGAAAGATTCAACACCACAACACGGTCATTCAATGGAACAGCTCAGTTTATGTTAAGTATAGTAACTCCCTAATTACAGTGGCCAGTTGTGATTAGCCACCTACTTTACTCTTTATACCCCAAGCATTACCTATCCTGACTATATCAGTATTTAAATCTACAAACAACACATAAACCACACAACATGCGCACATAATACCGATTAACATTACGAAAATACCTGATGGCACGCAGCTACTCAGATTGGCATCCCTTCCCTTTCCGTCCTATTCTCAGTTTAAGTTAAGGTTTACATTGAAAATTCCCATTTCACTTAAACTTGGCTCTGATACCAAGTTGTAAGGACCCGTTCCCGGGACGCTTACAGCTGGTCGATCATCACACATAAAACATACATTTTCATTTATCTAACGTAAACATTGAGCAGAAACATTCAAAAATGACATTTCATTTCATTATAAAAGCTTTTGCTAAATAATACATCATTAACCGGCTACAAAATACATTGTTGCATTACCGCAACAAGCATTATATAAATGGATGCCATTCCAAAAGAGCTGAGTAGCCACCTTATGCCATCCTCAGAAACATTACCTGCCAACTGGAAACACATAAAAGTCAGCATTGCTGAGTGAGTTCTAGTTTTATAAGAAAACATACTTTATCTTTCGTTAAAAACCGTGCTTTACTTTCATGCGATCATACACCATACGTACACATAGATAATGTCATTATTATCTTCATTATTCGTTCTTTCGTCATTACATCTTTTCCTTTCATCAAAACCATGAACTTTACCCTTCATGCTCATGGTACTGGGCCTAAGCCTATCATAGACCTTCATTCACGGTGCCCAACACCTCTGGCCACAATACCTAAGTGTAAGGCCCCGTTCGTGAAAACCTCACAGTTGGTCATTCACAACATTAAATACAGTAAAAATATAAATTTACAAGCTTAAGCAGTGGAATTATTTAACAAAAGCCATTCATTCATTAAAAACACTGTTGTTGAGCAATACTATGTTTAAACCGAATACAAAAGAATTGTTTAATTGCATTACAAAACAACAGCAATAACAAGTATGAATAGATGTCAGTCTTTTCCTGCCGAGTAGCTTCACCCTCATGCCATCCTCAGCAATGTTTACCTGCCAACTAAAAATGTATAAAACTCAGCATTGCTGAGTGAGTTCTAGTTTTAAAAGTAATAAAATGCTTTCTGTAAGGTATATATATGAAAATACTCTTTTTATGAAATTTCATCTCTTTATACATGAGCACGCATTAACTATACAACCAGATAATGCTTCTTCTCTTTACTGTATGCCTTGTTATTCTGTACTCTTTTATCTTTATCTTTCACTATCTATGTGGACCAATGAGCAATACCCTAAACTATATGTGCGGGGGAAACTGGTGCTGGGACCTCTAGTCCCTCAATGGGCTCTGATTACTGTATACAAGGCCTACCCAGTCACCTAGGGTACGCTGCAAAGGTCCGCCAATCTCAATCGACTGGCCCCGTGTGCATAATAGGGTAGCTAACGCGCATCACAGTTGAGCTAACGACAACACGGTTGTGCACCTCCTATAAGCTTACAAGACTTGCACCATGTTCGAATATTTAATTGGGTTATATAACCATGTTAAAACCTTTGAATTAACTCCCTTAAACTCTCTATAATATCAATTTCATTCGAAACAAGCACATGCACCATGTTCGATTGCCCTCTTCATCTTTGACCTGCAACTTAATCGAGGTCTATGATTGAAGCGATATTAATCGCAATTGATAGAGGGATTTTGCTTATCATCGACTCTAGATTCTACGTGCAAAGTTAATTGAATTATTGCCATCGTTTGCGCCCGAATAGAACCTATAGCAGCCACGATTATATTCCTATTGTTCTTCATCAAATAAAGCTTGATCAAGGTAATTCCACATATGTACACATTCGATTCCATTAGGGGATTGAAAGCCCTAACATTTCATTCGTTAACATTAACCATTTGGGGTTCAATTGGATCCGAATCGAATTAGGGTTTATGAAGATTTGGCGGAAATAAGCAATTAATGTTTAAAACATTTTAAAGAGGAATTTGACCGCACTTGGGCTTTAGCCCGGTTGGTAATCAGCAGTCATCATAGGCATGAGGTCCCGGGTTCGAACCGGGCCTCTGCCAACCTTTTATTTAATTTTTTTTGCTATACTTCTAATTCAAAAAAATTAATATTATAATAATAAATTAAAATAAAAATTAATTTGTTAACTAAAATATTTCAGAAATTATTAAATTAATTTTAAAGGTTTTAAAAAAATTATGATTTGAAATTTAATTACTTATTTAATGATAACAAGGATTATAAAAAACATTATTAATTATTTAATGTAATTTAAATGTTATAAATCTATTATGGTTCAAATGTATATTATTTTAAAACATTATAAATCTACATGTTTTAAATAAATAATTATTGAAATAGTTATTTTAATGGTTATTTAAATAATTAATTATTCATTTATACATTTAAACATGTTATATATAATTAGTCAATAATGTTATTCCTTAAAATTTTATTTGAGTTTTTGAAACTTATAAAACAAAATAAGTTTCTATTATACTTTATTTTAAAGGCTAGATAATAAATCATATAAATCATATAAAAACTTGATATTAAATATCATACTTTACTTTTATTTTAGAGTCTTGATATTATAAGACTTTTATAATAAATCATTTAAAAGTTTAAAACTCTATAAAATGATTTTAAATAATTTTAATGTCATTTAATAAGTATGCAATTAATCACCTTTATCAAGTTTTAAATAATTAATTATTAAATTAATCATTTCTTTTTCACACATTATACTTAATTTTTATTAAATCAATAAATTAAATTATTGAATCATTTTTAATATATTCTTGGTCTTAATTGATTTATACCATCTTTATTTAAACCAAAACATGAACAATTCATATTTCATTTAACTATTTAAACCTCTAAATTTCTAATTGAAACCCTAGTTCACGTTTATTCATTAATCTTACCTTTAAACTTAAACTTGGAATATATATACTTTAGGTATCTTGTAAAAAGGGATCGTTGGAGCATCGTTAATTTCTTACTATCATCTCATTTATTCCACGTAAGTATTTCTATACCCATTTTCATATTTTCACACTTTAGGGTGAAACATGTTACTTTATAACCATTGCACTTGTAAACGTTTGATTCTTGTAAACTTATGGCAATTACTTGTGTGTTGTGGTTAGTTGAACCTTGTATCTACCATGTAATGTCGAATATATGTACAATCATTAACTATTGCTAGCCTGGTGACGTCATAGATCTATGGGCCTGACAAGCCTGCTTGGTTGATCCAAGTACACTTAGCTAATCGTATATACTTGTAAACGTTTGAGACTTGTAAAACTTTGTCAAGGTTTGATTGTGCATTCTGTCTTACATCCCTAGTTACTTTGTTCTCTAACTTACAACATGAATTGCCATCTTTTATATACTTATGTATGAAAACTATGGAAATCTCACCAACTTTCAAAGTTAACCCTTTATTTTTAACATGTTTCAGGTTTCCTACTTGAAGATCTTCTTGTGCTCATATAGGACTTGGACCTAGATTAAATGAAAGTCTTATGTTAATGGTCGTATCTTGATTGTTTTGTAGTTACTTATTTGTCTTGTAATGTTTAATGAATAATGACATTTAATATTATTTCAACTTAATTAGTTTCATGTGCTATGAGCAATCATCTTGTAACACCCGGTTATTTATTTATTTTGAAGCCGACAAAGAAAGAAAAGAAAAAGGCAGTTTGCGTTCGGCTGGAACTGCATTCTGCATCAGCTAGGGCTAGGCGACCGACTGGAGTGCGATTAGAGGCCATACGGCCGAATGGGGTGCGATTGGGGTTCACTCGCACGATTGGAGCCAGTCACATGAAGGTCATGCGACTGAGGGTCCAGTCGCATAAGTGTTCATCCGCATTAGTCCATTCGCACGATTGGGTGTTCATTCGCATGGGTGTTCATCCGCATGAGTCCAATCGCATGATGTTCAGTCGCATGGAGGCCATGTGACTGGAGGGTGTCCATACACCCGAATAGGGCTGTTGCACCCAAAGGAAAGTGTAGTTTGACTTCTGAGTTTCGGGGAAAAGTGCAGATGTAAGTTTTGACGTAAAGGTTTCTGTAAGAGCGTGTAAGATGATGATTGAGGCCTTAGAGAGCATGTTGTGCATGATGATGTTGACGTTGCATGTTTATGCATAATGCATGTTATGTATGTATGATGTTGCCCTCTATGTTGTGATGATTGTGTATGTTATGTTCCTTGTTATGACGTATGTTTATCTTTCCTGTGGCTTTACGTGTCATGTTAATGAATGAATGAAGTATTATGTAACGTAAAGTGAAAGATAATGAAAGATGAACATGAAGTAAGAATGCATGCATTATTGAATGATAAATGAACGAAGGAAAGGCTTGCAAGCACATATATGAGGTGAATAACCCTGTTGTTGCAAGAGACTCGGATAGCATGCAATCATTGAAATTGCCCATGAGGTGAGCAACCCTGTTGTTGCAAGAGACTCGGATAGCATGCAATCATTGAGATTTCCCATGAGGTGAACAACCCTATTATTTCAAGAGACTCGGATAGCATGCAATCATTGAGATTGCCCATGAGGTGAGCAACCCTGTTGTTGCAAGAGACTCGGATAGCATGCAATCGTTGAGATTGCCAATGAGGTGAGCGAACCTGTTGTCGCAACAGACTCGGGAGAACAAACGTATACAATGAACGAAAGTTAGCGAATGTAATAGAAGATAATAATTATATTATCGATGTGTATGTATGTTGTATGGTCACGAATGAATGTATAGCACAGTATGATTTGAAAGAAAGTAAAGAATGGTTTGAATGAGAGCAAAGTATGTTTTATTATAAAACTAGAACTCACTCAGCAACGCTGATTTTTTATGTGTTTCCATTTGGCAGGTAATGATTGCTGAGGATGTCACGGGACTACTCGGCTCCTTTTTGGATGGCATTCTTTTGATTAATGTTTTTGTATTGTAATGCGAACAAACTGCGTTTTGTAATGAATGTTGTATTAACTTGCAAAAGCATTTACATGGAAATGGAAGATTATTTCAAATGTTTCCGCTGCGACGTTTGTGTAAAAGAAATGAAAATGTATGTTTTATGTGCAATGATTTACCAGCTGTAGGCATCCCGGGAACGGGACCTTACACGTCTGCCATTCATCCGCCCCGATGATTCCGCCGTCGGTCGGGGTGTGATAGATTGGTATCAGAGCCATGGTTATAGGGAATTAGGTTATTAGAAATGGAATGACCTAGACTATAACTAAGTACCTTACACATGAGTCCTCTTATGTATTTTATATGCTTAGATAGGATTTTATGTGCCTTATGTGTTTATACTTGATTATGTGATTATATGCTTTATGTGTTTCTTATTATGCTTTGAATCTTATCCATGCACACACGAATCTTAAATAATATTCTAAGGCATTATGTGCCTAAATCAAATGGTTTTCAAAATGAGTTTTGAATCGTTATTCGTGGTTTTCAAGTCTCGTCAAAGCCTATGTCCTATAACTTGAAACATGTAATGCTGGAATAGTGGGATGCCTGTACCTCGAGGTGTTCTGTCTAGGCAAGGTATTCATATAAATCCTAATCAACCGATGGATCCGTTTACCTTACCTAGAAACCCTTGGGCTGAGTGTCCGCTTATAGGTACGCGTGTCTTCATTAAGGTTGTAGCAGACATAATACTTTGATCAGTCAACGTAATGTCTTGGTTTGTAACCGAACGTTAGACTCAAAACATCCTGTATTTGAATTGTCTTATCATTGATCTTGTCTCCCTGAAACTTAAAACTCATTATCACATTTTCTTAACGACCCTTAAAAATCTTTCTAAACGCCTTCCCCTCAAAACCACATTTATCCTGAAAACCTATTACAATGATGCTCTCATTCTAAATTGAATCCTTAATCATAACAAACATGATTCTCGTATCAACTTTAAACCAATAAAACTTTGAAATCTCAAAGACATAAGTAAACAAGAATTGATCATCTAGAAACCTCGTAAAAGTTATTTGCTTGAGAAGCATCTACAAATTTACATCTCATCCAAAAGTGTCTTAAAAATATTTCTTCTGTTCGTTAAGTCAAATCTCTTATCAAACTAATATCTGGTGTTTCCCTCATGACAAGACCATCTTAATCATCTTGAACCGTCTGAAATACAAAAGATTATCAATTAAAATTCTAAATTTATAATCTTGATCCCTTTGCCAAGAAACACATGAAATCATGAATTATGAAATTTAACAAATTTAAGCATAACAAAACATCACAATTAAACTTGTTGAGTTTAAACGCTCCCAAGAGTTTCCTTGCAAACACAAAATAAAATCTAAGTTTTCAAATACCTTGAAATTAATTTTCTCGTGATTAAATTTCGGGACGAAATTTCCTTAAAGTAGGGGAGACTGTAATATCTGCCCATTTGAAGATATGGACCTAAACCCGAACTAATATTGAATTTTCATATGATGCGAATTTCTTTATTTAACTTACTTATTTTAATGAATTAAATGCACTAAATATGCAAATTAACTAATATTATGAATGGTTTTATCTAATTCTTAGTTATTAATTCATTTAAACAATTTATTATAATTTTATGATTTGTAAAATAAAATTTTTATAAGATTGTAAAGTTGTATTCTTAGTTATTAAATTACAATATGTAATTAAACTGAAAATTACTGTTAAAATATATGAAGTTTTATAAAAAAAAAGTTTATAAAACAAATAAATTGACTTATTACGTAAATTAGACTTTATAAGTCTAGGGTTAATGTGTCATTCTTGAAACTTAATTTGAGAGGTTCCTACATAAAATAACAAACTTATAAACTACAAGGACCAAAGTGTAATAACTTTAAACCCAACCCCTCTCCCTTTTCCCATCGGCTCCATCTCCGGTCACTCTCCGGCTACCCTCCTGCGACCACCGAAACCTCAAAACGCCCGTTTAAAAAGCAATTAAATCAACCTTTAACTTTCTTGCATCAGTTTCGAACAGTGTATCGATTTCAATTGAATTTATTTGATAATCAAGGCCGTGTAATCAAAACCGAAACATCGATTAAAAATTGTAACTTGATCGTTATGAAACAATCTTAATTGGGTTATGTAACAATCTTAAAACCTTTGAATTAACTCCCTTAAACTCTCTGTAACATCAATTTCATTCGAAACAAGCACATGCACCATGTTCGATTGCCCTCTTCATCTTCGACCTGCAACTCAATCGAGGTCTATGATCGAAGCGATATTAATCGCAATTGATAGAGGGCTTTTGCTTATCATCGACTCTAGATTCTACGTGCAAAGTTAATTGAATTATTGCCATCGTTTGCGCCTGAATAGAACCTATAGCAGTTGCGATTATATTCCTATTGTTCTTCATCAAATAAAGCTTGATCAAGGTAATTCCACATATGTACACATTCGATTCTATTAGGGGATTGAAAGCCCTAACATTTCATTCGTTAACATTAACCATTTGGGGTTCAATTGGATCCAAATCGAATTAGGGTTCATGAAGATTTGGGGGAATAAGCAATTAATGTTTAAAACAATTTAAAGAGGAATTTGACCACACTTGGGCTTTAGCCCGGTTGGTAATAAGCAGTCATCATAGGCATGAGGTCCCGGGTTCAAACCGGGCCTCTGCCAACCTTTTTATTTAATTGTTTTTGCTATACTTCTAATTCAGAAAAATTAATATTATATTAATAAATTAAAATAAAAATTAATTTGTTAACTAAAATATTTTAGAAATTATTAAATTAATTAAAGGTTTTAAAAAAATTATGATTTTAAATTTAATTACTTATTTAAGGATAACAAGGATTATAAAAACATTATTAATTATTTAATGTAATTTAAATGTTATAAATCTATTATGGTTCAAATGTAGATTATTTTAAAACATTATAAATCTACATGTTTTAAATAAATAATTATTGAAATAGTTATTTTAATAGTTTGTAAGGTCCCGTTCCCGGGCACCTCACAGTTGGTCATTCACAACAGTTAAAACATTAAACATTATAATTATACAAACTTAAGCAACGAAAATGATTTATCAAAAACCCATTCATTTCATTTAAAACACTGTTGTTAAGCAATACATCATCATTAACTGTTTACTAAAGAATTTTTTATATGCATTACAAAAAAACAGCAACGCAGAGTACGAATGGATGTCAGTCTTGCCCTGTCGAGTAGCTTCACCCTTGTGCCATCCTCAGCAATAATTACCTACCAACTGAAAATGTATAAAAGTCAGCGTTGCTGAGTGAGTTCTAGTTTTAAAAGTAATAAAATACTTTCTATATGTTGTATATGAAAATACTCTTTTCTGTAAAATACAACTCTGTACTGTATATGCGAGCACGCATTAACTATATGAACAAATACTGTTTGTTCTCTTTACTGTATGCCTTGTCTGTTTTGTAAACTTTTATCTTTATGTTTCACTTTCTGTATGGACCAGTGAGCAATACCCCAACTATATGCGCGATGGGAAACCGCCGACCTAAAAGTGCTCGGCCGGGCGGCGATCATATGCCTGCGGATATCCGCCGGCAGCCCCTAGATGTATCTTTTAATCTTTCGTGACAGTGGTGTCACTTGATCGGGCACCAGCCGTGCCATTTCATTAAATTTGGTGGTGTACTGCTGGTGTGTCATCGTTCCCGCCTCCAGTTGCAGGAAGTCTCTTTCTACCTTGTCCATCTCTCTGTGAGGACAGAATTCCTCGATCACTAACTTCTTCAATTCAAGCCATCTCATCCTCCCAATGGCCCTGCTACCCTCGGCTTGGACAATGTTGTCCCACCAGCATAGCGTCGAGTCCACAAAGGAGTGGGTAGCAAATTTCACCTTCTGATCTTCACGGCACTCACTGATATCGAGGACAGCCTCCATTTCCCTCACCCACCGGTGAGCAGCTGTAGCAGTGTCGTTCCCATCGAAAGTAGGGGGCTTGCATCTCATAAACGCCCAATAGTTGCAGCCTCGTGTCGCCTCCGGCGCAGGCTCTTCTTCTTCCTCGTCCTCATCATCAGAGAGAACCATTTCCAGCTCTGGTTGTTCTCGTCCTCCCGAGGACCTGTTCCTCTCCTTTCTTTCCCTATCCCTTACAGCCTTGATCACTTCAGTCACCATAGACGTAGAATAGTCTGCATGACTTAGTGAACCTCTTCCACCATAGCCTCCTTTACTGAGGCTCTCAGATTGGCGTTCTTGTCGCCTCCCTCCGGATGAGGAGTCTCTGTTCTCATGAACCACTTTCTCGAATCTAGGTCTCCCTCTCTTGGGTCGAGGAGTAGCACCGTGACCTCCACCACGAGAAGCTTTTGAAGATCTACCGCCAGCCATCCTCTAAAAGCACACTATAAGATTCAAACACTAACGCGGTCATTCAAGGTAACACTTAGTTTATGTCAAGTATAGTAAGTCCCTAATTAAAGTGGCCAATTGTGATTAGCCACTTACTTTACTCTTCATATCCCAAGCATCTCCTATCCTGACTTAATCAGTATCTAAATCTACTAAGAGCACATAATCAAATAACATGCGCACATAATACCGGTTAGCATTAGGAGAAGACATACCTCATGGCACGTAGCTACTCGGGCTGACATCCCTCTATTTGTCCCATTTTCAGTTTAGGTTTTAAAAGTTTATTTAACCCAATTCTCTTAAATTTTGGCTCTGATACCAACTTGTAAGGCCCCGTTTCCAGGCACCTCACAGTTGATCAATCACAGCAGTTAAAACATTAAACATTATAATTATACAAACTTAAGCAGCGGAAATAATTTATCAAAAACTCATTCATTTCATTTAAAACACTGTTGTTAAGCAATACATCATCATTAATTGTTTACAAAAGAATTGTTTATATGCATTACAAAACAACAGCAACACGGAGTACGAATGGATGTTAGTCTTGTCCTGCCGAGTAGCTTCACCCTCATGCCATCCTCAGCAATAATTACCTGCCAGCTAAAAATGTATAAAAGACAGCGTTGCTGAGTGAGTTCTAGTTTTAAAAGTAATAAAATACTTTCTATATGTTGTATATGAAAATACTCTTTTCTATAAAATACAACTTCGTACTGTATATGCAAGCACGCATTAACTATATGAACAAGTATTATTCGTTCTCTTTACTGTATGCCTTGTCTGTTCTGTAAACTTTTATCTTTATGTTTCACTTTCTGTATGGACCAGTGAGCAATACCCCAACTATATGCGCGATGGAAACGGTGATGGGCCATGAATATCCCCCTCGAAAAGGTCAACTGTATCCCTCGAAAGGGTCAACTATATCCCTCGAAAGGGTCAACTATATCCCTCGAAAGGTCAACTGTATCCCTCGAAGGGTTCTGCGTACTGTGTACAAGGCCGACCCAATCACCCAGGACACGCTACAAGGTCTTGCCAATCTCAACTGATTGGCCCTGTGTGCATAATAGGTAGCTAACCCTAACACAATTGAGCTAACGACAACATGGTTGTGTACCTCCTGTAAGCTTGCAAGACTTGTTAACATTTTCATTAATGTTCCTCTTCTTTTCTTTATTGCTCTTTCACTTTATTATTACAATATACTTTACGTTACAATAATAACATACCAAGTAAAGTCACATACTATAAGTAATAATAATAATAGCAATAACAATAATAAGGAACAATCATAAGTAATCATATCATGCATGAAACATCATCATTAATAAGCCCTTAGTCAACCTTGGTCAAAACCCTAAAGCACAGACTCCTAGAAAATTCTGTAAAAATTTCTAAGTGCTTAGGCGCATGGGAATTATTTGAGCGCATGAGCCCTGTTCGGGCGTTTCATCACTATGTAAGCGCATCAGCCAACACTTAATCATTTATCACTTTAGGTGCATGAACTATTCAGGCGCATGGGCACTATTTGTGCGTATGAACACTTAGACGCATGGATAATTCGGACACATGGACACTTAGGCGCATGATCCACTTGGGCGCATGGGCACTATTGGGGCGCATGGCCCTACACTTAGTCGTCCGGCTAACATTTCTAGGCGCATGGACCACTGTTCAGGCGCATGGGCTATACTTAAACATTTCTAAGGTAATCTTAGGCGTATGGGCTACTGTTTAGGCGCATGGATTACACTTAAATCTTTCTAAGGCATATTCAGGCGCATGAGCCTTATCTTGGTGCATGGACCTTCTGTTCAACATGTTTCCAGTATGTTTTCAAACCTAATCATCGAACCCATCGGTTCAAAGCTTAATGTGGCTATTCTAAACATGAACAACCTATGATCATTCAAGAATCAACATCCAATCATGCACATTACATACGGGTGAACATACAAAAGCTTTGAAAATCTTTTTAATACATTTTCAACCCCAAAGATAGTTTAAAACAAGTAAAAACCGGGGTCTAGAACTCACCTGATGCAACTTGGGTGTTTCTTCCTTTCTAACCTGCTTGGAATGAGTTCAAACACCTAAAAACAACACCACACACACGCACCCGAGCACATACACAACACATAAGCACATAAACACATAACCGGGATAAAAACCCGTCATAAACACATAAAAACCACGAATTCTTACCTTGAATTCGTTCACTTCTTCTTCAAAACCCGAAGTTCTGCTCTTCTTCCCGTGTCTCTCTCTCTAAAACCAAAAGTAGTGGTGATGTGAAGTGGGGGTGGGCGGCCATGCCCACCTTTACACCAACTTTATCAAAGTCTTGTCCTTTTGGACACTTTTAGTCCCTCTACTTGGACTTTATTACATTTCTTTCTTTTTATTCCTCATAACTTGTCTTTAAAAAAAATAACCGGGTGCTACAAGTTATTTAAATAATTAGTTATTCATTTATACACTTAAACATGTTATATATAATTAGTCAATAATGTTATTCTTTAAAATTTTATTTGAGTTTTTGAAACTTAAAAAACAATATAACTTTCTATTATACTTTATTTTAAAGTCTTGATAATAAATCATATAAATCATATAAAAGCCTGATATTAAATATTATACTTTACTTTTATTTTAGAGTCTTAATATTATAAGACTTTTATAATAAATCATTTAAAAAGTTTAAAACTCTATAAAATGATTTTAAATAATTTTATAAAGTCATTTAATAAGTATGAAATTAATCACCTTTATCAAGTTTTAAATAATTAATTATTAAATTAATCATTTCTTTTTCACACATTATACTTAATTTTTATTAAATCAATAAATTAAATTATTGAATCATTTTTAATATATTCTTGGTCTTAATTGATTTATACCATCTTTATTTAAACCAAAACATAAACAATTCATTATTTCATTTAACTATTTAAACCCCCAAATTTCCAATTGAAACCCTAGTTCACGTTTATTCATTAATCTTACCTTTAAACTTAAACTTGGAATATATATACGTTAGGTATCTTGTAAAAAGGGATCGTTGGAGCATCGTTAATTTCTTCCTATCATCTCATTTATTCCACGTGATTATTTTTATACTCATTTTTCATATTTTCACACTTTAGGGTGAAACATGTTACTTTATAACCATTGCACTTGTAAACGTTTGATTCTTGTAAACTTATGGTAATTACTTGTGTGTTGTGGTTAGTTGAACCTTGTAGCTACCATGTAATGTCGAATGTATGTACAATCATTAACTATTGCTAGCCTGGCGACGTCATAGATCTATGGGCCTGACAAGCCTGCTTGGTTGATCCAAGTACACTTAGCTAATCGTATATACTTGTAAACGTTTGAGACTTGTAAAACTTTGTCAAGGTTTGATTGTGCATTCTGTCTTACATCCCTAGTTATTTTGTTCTCTAACTTACAACATGAATTTCCATCTTTTATATACTTATGTATGGAAACTATAGAAATCTCACCAACTTTCAAAGTTAACCCTTTATTTTTAACATGTTTCAAGTTTCCTACTTGAATATCTTCTTGTGCTCATATAGGAATTGGACCTAGATTAAATGAAATTCTTATGTTAATGGTCGTATCTTGATTGTTTTGTAATTACTTATTTTTCTTGTAATTCTTAATGAATAATGACATTTAATATTATTTCAACTTAATTAGTTCCATGTGCTATGAGCAATCGTCTCCCATTCGTCCGCCCCGATGATTCCGCCATCGGTCGGGATGTGACATCTATCTCGAAAGATCAAGAGGTATATCCAGGGTTTGCCAGCAGACATTCGCAAGCATATGATCGCTGCCCGACCGAGCACGTTTAGGTCGGCGGTGGATTTAGCAGGGAGGTTATACGAAGAGAAGGCTGTAGTGGTGGTGGCTGAAGGTAGTAGGAAGGGTGGAGGTGATCGAAACTGGAATGGGAAGAGGTTTGGTCGGGGTGATGCCTCGACGGGTAACAAGAAGGCAAGGGTGGACGACCGCCGTGGGGTCGCATCGGATGCGGGTATGAAGAAGTGTGGTAGGTGTGGGAGAGAGCATAGTGGGGATATATGTTTGGGTCAAACTTGTGCTTTAAATGTGGGAAGGCGGGGCACATGGAAAGGGACTGACGTACAGTCCGTGCTTTAACTGTGGTGAAGAGGGTCACATAAGTAAAGATTGTAAGAAGCCAAGTGCGGAGGGCTCTGGGGCGAAGAAGACGGGGAGTGAAGGACCGAGGGTGAGCGCCAGGGCATTCACCATGACACAGGAGGAAGCTAGGACGGACCCTGATGTTGTGTCTGGTACGTTTCTAGTGAACCAAACTTTAGCTTTTGTGTTATTTGATTCAGGTGCCAGTAAAAGTTTTTTTTTTGCTGCTTTCTGTGCTAAGCTGCCTGTTAGTAGTAGACGTGTTGATAAGCCCTTTGATGTAGAAACTGCCATAGGTAAGTCTACCAGGATTTCTGAGATGATAGAGAACTGTGATGTGGAGCTAGAAGGTCATAAGTTTCATGTTAGACCGTTTGTGATGACCTTAGGTGGTTTCGATTTGGTTCTTGGGATGGATTGGTTGGCGGACTCCAAGGCGAACATTGTGTGTCGCAAGAAGATGATTCATTTGACAGTGCCTGACGGGAGTTTGGTAACTGTTTATGGAGATCGGGTCACGACGATCCCGAAAGTAATCTCAATGGCGGTGGCGGGAAAGTGTATGAGGCGTGGATGTAGCGCCTACTAGGCTTATGTAAAGGATGTGGATACGCCAACACCACAACTATCCGATGTACCGGTTGTGTGTGACTTTCCAAACGTGTTTCCAGAAGACTTGCCAGGAGTGCCACCTGACATAGAAATCGAGTTTTAGATTGATCTGATACTGGGTGCCCAACCTGTTGCCAAGGCACCGTATCGATTGGCTCCGACTGAGATGAAAGAGTTGATGGAGCAATTGTAAGAGCTGCTTGATAAGGGGTTCATTCGACCGAGTATCTCTCCTTGGGGTGCTCCGGTCTTATTCGTAAAGAAGAAAGACGGTAGTATGAGGATGTGTATTGACTATCGTGAGTTATACAAGTTGACGGTGAAGAACTGATACCCCTTACCAGATGATTGTTTGATCAACTTCAAGGTGCCAGTTGGTTTCAAGGATAGACCTTTGATCTGGCTATCATCAGCTGAAGGTGAAAGAGCAGGATGTTCCTAAAACAGCTTTCCGCACACGTTATGGTCACTACGAGTTTCTTGTCATGTCTTTTGGTTTGACGAACGCGCCAGCTGCTTTTATGGATTTGATGAATCGGGTGACGGCCGATGTTGGATAAATCAGTGATTGTGTTTATTGATGATATCCTGATTTATTCGAAGAACGAGATTGAGCACGTCGGTCACATTCGGGAGGTTCTGGAGACGTTGAGAAGGGAGAGGTTGTACGCCAAGTTCTCCAAGTGTGCATTTTGGTTGCGTGAAGTTCAGTTCTTTGGTCATGTGGTGAATCTCGATGGAATTATGGTGGACCCGACAAAGGTGGAAGCGGTGATGCAATGGAAGTCTCCAAAGACGCCGTCCGAGATCCGTAGTTTCTTGGGTTTGGTGGGCTATTACAGAAGATTCATCCAAGACTTTTCTAAGATCGCTTCTCCACTAACTAAGTTGACCCAGAAGGATGTGAAGTTTGTATGGGGTCAAGCTCAAGAGAAGGAGTTTGAAGATATGAAGGCGAGGTTGACTCAAGCTCCTGTTCTGTCATTACTCGATGGAAGTGAAGATCTGGTGGTTTATTCTGATGCTTCCTACTCGGGGTTAGGGTGTGTGTTAATGCAGAGAGGAAAAGTGATAGCCTATGCATCTCAAAAGTTGAAGTTTCATGAGGCCAACTATCCTAGTCATGACTTGAAGCTAGCAGTCGTGGTCTTTGCACTAAAGATTTGGAGGCATTATCTTTATGAGACGAAGTGCACCATTTTCACTGACCATAAGAGCTTAAAGTACTTCTTTGAGCATAAAGATCTGAACATGAGGTAGAGATGATGATTGGAGCTTATAAAGGACTACGATTGCGAGATCCATTACCATCCAGGCAAAGCCAACGTGGTGGCTGATGCCCTTAGCTGAAAGGAGAGGCCCGAGCCGATTCGGGTGAAGGCGTATCAGCTAATCATGACCTCTGACGTGATGAAGCAAGTTAAAGAGTTTCAAGATGAGGCATTGAAGGAAGATCATCTTAACTCGGAAAGAATGAGAGGTCTGGTTGGGGAATTGGGTGAAAACACATTTGGTGTTAAAACCCGATTTGGACGAGTGTGGATTCCTCGTTTTAGGGACCTACGGGTGAAGATTTTGGATGAAGCTCACAAGACTCGATACTCCAATCATCCCGGTGCCACAAAGATGTATCAAGACATAAAGAAGGATTATTGGTGGTCGGGTATGAAACGGGATGTAGTGGAGTATGTGAGTAAATGCCTTACTTGTCTACAGGTGAAGGCCGAGCATCAGAAGCCGTATGGGAAGATCCAACCTTTGGATATACCATAATGGAAGTAGGAGCACATCACCATGGATTTCATTACGAAGCTGCCGCGTACTCCGAAAGGGTATGATGCTATATGGGTGATTGTTGACCGCTTGACGAAGAGTGCTCACTTTCTACCGATCTGCGAGACATATTCATCTGAGAGGTTAGCTGATTTGTTTATCAAAGAAATTGTAACTCGTCATGGTGTGCCGGTATCTATTGTGTCTGATCGTGACACCTAGTTTACATCCAAATTCTGGAAGAAATTCCACGACACTATGGGGACGAGGTTACACATCAGCATGGCTTATCATCCTCAGGACATGCTTCGGGCATGTATTATCGATTTGGGGGAAGTTAGGATGACCACTTACCGTTAGCTGAATTCTCATACAACAACAGTTATCATGCAAGCATTGGTATGCCACCTTATGAGATTTATACGGTAGGAGATGCAGAACACCCGTCTGTTGGGGTGATATTGGTCGGAAAGAGTTAGGAAGCGTCGAGGTAATCGAGGCTACGACTGAGAAAATTGAAAAGATCAAGGCCTTCATGAAGGCAGCCAAAGATAGACAGAAGTCGTATGCTGATAAACGATGCAGACCAATTAAGTTCCAGGTGGGTGACCGGGTTATGTTGAAGGTCTCACCTTGGAAGGGCATTATTCGATTCAGGAAGCAGGGCAAGTTAAGCCCAAGGTATATAGGACCTTTTTGAATCATTGCTCGAGTAGGAGAGGTGGCCTATAGACTGGAGTTACCAGATGAGTTAAGTGAAATTCATTGAAATTCCATGTATCTCATCTGAGAAAATGCTTGGAAGATGAAGATATGATTGTTCCACTAGAGGATATCGAAGTGAACGAACGGCTCAATTATGTGGAGCAACCAGTGGTAATCATCGACCGAAAAGAGAAGAGGCTGAGAAATAACGTGGTTCCTCTTGTGCGTGTACAGTGGAAGCACAGGAAGGGATCCGAGTCAACGTAGAGACTGAGGAAGAAATGAGACAGCATTACCCACATTTGTTCAAGGAATAACAGGTTTCGGGGACAAAACCTATTTAAGGGGTGTGGACTTGTAACACCCAGATATCTTCTTTGAAGTCGGCGAAAGAAGAAAAAGAAATAAAGTCCAAAGTTGGGGGACCAAACTCACCAACGAGAGAAAGTTGGGTGAGTAGGGTATTTAAAGGGAGAGGGCAGCCCTTATCCTCTCCCCACACCCACTAATCAGCCAAAAGAAAGAAAGAAGAGAGAAAAAGGAAGAAAAGTTGGTTCGAGTTGATTCAAGAGAGAAAAATCATCATGTAGCGGGTCTAATCGAAGCTCTTCTCATTGTGGTCATTTGTGTGAATTCTAGGACCCCTTTTTACATGTTTTTGAATGATTTTGGGGCTGAAACACATCTAAAAATAGGGTTTTGTGTGTGTGTGTTTGACCCGTTTATGTATGTGTGGGTATGTGTATGTGTATGATTCATTTGGGTCTTGCTTTTGAGCTTGTGTGTGCATGAATGGTGTTGTGGTATGCATTCCTAAGGCTTAGGATGGTTGATTTGGGCTTAGAATGGGCTTAGATGAGCTTGGACGTCGAAAATGGCAGATTGGGTTCGGGATGAACTGTATTCTGCATCGGCTAGGGCTAGGCGACCGAATGGAAGCCATACGGCCGATTGGGATGCGATTGAGGGTTCATTCGCACGATTGAGGTTCATTCGTATGACTGAGGGTTCATTCGCACAACTGAGAGCCCATTCGCATAAATGCTCATCCGCATTAGTTCCATCCGCATTAGTTCCATCCACATTAGGTCCATTCGCATGTGACTCATTCGCATTGAGTCCATTCGCATTGCACGATTCGGTTTTCATCCGCATAGGTGTTCATCCGCATTGGTCCAATCGCATGATGTTCAGTCGCCTGGAGGCCATGCGACTGAAGGGTGCCCATACGCCCAAATAGGGTTGTTGTACCTGAGGAAAACATAGTTTAATTACTGACTTTCGGGGAAAGTGCAGATGTAAGTTTTGACGTGAAAGTTCCCGTAAGTTCATGTAAGATGACTGTGAGGCCTTAGAGGGTATGTTGGGCATGATGATGATGATGATGTTGCATGATTATGCATGATGTATGTTTATCTTTCCTGTGGCTTTACGTGTTATGTTAATGAATGAAATGAAAGTATTACGTAATGTAAAGTGAAAGATAAAGAAAAGATGAACATGAAGGATGAATGCATGCATTAATGAATGATGAAATTAAAGAAAGTCTTGCAAGCCTTGTATGCCGGGACACGCCATTAAAAGGTGTTAGCCCAATGGTGTGCGGGTTCGCTACCCCGGAGGATGCACATTGGGATTTTTCTTTGTGATTGACCATTTGTATGGAACCATTGTTGCTTGCCTTAGGTACTGTGGCCAGAGGTGCTGGGCACCGTGAATGAAGGTCTATGATAGGCTTAGGTCCAGTACCATGAGCATGAAGGGCATAGCACATGAAAATGATATACCTGAACTTTATCTTAGGTACTATGGCCAGAGATGCTGTGCACCGTGAATGAAGGTCTATGATAGGCTTAGGCCTAGTACCATGAGCATGAAGGGTAAAGTTCATGGTTTTGATGAAAGGAAAAGATGTAATGACAAAATAACAAATAATGAAGATAATAATGACATTATCTATGTGTACGTATGATGTATGATCGCATGAAAGTAAAGCACGGTTCGAAAGATAAAGTATGTTTTATTATAAAACTAGAACTCACTCAGCAACGCTGACTTTTATGTGTTTCCAGTTGGCAGGTAATGTTGCTGAGGATGGCACGAGGTGGCTACTCAGCTCTTTTGGAATGGCATCCTTTTATATAATGCTTTTGTGATGTAATGCAACAATGTATTTTGTAACTGGTTAACGATGTATTATTCGGCAAAAGCTTTTATAATGAAATGAAATGTCATTTTTGAATGTTTTCGCTGCAATGTTTACTTAGATAAATGAAAATATATATTTTATGTGCGATGATCGACCAGCTGTAAGCGTCCTGGGTTCGGGGCCTTGCAGTTTATTTAAGAGTTTCTTTTAGAATATACTACTCATGCATGCATCACAAGAGGGGTTTGCTTTGATCTCATGACACAAAGGGGGTTGTCGAAATTGACATGTGCGACCTCTTGCCCAATCTTTGAGCTTCATCGAAGTACATGTATGTCGTGTGTCATGAATCCCAAGCCGCTCTCTCTTTTGATGCCTCACGAGTAATATATCTTATTCTAGAAAAAATTTTCAGTTTAACACAAGATTGAACTTGTAGGTACCAATACAATGATTAAGAAGCGAATCAATTTCCCCATAAAAGAGTTTTTAAGGAAAACCCCAACATGTGTGAGTTTATGAGTTCATCTTCGAATGCTCACCAAGACTTATTGATCACCGCAATCCCAAAGCTCGGTAAGGAAGCCGCTACCAAAGCCATCAACAAGCAGGGAGTTACAAAATCTAAGATCACCCATCTCATATTTTGCACCACCTCGGGTATCGACGCCTAGTGCAGACTTTCAACTCACCAATCTATTTAGTCTATCCCCAACAAGGTTGTGTTGCATGGGGAATGACCCTTCGTCTAGCGAAGGACCTTGCTAAAAACAATAAGGTTCACGTGTCTTTGTTGTCTGCTCAAAGAGCATGGATACTATCTTTCATGGACCTAATGAGAACCACATTGATTCTTTAGTCGGTCAAGCTCTTTTTAGAGATGGAGCTGCAGCAATCATCAGAGGGTCAGATCCAAATTTGTCGATTGAGCATCCGTTGTTTGAGATTGTGTCAGCAGATCAAACAATCATACCAGACACTGAGAAGGCAATACACTTACACTTGAGCGAGGAAGGGCTCACATTTCACTTGCAAAAGGATGCACCAAAGATGGTATCTAAGAATATAGAAAGCACATCAAAGCGCGTTGTTTCTCCACTCGGCCTAAGTGACTGTGACTGGAACTCGATGTTTTGGATGGTTCATCTAGGCGGTAAAGCCATAATCGACCATGTATAGCTAAAGCTTAACCTCAACAAGCAGAAGTTAAGGGCTAGTAGGCATGTTTTAAGTGAATATAGAAACTTGATTAGTGCATGTGTTTTGTTCATTATTGATGAGATGAGAAAAAAATCTCTAGAGGATGGAAAACGTACCACGGGTGAAGGGTTAGATTGGGGTGTTATGTTCGGATTTGAGTCGGGTGTGATATTTGAAACAGTTGTTCTTCATAGCCAACCTATTACAACTCCTGTAGCCACCTAAAGCTTATAACTAATGTGATATGTGTCACATGCACATATGCTTGACAATTCATATCATCATATGCCCTTTGTTCCATATATATATATGCTCATATAAAAGAGGAAGGGAGAACAAAGGTGGCTTCCTTGTTGGTTTATTCATGTTGTTAGGATTGTTTCTTGTTTTTCTAGATTGTGATATGGTTCATACTTAGTGGCTTATGATCTTCTAGGCTATTAAGTTAATGGTAGCGGATATAGTTATTTCTTTGTCATTTCTTTGTTTGTATAAGTTTATAATTATTTTCAAATGTTGTTATATTTAATAAGTGTGAATATATTCTGAATATCTGTTAAGAATGATGCAAAATACTGCTATATTATCAAACTTTCATGTATGAATATGGTCTAGTTAATTAAGTCACATCTTTTTTCGTGAAATAACATGTAATTGCAAACTGGATTGTTTAGGCGACTTGTAACTTAAATAATAGTGTTTAATTACCTGTTTTATTTTTCCTCTCTGAGTATCTCCTATGTTAAACTCTATATCCACTTTCAACAACTATTTTTTAAACACAATTGTTTTGAAAAAGAATTTATATAACTTTGAGTTGTTGTGGGAGAGGGCCAACTCATACTTGTTTGTGCTCATTCACAGTTTCACACTATCATATAACTCCATAAGGTGATGTTGCACATCTATTAAAAAAACACAGATTTGATTATCCACAAGTTTTTAGAGGAGATTTTAGGTAAATTTTCACAGTTATGTCATACTTAACAAGACACGATATTATGAACACAACTTTGTGTTCTTCATACATTTTGGCTCAAAGGTTCTTAGATTAACTAAACACATGAGGTTGAATGCAGGAAGTGTTGCAACTGACATTGAGGAAACAAAGATCTTGGCAAGATGGTTGTTGGATATAGAAGAAGAAAATGTTAGTGATATAATCAATGTTGTTGAGACTGGATTGGATCGGCCGGTCCGACCGGTTCGACCGCGAATCGGTGGCTAGTCCAGTCCGGTCTGGTGTGATTCGTTTAGAAGTGGTCGAACCGGTCTGTTCGTCCCGAACCGCTGGTCGGACCGGGAAACCGGACCGGTTCGGACCGGTTTTCTTTGTCTTTTCTTTTTAATTTTAATGGGTAAAAACGAGGTGTTAAACCATAAATTAGTATGTCGGATATACAAATATAGTTAAGTTTTATATATAACTATAAAATATATATATATAAATCATATATAAATTACTTATATTTAATTACATATATAAACATAATTAAAATATAGTTAAATCCGGTCCGACTGGTCCGACCGGTCCAACCACCAAACCAGTAAGGCGTCCGATTCGACGTTCGATCCGGTTCTAAAAATATGGATATAATGATGGTGAGGCAATTATAAACATAGCAGGGGATCTTCTAATTGTTGGATCATCTTACCTCATCTTTGATAGGGGCGGACCTACCTCCATGGGAGGGGGGCGGCCGCCCACCCTAATTTTTTTTAATTGTATATATACGTACAAATCTCAACCGCCCCCTGTAAAATTTTGCAATCGCCCCCTGTAAAATTTTGCAATCGCCCCCTGTAAAATTTTGCAATCGCCCCCTCTTTGAAACCTACTTTTTTAGTATAAAGCTAATATTTAACCCAATCTATTTTAACCTAATTTCTCTAAACCCGATCTATTTAAACCCAATCTTTCAAGCCCAAATTTTAAAAATTAATTCAATGTTTAAGCCCATAAAGGCATAAACCCAACCCATTTTTTAAATCTCAAAAACCCACTACCCCACAATTGTATCCACCGGACACACACCCAACCCACCAAACCGGCAATGTGCAAACCCCTGAAAATCTGAAATCCGACCGGCGACCACACCCAACCCACCTTCCGGTTCCGGCACCCGGCGGCTACCCGCTGCTACAGTGTTGCTGCCTTCGACTTGCTGCTACTGCGTGCGCCCTGCTGCTGCTGTTCGCCTGTTTGGGTGCAGGCTGCCCGCTGCTGCCTTCGACCGGCCAGTCGGCCACCGAGTCACCGAGACACCTCCAATTTTGGGCAGGTAATGTACTAATGTGTATATTTATATTGTATTATTGTCATATTATGTATTGTTAAGTTTAGGTTTCTTAATCTTTAGTTAGAATTTAGAAACTAGGGTTTGAAAATTAACATAGCCATAGGATTAATATTGTGTATTGTAATCTCTAAGATACTATGTGTCTAAGATATTGATATAATTTGGGTTAACATAGGAATTACTAGTCATGTTATGGAACGATTTCTCAAGAGTAAGGTTGGAGAATCTTCATCTAAAACTCCTGAATATGTTGATGTGGGTACACTTCCTTCGGATCCTGCTAATCGCAAACCACTTTCATCATATAACCCTAATCAACGAGATGAAATTAGAAGGGCATACTTACTTAGAGGGCCATGCCAACCAAAAGATGTTGTATTCCCACAAACAAATATTGGTAAAGAATTAAGACGTTTTAATGAAAGTTGGTATGATGCTCATCCAAGATGGTTAGAGTATAGTATAAAGAATGATCGTGTGTATTGCTTATGTTGTTACTTGTTTAAAGGGTATTTTGGAGATTCAAAAGACGCATTTTTCTCTGATGGTTTTAATGGTTGGAAAAAACAAGAAAGACTTGTAAAACATGTGGGTGAAGTTAATAGTTTGCACAATAAATGTTTGAAAAAGTATGAGGATTTTCTTAATGAAAATCAATCAATACGAGCCGCCTTTAAGAAGCAAGATTCAAAGCAAAGGTATGAATACCGACTTAGATTAGGTGCTTCTACGAGGCTTGCTCAAAAATTATTGAATCAAGGACAAGCATTTCGCGGTCATGATGAATCGGATGATTCATTAAATAAAGGGAATTTTTTGGAATTTTTAGAATTAATGGGTGAAATAAACGAAGAACTTGGGAAGGTTATCTTAAGGAATGCACCCGGGAATAATCAAATGACATGTCCAAAAGTTCAACAAGATATCAAGCATTGTTTTGCTCAAGAGGTACTAAAACAAATTTTTGAAGATCTTGATGGTGATGTTTTCTCTTTATTAGTTGATGAATCAAGTGACATTTCCAAAAAGGAACAAATGGTCGTGGTTATACGATATGTGAATAAGTATGGAGTAGTTAAGGAATGGTTTATTGGACTTGTTCATGTGATGGAGACATCCGCATTAACGCTTAAATCCGCTATTGATGAATTATTTGCTCGACATGGATTAAGTTTGGCTAATATTAGAGGCCAAGGTTATGATGGTGCAAGTAATATGTCGGGCGAGTTTAACGGACTAAGAGCATTAATTTTAAAAAGAAAAAGTTTTCGTATTCTATGTACATTGTTTTGCTCATCAACTACAACTTGTTGTTGTCGGGGTTGCACATAAACATACAAGTGTTTGGAAGCCTTTCGAAATGGTAGGATTTCTAACAAATTTCGTTAGTGCATCTTGCAAACGACAAGATAAGCTTCGTGAAAGTCAAAAACAGAACTCGGAAGATAACCTTATTACCGGAAGTGGGTTAAATCAAGAAATGTCACTTTTAAGGCTCAGGGATACACGTTGGAATTCTAACTATAAAACTCTTTCTCGTTTGATTACTTTATATCCATCAGTTATGGAAGTCCTTGAATATGTTGAAGAAACGGGTGTTAATCTTGCAAGTGTCAAACAAGCGGATGGACTCCAGTCGGAAATGAAAAAATACAACTTTGTCTTCTACTTACACTTGATGTTGCATATTCTAGATATTACAAACACGTTGTCTCAAAGTCTTCAAAGAAAAGAACAAGATTTATTAAATGAGGTTTCATTGGTTTCTTCCACTAAATGTCAACTTGAGAAATTTAGAATGGAGGGTTTCAATAATTTTTTTGATAATGTTAACTCTTTTTGTGAAAAATATGAACTTGAAATGATAAACATGGATGATGAGTACATTAACCCAAAAAAGCCAAGACAAAAGACAAATATCACATATCGCCACTATTTTGAGTATGATTGCTTTAATGTGGTTTTAGATATGCAAATACAAGAGTTTGGGAGTCGTTTTAACGAGGTAACATCCAACTTACTTGTTTGTTTGAGTAGTTTGAGTCCTTGTGATAATTTTGATGGGTTTGACGTTTCAAAAATAGTAAGATTATCCGAGTTGTATCCGAATGATTTCGATGAAAATGATAAAAGAAGACTTCCGATTGAACTAGAGATCTATATTGACAATTTAAAAGCGGATAGTCGATTTGCCAACTTGGATGGTTTATCAAGTCTTGTAGAGTTGATGGTTCAAACAAAGAAACACTTTTCTTTTACTTTGGTATATCGTTTATTGAAGCTAGCTCTCATATTACCCGTTGCAACCGCAATAGTTGAAAGATGTTTTTCGGCAATGAAGTACGTGAAGTCCGATTTGCTAATCGGACGGGTGATGAAAATTTAAGCGATAGTTGTATCTGTTTTATGGAGAATGATTTACTTAGGAATATCTCCATAGATGTTATTATGGAAAGATTTTATAAAATGAAACCTCGTAGAGAACAACTTTAGGTATATTATACCTTTATTCTGTTTTTGTAATGACATTTGACGTGATTTTGTTGGTTTTATGAAATTTAGTTTGATTATCTTATTTTTAAAATGAACCGACCCAGATCCAACCTGTCATGAACCCGAAATGGTTCGAAAAAAATTATTATATAGCGTTATCGCATTAGTCAACCGACCTTTAAAAAGTTTCCGCCCCCCATGAAAAAAATTTCTAGATACGCCACTGATCTTTGATCTTATTGATTTTGTGTCTTTCAGTTCTTTCGAATTTCAAAAAATTTAATTAAAAGAAAAAGAAATACTTTCCTAAAAAATAAAGTTGTACATCAAATCAATGATTGGTTGCAATCAATATTTTCATGAGATGAGGAGTACCTCAATTCAAACAGTATTTATGCATCATTAAATTTATACTTGTATGATGTTCTCGATAGACTTAAACTTTCTACTTGTCAAACCATAAATTAATAGTAAAGATAGGTGGTATTGTTTAGAGTTAAAGTAAAAGATGGAGTTAAGCTTTTAATATTTGATAAAGACGACAGAGTTATAAATAAAAATATCAATGTTGTATAAAAAGATATTTCTAGAGATTTGTGAATTGTAATTGCTAACTTATAATTTTATTATTATATAGGCAATATGAGGTGCGGAACGAGTGTTAACCCTCTTTTATTGTGATAACTGTTTAGCTTATCGAGATTAATCAAAATTATTATTATTTTATTTGTATAACATCATTACAGATATACAATGTTATATCCTTTTATGATATAGCTTAATTTACAAGTGTAAAAAAGGTTATATAATGTGTTAGTTACATATGCCTCGCAAATACTTCGAGATTTAAGTGTAACTTACACCTATCGTAACTTTTCATACTTGTGAATTTACACATATATGCATAAAAGAATATAACGTTATCTATGTATAATAATATTGTTCCAACAATAAAAAATTATGATTTTGCTTGATCGATGAGCTTGATTCTATGTGAATGACTTTTGGGAATTGGTTGAATTACCCAAGGGTGTTAAACCTATAGGATGTAAATGGGTTTTCAAAATTAAATTAAAGAAAAATTAAGGGAGGGAATTGATTATGAGAAAACTTTTTCACTTGTTTCAAAACAACAACCAACAACCTAAAAGATCTAGAAAATGCTATGTTTGTGGAGAAACCGGTCATTATACACAAGAGTGCCCTCATAGGAAATCTGGTCCTACGTCTGGTTCCACAAATGCAGTTGATAATCTTACTAAGCTGATAGTAAATGTAGGAAATGGTGATGTTAATATGCTTGCTCAGCCTACACGCGTGTTGATGTGTAGGGGATGGTTTTTGGATTCTAGAGCTATTGTTCATGTTTGCGGGAACCGGTACTCGTTTCAAACCTATGGTCCCGTACCTGAGGGAACTGTGGTTGTGTGTGCTGACGGACATCGTGTAGGAGTTCGTGGAAAAGGCACGGTGCGGCTAAACTTCAGAAACGGTCAGACTGTGACCCTTCAGGATTGTTGCATGTTTTTGGCATATCAAAGGGCCTTGTTTCAGCAGATAAGTTTGATCAGAATGGCTACAAGTTGGAACTTAAGGATCTACGCGTGAAGTTTTCTCAAAATAACCTATATATGGGTCAAGCTAAAAACACGGGTGGAATGTATCGTCTTGACCTAGCCAAAGATGGGAATGAAGAGTAGAAGATCGAGAACACTAGCATCTCTATGCTTGATGGTTTTGGTAGTGAAAGTGATAGTGATAGCAGTATTAGTGGTGATAGTGGTAGTGTTAGTACCTTTGCTAGTGATCTTTCTGATTTTAATGTCATTGGTTATGAATTGAATGCTATAATCTTTTTTGATTATATCGCTTGTTCAATTTCTTTATGGCATAAACGTTTGGCACGCATAAATATTAAAAATATTGAAAAGATGCAAACTAAAGGCTTAATAAAGTTAAACGATAAAGAATTTGAAAAATAAAAACTTATGTAAAATCAAAATTCATGAAGAAACCTTTTCCGAGCATTCAGCAACGCAATACATCAATACTAGAACTAATCCATTCAGATATTTGTGAACTGAATGGATTTCTTACCCGTGGTGGTAAAAGATTTTTCATCACTTTTTACGATGTCTCGAGCCACTATTTTGATGTTTATTTATTGCGTACAAAAGACGAAGCCTTTGACGCATTTAAAATATATAAGGCCGAGATCGAAAACCACAAGAGAAACGCGTAAAAATTTTCCGCTCGGACAAAGGTCGAGAATATTTTAACCATGAATTTGATACATTTTACGAAGAGAATGACATCATACAGGAAAGAACTTCACCATTTACTCCCCAACAAAATGGTTTGGCTGAAAGAAAAAATGTTACCTTGGTAGAGATGGTTAACTGCATGTTAAACCAATCAAGTTTACCAAGTAATTTGTGAGGAGAAGCCTTATTAACCACTTGTTATGTTCACAATAGGATCACTAGTCGTGTGATTCCTACTAGCCCGTATGATTCTTGGAAAGGAAGGAAACCAAATTTAGATCACTTAAGAGTTTGGGTATGTGTCGCATATTATCGGCACTTGATCCTAAGGGATCCAAACTCGGAGCATGAGCAATGAAAAGTGTGTTCATTGGATACGCTCAATATAGCAAGGCTTACCGACTGTTGGATGATGAATCATGAACAGTTATAGAATCCAGAGATGTGGAATTGTATGAGGAAAAGTTATCTAGAGATGATGAAAACTTAAATCCCACCACAACTCCCTATACTTCTCGAGAAAGTGTTCAACCTTCTCAAATTGTTGAAGAACCAAGAAGAAGTACTAGAGTTAGAAAAAAGAAAAACTATGAAAATGATTTTATCTCTTATCTAATTGAGGGAACATAAGGAAAGTGACAAGAGAGGTCATTTTCGCCATTAATTTGGATGATGATCCAAAAAACATACAGTGAAGCCATGTCATCAAGAGATGCTCCTCTGTGGAAGGAAGCAATCAATAATGCAATGGATTCAATTATGGGAAATAAAACTTGGGAGTTAGCTGATCTACCTAAGGGAAAGAAACCCATTAGATCCAAACGGATCTTCAAGAAAAAGTATCATCCAGATGGATCCATCTTTGCGTATAAAGCAAGATTAGTTGCTAAAGGTTATAGACACAGAGAATGAATAGATTACTTTGATACCTACACTCCAGTTGCTAGAATTAGTTCTATTAGAACTCTTATAGAAACTTTTGTGGTGAAATTTCTATACATCCATCAAATGGATGTGAAGACAGGCTTCCTGAATGGTTTCTTGAAAGATGAAACTTATTTGGATCAACCGGAAGGGTTTGTGATATCCGGACAAGAGACTAAAGTGTGTAGACTTATTAAATCTCTATATGGTTTGAAACAAGCTCCCAAACAATGGCATGAGAGATTTGATACAATTGTGACTACATTCGGATTTCAACACAACGATGCTGATAAATGTATCTATACAAAATGCAAACCCGAATACACAGTAGTGATCTGTCTTTATGTTGATGATATGTTGATCATTAGCACTCATCGGGAGGGTATTTCTGAAACTAAGAAATATCTATCTTCTAACTTTAAGATGAAAGATTTAGGAGAAGTTGATACCATTCTTAGGATCAAAGTGAAAAGAACAGATAGTCAGATTTCTCTTAGTCAATCTCATTATATAGAGAAAATTATGAAAAAGTTTCAACACTTAAATATCAAAGAGTTTAATACACCATTTGATCTGAGTGTGAAGCTAAAAGTTCTCTCTGGGAGAGCTGTGACTCAACTAGAGTATGCAAGTGCAAATGGTAGCATGATGTATGCCACACATTGTACTCGTCCTAACATAGCCTTTGTTGTTAGAAAACTAAGTAAAACCCAGGTACTGAGCACTGGAATGCAATGAGTAGAGTACTTGGATACCTGAAAAGGACAAGTAATTTTGAATTGACATACACATCATCATTAAGAATACTTGAAAGTTATTCTAGATTAATCAAAATAATGATTCAAAATCCACAAGTGGGAGGATCTATACTTTAGCTAGAGGAGCTATTTCTTGGGCGAGCAAGAAATAAACGTGCATTGCACACTCGACTATGGAAGCAGAATTCATATCATTAACTGCTGCAAGTGAGGAAGCAGAGTGGATTAGAGATATACTTGTGGGCATTTGTCTTGGGATGTACCAATGCCATCAATTCCCATGTATTGTGAGTGACGCCACACTATCGAGAACATACAACGCAATGTATAATAGGAAGTCAAGACATATTGGTCTTCGGCATAATTTTGTGAGAAAACTGCTTGAAAGTGGTACCATCAAGGTTGTCTATGTCAAGACGTGTAAGAACTTGGCTGATTCTCTTACCAAACCTCTGACGAGAGACTTGGTAGTAAATACCACGATAGCCATGGGTCTAAAGCCATAATAAAATCGTTAGTGATGGAAACCCAACTTGAACTTAATGCTTCTATTTCTCAAGTTTAATGATTAACAAAAAAGTCATTTAATAATAGAAGGTACTATCAATTAATTTGATCGATCAACGTGAGTTAAGATACTACGTCATTGCCTAGACGATTTGGAGACATCTAAGCAACGAGGATGTTGGAAAACTTTACCTATATGATCGAGAGGTGGTGCCCCCTCAAATGCAGATTTATGGTTTATCTTCTAGAGGTTCATGAAAAGGGTTTATAGCGCACGACAATATTCATACTCAGTGAGAACGTGAAGTCGACCGGTGATGTGTGGGGGTAAACTAAAGGGGGTTATCAGGTTCTTGGTTTAATTCCATAGGACACCAATGAATCTGTCTCTTCTTGTTTATCTACATAAACTGGGTTTAATCTCTGTGACACCCAAGTGACATCATTTGTCATAGTGGAAGGAAACATTCCAACTTGGTGGAGGATTGTTGGATATTTACAAGTTGTAAATATGCAAGTTGGCATGTTTACTTCTTGTCCCACATTGGTGCGGGGAAATAACTTTGAGTGGCTTATAAGGGGATTTCCCTTATAGGTCACCAAATTGGTAGTTGGGGCAAGAGAAGGGCTAAGCCCACACGCGCGCCGAGTCGAGACGGAGACGCGAGCTCACAAATGGGCGTGTTTGAGGCGCACTTTGAACTTCGCACGTACACATTGTTGCTAGGAGCTAAGGAGTTTTTAGTTTTAGCTAAGGCTCGGTTCAAAGGTTACAGATAGAATCGAAATAACAAACTAAGAGATAAACACGATGGATAAAGTCGACCAGTAAGCAATTCGGGTTATCTACGTAACCGAACTAGTGGGAGTCAACCTCAAAAGCTACAGTTTTTCTCTGCATTCATTTCTTCTCAAAAGCTTCACGTTAGTCCGCTTCCATTGTTGTTGGAACACCGGATTCAATCTGCATTAAATCCTGGGAGTTTACGTTGTAGCTTACAGCAAATAAAGCGCGTAAAATCCTTTAAGGATAGGAACATGTTCCGTGCAATTCATCATTTGAAGATCATCGTATAACAAGTTGGTTTTACATTATTGTGTGTTGTTTAATTCGTTCGATAATGGGTACTGTCCTTCTACCTTTCTTATAATTAATTTTGGTCACGAAGGATCAAACTGATTTTTAGCCAATAACTTGGTAATAATTAATAATAATTAATTGATTTATATTTGGTCTGAAATATTTTCAACAGTAAATATCTTGTACACATTTATCATTTATATAGTGCAATCATCTTAATTGTACTCGCGAGACACTTTATTTTACAGCTTTCTTACATTAAACTTTACTTATTATTAATGAAAGTTGGATGACAAAGTGGTTAACTTGCATCATTTGTTTTCAACTTTTGGTAATAATGGGAGTGGTTGTTGGTTGGCTATGCAGAACAACTGTTTCAATCGTCACACCCGGGCCAAAACCAAACAGAACGCCCCAATCTAAACCTTCACCAGTGGTGCTTTTTCCATCATCCATAGATTTGTTTCTCATCTCATTTATGACGAACAACACACATGCACTAGTCAAGTTCCATATTCACTTAGAACATGCCTACTAGCCCTCAACTTCTGCTCGTTCAGGTTAAGCTTTCGCTCTACATGATCAAGAATCGCTCTACCACCAGGGTGAACCATCCAAAACAATGAGTTCCAGTCACTTAGACCAAGTGGCGAAACAACGCTCTTTAATGCATTCTCTATATTCTCAGAGATCATCTTTGGAGCATCCTTCTGCAAGTGAAATGTGAGCCCTTCCTCCCTTAAGTGTAAGTGTATGGCCTTCTCAGTGTCTGGTATGATTGTTTGATTTGCTGACACAATCTCAAACAACGGATGTTCAATTGAAAAATCTGGATCCGAACCCACGATGATTGCTGCAGCTCCATCTCCAAAAAGAGCTTGGCCGACTAAAGAATCAACATGGTTCTCACTAGGTCCACGAAAGATAGTAGCCATGCATTCAGAGCAGACAACAAGGACACGCGAACCCTTATTGTTTTCGGCAAGGTCCTTTGCTAGGCGAAGGGTCATTCCCCCTGCGGCACAACCTTGTTGGTACATCATGAGTCGATTGACACAAAGGGATAGACCGAGTAGCTTCGTGAGCTGAAAATCAGCACCAGGCATGTCGACTCCTGAGGTGGTGCAAAATATTAAATGGGTGATCTTTGATCTAGGGAGCCCCCACTCTTCGATGGCTTTGGTAGCAGCTTCTTTACCGAGCTTTGGGATCGTGGTGACCAACAAGTCGTGACGAGCATTCAAAGATGGACTCATGTACTCGCACATGTTGGGGTTTTCTTTCAAAAACTCTTCTGTGAGGACCATGAATCGCTTCTTAATCATTGTTTTGTCACCTGCAAGTTGTATATTACGTTAAAGTAACCATAACAATAATCATAACCATAACAACACCGGTTAATCCATCCACATCAAACTATTGGTGGGGTATGGCATTAAAGTAACCATATATACTAACTTTATGAAGGGTTTCCATATGGTTTTATCTTGTTAGTTGCAAGCTTAATACATTTTTATATTTAAACGCTCATTAATTCCAAACTATGAAACCAAAATGAAACGAGAATGTTCACTTTGATGCGATTTGGTTTGTTTCGGTTTCTATTTAACAATAGTTTGGTTTTAGCCATTACTAATGATTCTGAATCACGCTTTGATTTGAAAACTATGAAAACAAGACGATGCACACTCTTAGTTAATCATATAAATTTGATGCTATGAATGAATAGAAATTGTGGTTTATTGGAGCCGAGTGAAGCAACATAAAAGTTTTATAAGTAAGCACTTACAAATGCGTTTAAACTTCTCTTTAAGATTACTCATATGCTCGCTGTTTGTGACTCGAAAATAGTAGTCGGCATAATCAGCTTGATTAAGACAATTGGAAGGAGTTGCAGTACCAATGGCAAGAATGGTGGCTAGACCTCGTGTGTGTTGGGTCTTCGGGATTGTTTCAATATCTACAATCTTTTGAAACGACGTCATATTTTTTGGAACTCGATCTATCAAAGCAAATGTTATAGATATTAGCTTTTATATATATGCTTAAAGTAATGAAAAGAAGACCATGCAACGGCCTAAAATATTTTGAGTTCAGTTAAGAAAAGACCAATATATAGAAACAACTCTAGGAGCATCAATACGAACTTCAATATTGGTACTTTGGTAGTACAATTATTTCTTTTGTATTTACATCATTGTATATACATCTGAAAGTTACATGATCAGTAATATTAAATATAGAAAGTACGGAAACTTAATGTAAACGATTAAAGTTGTGAAAAGTAAGTTTAAACAACCAAATATTAAAGATTGGTTAGTTTACTTTAGGGGCGTGCATGAATCGGTTTTTTTCAGTTTTAGCCTAAAAAAAACAAAAAACCGATATTTTGGGTTTAGGTTTTTAAATTTGTTCGGTTTCGTTTTTTCCAGTTTTTGTTTTCACTTAGGTTTCGGTTCAGTTTTGGTTTTATTGGTTTTACCATTTGGGCTTTAAGTTTTTAAATTAAAAAAATACTTCGAAGTAATGAAATCAAACTAAAAAGTTTAGGCGTACATCATTTTGCTGATATTTAAATCTAATCTACATATTCTTATAAATTACTTAAAATTAAAATAAATTGCAATTCATAAAATGTAATAACAAAAAGTTCAATAAAATATTTTAATCTATCAATTAAAACAAAGAAGTTTAAAAATTATTCTTGAAACCTAAATTTAAAAACAAATTAGATAACATGAGTTAATAAGTAACTAATAGGCTAATGCTGTTTATAAGTGTATTAATACACCTTTAAATTTATAAGTTCGGTTTGTATGGTTTCGGTTCGGTTTTTGTTTTAGGCATAACAAAACCAAACCGAAAAATCTGTTTGTATAAAACCATCAAACTAAACCGTCGGTTTCTTATTGGTTTTGGTTTTTCGGTTCGGTTTCAACAATAATTTCAATTACGGTTCGGTTATTATACTTTTTTTCTCAACCCTATTTTACCCTCATTAACACATATCTAAATAGTGAATTCAAGTATACAATAATAAGAGTTTGTTTTACAAGGTTCAATCGTATATATTTAGTTTTAATATTTAATAATTAAAAAAAACTAAAATTTAGTATGATAATGATAATGATAATGATAATGATAATGAAAATAATATGATAATGATAATGATATGATAATGATAATGAAAATAATAATGATAATGATAATGACAATGATAATGACAATGACAATGACAATGACAATGACAATGACAATGACAATGACAATGACAATGACAATGACAATGACAATGACAATAAGGATGACAATGAGGATGACAATGACGACGACGGTGACGACGACGGTGACGACGACGGCGACGACGACGGCGACGACGACGGCGACGACGACGAGGACGAAGACGAGGACGACGACGGGGACGACGACGGGGACGACGATGGGGACGACGACGGGGACGACGACGACGACGGGGAGGAGGGCGGGGAAGGAGGGCGGGGACGGAGGGCGGGGACGGAGGGCGGCGACGGAGGGCGGCGACGACGACGGCGGCGACGACGGCGACGACGACGGCGGCGACGGCGGCGACGACGGCGGCGGCGACGGCGGCGGCGGCGGCGGCGACGGCGGCGACGACGGCGGCGGCGACGGCGGCGGCGACGGCGGCGACGACGGCGACGACGCCGGCGACGACGACGGCGACGACGACGGCGACGACGACGGGGACGACGACGGGGACGACGACGGCGACGACGACGGGGACCGACGGCGGCGACGGACAGCGACGGACGGCGGCGACGGACGGCGGCGGCGACGGCGGCGACGGCGGCGGCGGCGGCGACGGGGACGGCGACGGCGACAGCGACCGCCACAGCGACAGCGACAACGACAACGATAAGGATAACGATAATGATAATGATAATTATTAGTATTATTATTATTGTTATTATTGTTATTATTATTACTATTACTATTACTATAATAACAACAACAACCTTAGTGGTAACAATAACAGTAAGAGTAATAATAACAGTACAATATCGGTACATGTAACACTAACAGTAACACTAACAGTAACACTAACAGTAACACTAACAGTAACACTAACAGTAATAGTAACAGTAACAGCAACAGCAACAGCAACAGCAACAGCAACAGCAACAGCAACAGCAACAGCAACAGCAACAGCAACAGCAACAGCAACAGCAACAGCAACAGCAACAGCAACAGCAACAGCAACAGCAACAGCAACAGCAACAGCAACAGCAACAGCAACATCAACAGCAACAGCAACAGCAACAGCAACAGCAACAGCAACAGCAACAGCAACAGCAACAGCAACAGCAACAGCAACAGCAACAGCAACAGCAACAGCAACAGCAACAGCAACAGCAACAGCAACAGGAACAGCAACAGGAACAGCAACAGGAACAGCAACAGGAACAGCAACAGGAACAGCAACAGGAACAGCAACAGGAACAGCAACAGGAACAGGAACAGGAACAGGAACAGGAACAGGAACAGGAACAGCAACAGGAACAGCAACAGCAACAGCAACAGGAACGGCAACAGGAACGGCAACGGCAACGGCAACGGCAACGGCAACGGCAACGGCAACGGCAACGGCAACGGCAACGGCAACGGCAACGGCAACGGCAACGGACGGCAACGGCAACGGCAACGGCAACGGCAACGGCAACGGCAACGGCAACGGCAACGGCAACGGCAACGGCAACGGCAACGGCAACGGCAACGGCAACGGCAACGGCAACGGCAACGGCAACGGCAACGGCAACGGCAACGGCAACGGCAACGGCAACGGCAACGGCAACGGCAACGGCAACGGCAACGGCAACGGCAACGGCAACGGCAACGGCACAACGGCAACGGCAACGGCAACGGCAACGGCAACGGCAACGGCAACGGCAACGGCAACGGCAAGCAACGCAACGGCAACGGCAACGGCAACGGCAACGGCAACGGCAACGGCAACGGCAACGGCAACGGCAACGGCAACGGCAACGGCACGGCAACGGCAACGGCAACGGCCACGGCAACGGCAACGGCAACGGCCACGGCAACGGCCACGGCAACGGCCACGGCAACGGCCACACGGCCACGGCAACGGCCACGGCAACGGCCAACGGCAACGCCAACGGCAACGCCAACGGCAACGCCAACGGCAACGGCCAACGGCAACGCCAACGGCAACGCCAACGGCAAAACCAAACGGCAACGCCAACGGCAACGCCAACGGCAACGCCAACGGCAACGCCAACGGCAACGCCAACGGCAACGCCAACGGCAACGCCAACGGCAACGCCAACGGCAACGCCAACGGCAACGGCAACGGCAACGGCAACGGCCAACGGCAACGCCAACGCAACGCAACGGCAACGGCAACGGCAACGGCAACGGCAACGCCAACGGCAACGGCAACGGCAACGCAACGCCAACGGCAACGCCAACGGCAACGGCAACGGCAACGGCAACGGCAACGGCAACGGCAACGGCAACGGCAACGGCAACGGCAACGGCAACGGCAACGGCAACGGCAACGGCAACGGCAACGGCAACGGCAACGGCAACGGCAACGGCAACGGCAACGGCAACGGCAACGGCAACGGCAACGGCAACGGCAACGGGTTGAATACTAGGTTTGTAACCCGTGTATTATACGGGTTGAATAAATAAAATAATAAATAATTAATAATAAAAAAATATGAATTATAAAACTATTTTTGAAGATAAATTATAATTATAATTGTATATGAATAGTTATTTCAAGTAAATAAACAATAGATAGGTTATAGATAGATAGATATATAGATAAATAGATAGTCTAGAAACCTATCTATTAAACAGATTATAGTTAGTAATAAACACGAAAAGTTACAGTACGATATTTTAATATAAGATATGCATAAAATTATATATATGTACTTGTTCAAGAGATAAAACAATTATACTATTTTTAACTCTGTTATCTAAATAGTTTCATTTTTAAATATTTGTTTTAAGATTTTCTTATAAAAAATTTTTGTTTATAAAAATCTTGTTTATTAAAAACTAAGTTTTTAGTTATTCTGGTTGTTTTAATAAAACTGCTTTTAAAAAATTCTATATTTTTATAATTATATTTCAAAATATTCAATGTTTTAGAAAATATATGAATTTTAATTTTCTTAATAAATTTTATTTTTAAAAACATAATTTGATTTTAAGAAAATGTAGATGAGAGAGAAAAATAAATCAATTGACCAAATTAATTTTTATGAAGATGGAGAAATTATTTAAGTGTTTAAATTACTTTAATACAATTTTAGGGGGAAAATAAATTTAGGATGTTTAAAATAATGACAAATGTAAAAAATATGGTTTAAGAAAATGACAAGTGACAAAAGAAACTTTTTTATTAATATTTATAGATTATAGATTCTATATAGTGATATTTTATACAACTACATATATTTATGATGTTATCCGACCACTGACTTGTAAAACATCCACCTTGACATTCAATCTGATTTTAAAAACATTGGTATAAATAAAAAACAAATTTATAACCTATAAAAAATTAATATTTTTTAAGACACGTATCATCATTTTAGATATCAAATGACACGTGTCATCAATCTAGTATATCAAATGACATGTGTCATCATTATAGTATATCAAATGACACGTGTCATCATTCTAGTATATCAAATGACATGTGTCATCATTTTAGTATATCAAATGACACGTGTAATCATTTTAGCACATCAAAAAAATCATTTTTCCGCCTCTCTCTCTCTCTCATAATAAATATGAAAATTATAAAACAATAATTTGATTTTTTTTAACTAAAATATATTAAAAAAATATATATTTATATTTGTATTTTTGTCTCTCTCATATTAAATGATAGTTATTGTAAATAAGTAAACTAAACTATTAAACATCTAAACTATAAATGTAATTAATTGAATAACTAATATACAATTAATATAGAGTAATAATTTATAATTCATTATATGTTATAATTTTTAAATATTTATTATATTTTATTTCACCAATTATTAATAATATTTAAAAAATAAAATATTTATAAAACTAATTTTTTTAATATGTTTTATTTATTTAAGTAAAATATATTATCCAGAATAATTGATAATGTTGAAAGGCTGAAAAGGTTTGTGGCCTCGTCATACATACTTATCCACTCTCCCTTTGACAGCTGGATCCCTCTCACCCTTCACGTGTCGTCTCTCTAACCCTACGACTACATCCCCAACCACCACCGCACCACCACCCTCACGGCGGTCCACCACCACCACAGTTTTCAACGCATCATCTCCTGTAATCAACCATACAACGTTTTCTCCGGTCAAATCCTCTTCAATCTCCCGTAATTTCGAAGTTTCTAGCATAAGTTCACTGGATTTCGCCGGTCAAATCTCCTTCAATCTCTCGTAATTTTGAAGTTTTGGCACATAAGTTTACTGGATTTCAGCCGGTAGAACAGGTCAGACTCTCTCTCTCTCTCTCTCTCTCTCTCTCTGTGTATTCGCTTGTTGGAAAGTTTTGCTTAGGGCTTAATTATGTGAATAAGTTAGCAGGAAGTGGTAGTCGTGAGCATGTGACGGTGTTTTGGTGAATTACTGATATAATTGAAGATTAGGATGTGTTTGTTGTCGTATTTTCGTTTGATTTGTGGAGTTAGTTTGTGTAAGTTAGGTTGGGGAGTTTGAATTTTGATTCAGATTAGGTTTATATGACCAAAGGTGTTTGTGTGCGGAGGTAGCGAGTATAAGTAGGATGGGGTTACCTACTTGACTACTTCATAGTAGAAAATTAGCTGATTTGATTGGGATAGCATGTTTTATAATATGAACTGGCCTCTTGATCAGCTATGAGTGATGATTACAAGAAGGAATTTTTTAAAAACAATGTAGAGATTTGGTTGATATAATGATATTCTGACAGAAAACATGAAAAGAGGTAATTTGTGCTCAAAAAATCGAGGATGACTAAATGCCAAAATGGTTACTCAATTTAAGGCATAGAGAGCAGGACCATAGGTTTCTGTATTTGACCCCCTTTATACTTCATTTTGAAAATTTGTTGGAGATGGTCTTTCAAGGGATATAGAGCCAAAATTTGTCTTGAATTTTTTTTAACATGGGACTCACACTGTAGTCGGATATTGATTTAGACAAACTACAGCTTGAGCATCTTCCCCCACACTCCGTGTATGTTCTACCCAATCAATTAATTATGGGGATCTTCCTCCATACTCCTTGTATGTTCTACCCAATCAATTTAATTATGTGGATGACAATATGGTGGACACTTTGTTGTAAACAGAAACAAGAAAAAGAAAAGAAAAGGAAGAATGCTAATATAGAAATAAAATAAATAAGTCGCCTATCCATATGATGTTTGGGTTCATTTTTATCAAGTTTTTAACTAACATACACACTAGGTTGTAAAGTTATTTAATTAAAATACAATGCGGAAGTACGAAGGTAAAAATAAACAATTCACTAAAATATGTTAAAATTCAAAAACATATGATGACCGGTACATGGAAAAAGTATAAAATAAACTCAAAAGGATTACACACTGACAAGATATATTTTGGAACTCAATGAAAACAAAACATACATAGCTTGATATTTGAAGGTAAAATTTTTTGGAACTTAATGAAAACTCAATGAAAACAAAACATACATCGCTTTATATATGAAGGTAATGTCAAGTGTAAATGTACTTGAGTTAAGTCTGGATACTACTTGCAGATTTGGTTTTGTTTGGGCACCTGTCTTTTGCTTTGCTTGGTATAGTTGTAGAAGTAAAGTGCATATGATGCACGACTAGAAATGGTGTGCTCTCACGCACATGGTTCAGGTAAGTATTCTATAATTTGTCAAAGGCTTCTACCCTCCGATATAAATAAAAGTTGCTGTGTGGGATCTCATGGACCAAAACAATAGCATTGAAAATGTCTAGAAAGGTAACATTTAAATTAAAATGTCGACCAGCAAGGAATTGTTTCATTTGTCGTGGAGACATCGTAGAACGGAAAGTGCTGCAACTTCATGAGTGGTGGTATTATAAAAGGAAAAAAAATAGTTCAAATCCTACATGCACGCAAATAGGAAGCTTGTCTTTGTAATGAGTTAATAAACTTCACTATGATTTTTTGCAATAAAATGTTCTCATGATGAATTGCTAAAAGATCACAGTTTTTGACATAATATATATTATATGTTTATAAATTATAATAGTTAGGATTTCAATAGTTAGTTGACTTGTCCAAGTTTAGAAAGAACAATTTTACAATTCAGAAATACATATTTTTAAAAACAAGAGTACGAAGGCTAATTGTGGAATGCAGATCAAGTTCTGTTGAACGTAACGGATTACTAGTTTTTAAATGGGTGGTAAAAAGGATATCCGGAAATATGCATTATCTATAGCTTTGGTTGTAAACAACATTTGAACAGTTGAAAATAAAGCTAGTTAATTGGCGATGTATGGAAGTCTACTACAATTTCAAATGGTTGAGATGAATAAATGTAGGCTATTTGAACAGTTGAAAATAAAGCTAGTGTGTGTCTCAATATTCTGTATTTGTGTTTTTACTCCAGATTTCGTGTTCAAAATAAATTTGCAGCCAGCCAGAAAGAGTAGTAGTTTTTGTGTATCGTTTGTGCCTGTATTTTGTTCCAGTGAATTGATGATCTAGTAAAACATGTATTCATCTAATATGTAGTTACTTCAGTAAAAGATGCGTGATTGTAGAACAGGTAAATACTATACTATAGTAACTACATAAAAAAATGGTCGTCTTCGGGGCAGACAAATGTCAACTGTGTGTGGTGCTGGTTTAGATATCAGAATAATGCTTGCATCTTTATCATCAATAGGCTCAGTGTACTTCATTTGGTTTTGACCTTGTTATAACTATTAGACTATATTATTATTAGGTTTAGTAATGATTATTATTAGGGTTGAGCCCTCGGGCCTGTTTAGGATTTTTGCGTTTCGTTGACATCTTCCGGTTTTCATCGTTTATACTAACTTCAGAATTTTAATTATGGTACATATAACGGTGGTATGGACTATGGATTCTCATTATTATGCTGTTTATATATTTACCTTTATTGTTTCATCTGTTCTTCTTTTAACTGCTTTAGTTTACCTGTTCATCACTTATGAGATGGCATCTTCACTATATTTGATTTCTGCAGGTGCTTCTTGGTTATATTACGAAGATATAAAAAGTCTTAAGTTGCTGATAATTCTTTGGGGCGTATTGATATCTCATCCTGTAGTTTCATGGGGACTGGGGAAGAGAGTTCACCTCCCAAACATTCCAAATCTACTCCAACTCAGGTTTCCTTACTCTTTCTTCTGTGACTTTTATCAACTCTTCTGTGTGTTTACTTTGTATGTTACAAAGTTATCTCACTCTCTCAAATTCAGGAAACACCTCCATCCTCATATCCTGATTGGTCAAGCTCTATGCAGGTTGTAACCAATGATTCTTAATTTTTATTAATAGAAGCATTACATAGGTGTGACATGTTATAGATTTTTGTAACATTTAATTTTTTTTGTGTGTTCAGGCTTATTATGGCTCTGGAGCTGCTCCACCTTTCTTTGCCTCTAATGTTACCTCTCCAACTCCGCATCCATATATGTGGGGAGGCCAGGTCATCTCTAGCTATATACAAAATATTATCAAGATGCATATGGTATTGTAATGATTGCCATTTTATTTAATAGACATTTTTTATGTAAAATTGTTTCAGCATCCTATGATGCCGCCTTATGGGACTCCCATTCCATACCCTTCTGTATACCCACCTGCAGGAGTTTACGGCCATCCTAGTATGCCTATGGTAAGAATGATTTCATTCATGACTTTTGCTTCATCTTGCCTCTTTACACATTTTATAAGCTGTAAAGTGCATATTATTATAATGTTCTCTAGTTTTCATACTTATCATCTTCCTTGCAGACCCCTGGCACTGTGCAGCCAAACACAGAAGTTGAAACAAAGGCCCCTTATGGGAAGGATAAGGTCAACAAAAAGTCAAAGGGGAATTGGGGAAATGGAAAGACTGGAGAGGGTGGGAAGACAGCTTCAAGTTCAGGGAATGATGGTGCAACACAAAGGTTCAATCCTGAACTTAGATTCATAAAATTAATTTTCATTGATTATGATGTATATTCTCGTAGTTTTTGTCATTCTGTTTTTAACTTATAACATAAACAGTGCTGAAAGTGGAAATAATGGTTCATCTGATACAAGCGATGAGGGCAACCAGCAGGTATGTGTTTCCATGTTAGTATCGGCTTTGAGATTTAAAGTATTTACTCGTTTTATATAAATATATGTTGATTTATCAAATCGGTACCTCCAGGAATATTCTGGTGGCAAAAAGGGAAGCTTCCATCAGATGCTCGCAGATGGTGATTCTACATACTTTTACCTTAGTTTTATGTGCATAATTGAGGATTTGCTATATTTTAAAATTTGATTTATGCAGCGAATGCACGAAACAACAATTCTGGACCCAATGTTCAGACATCAGTTCCTGGGAATCCTGTAGCTTCTATGCCTGCTACCAATCTTAATATGGGGATGGACCTGTGGAACCCACCTACTGGATCTGGGTCAATGAAAATGCAACCCAATCATCCTGGTGTCTCACAACCAGTGGCTGCACCACCCATGATGGCTGATCAGTGGATACAGGTATATACAAAAATTAGTTATTTGTTGGTTTCCTAGTTTCTTACCTATGCCCTCCCGGTTTTTAAATGTTAAATTTGTTGTTAACCATGTGTTGATTAACTTAACATACACTTTATCATCAACAGGATGAACGGGAATTGAAAAGGCAGAAAAGGAAGCAATCCAACAGAGAGTCGGCAAGAAGATCAAGGCTGCGCAAGCAGGTAATATATTCTTGTTAAGCCAAAGGGTCAGCGCCCTACAGTCTAAAGATATATTTACTCTGACAAAATAAATGCCTTTCTATAAATGAAGGATATAATGTAAAACTGAACATGTTTAAACATAAGTGATTATCGTTATCTTATAATATTATAATATCCCATTGTATTCTTCAGGCCGAGTGTGAAGAGCTACAGGCAAGAGTAGAGACACTAAATAACGAGAATCACTCACTAAGGGATGAGCTGAAGAGGCTTTCTGAGGAATGTGGGAAGCTTACAGCTGAAAATGATTCAATAAAGGTATCCGTCACTTTCCCTCTATGTATGCTTTTTTCACCGAGTATTGTAGCATTCATGTATAAGGGAATAAGTGTCATTGTTGCTACAACGAATCTGGCTAGTCGGGTCTTGTTGTTCGGTTTAGCCTTGTCTAGCATTCCCAAATCGATATCCAAGTTGCAGCGTATAGAGAAACTGTTAGACGGTGGCCCAAGGCCAAACCCAGGGCACACACTCTAACGATCAAGTCAGTGTTGTCTCAAGATTAACATATTGTATGTATAATGTGTGTGTTATGCATGTATAAATGAGAAGGGAGTATACTGGAGGAGAGAGTACTGCTAACTGGGTGGAGAGAGGCCTCCTATCTTATGGTTGCCCCTTTGATACGTAGGAGGCGAGTATGGGCCGGATCAGGCTCAATGGGCCAAACCTTTCATGTATAGTCCCATACATTAGGGCCCAATTCAGAACTCATGTGATTAGTCATCATAATAACTTTCAAATTACATGACATCCAATGATTTAGCATCACGCCATCTCATTACATCACCTAATTGAAGAGGTGGCATGTTTAATATAACCTTTGATTTTTTTTATATGATTTATTTTCTATGCATAGTCCCAGACATTAGGCCGAGTATAACCTCTGATTATTTTTATATGGACAGGGTGAATTAACTAGGCTATTTGGACCTGAAGCTGTGTCAAAGCTCGATGCACATCTTCAATCTCAAACGAACGAAGGTGACAGTTGACACCAGGACAACAAAGTTACTTATTGCACGTATACATTTAGGTCAACAACCATTCTCGAGTTTTCAAAAGGGATATTGGCTTTAGGATTGTTTGAGGAAGTGCAGCATGCTCTCATACACCAGTTAACCAAGGTAACTGTAACATTGCAAAAGCTTAATATAGAATTCCTGATTCTGATGCCTGTTGTTGTAGAACTTAACATTATACTTGAAGGTCTAGGGATTAGGTGAGAATTATGTGCTCATGTTAACTTATGTTTGTTTGTGAGATATCTATTGTTCAATAAACATTCTAGAATATCTATAGAGTTTGTATCGTCTTTTCTTGCAAGAGCAATATAAGGTTTATTGAGCCAAAAAGTATGAAAGAAAACCTTTAATATTGAAACCGTGGTTTCAAAATTCTGGCGGAAAACTGTAAATTTTAGTAATTGAATCATTCGAGGTTAGGAAAATATGCGAGCTCTATGCGTGTAGAGGCAGGATGATGATAGTTGATGGATGTTGTTGTGTACTTGTGGATCACCTCGACGAGAACACAGGAGGCTGTCGTGTACTGAGGGGATAGCGGGCGGAATCAATGCTAACTTGTAAAAAGCAGTTAAAGTACTAAAACAGCAGCTAAAATACAGACATGAGATGAACAACAGTTAGAGCCAAGTTGCCAACATGGTTGGAGGACAAAGTAAAAAATGAGTCGTCTGATGAATAGAGCAGTGATAGAACCCAAAAATCAAAGGAAACAAAGGATGCAACTGATAACTAGTCGGCTACATCTTTCAATCCAATTCGAGAAGGATTAAATCTCCAAATACTGTTCTAGACCAATTTCAACATAAAACAAGACAACCTACTCTCAATATTAAAACAAGTATATATAACATAAAGTACTACTAACTGCTCCCACTAACTTGAGAACTTCTGTCTCACTAACTCCTTATTTGCTAGCAAATCTGATTGAATTGCTTGACTGGGTCAAATTGGGCCCGAGAACCACACCAGAGCTGCTCACAACAGCTGGGTTCGTATCAAGCAGCAGTTGGTTTAGAAGAGAAATGAGAAAACTACCAATGACATGAATTGAAAAAGAACAATCTGTTGAAATGAGAAGACTTTGCTAAAAACTTCTGTCAATGCTAGGCTCATAAAAGAGAAAACTACCATCGACGCAAAAGCCAAAGATTGCGCCTAAGATGAGAGCGCTTAGAGTTTGTGCGCTTGGTAGATATGCTCGGCCTTCTGTCTCAGATGGTCTCGCGCTTATGTGCACCTTAGGTGTGTTTTGAACTATACAGTAGACTAAAACAAAGCAATACTCATATGCCAATATAACATGTTGATTCCTCAGAGGGTCCTATAACACACTACTCACACTCAATCATGTACGACACAATCCATAACCTGAATCTAAGCTTGCCATTATGCTTGGATACGGAAATCCTGATTTTGAATATTTTTTTTTTGGCATTACATACTTTCTCTTACCAAAATCATTAGTTATATATTTCTCGGTCCAAAAAGTCAATTATATATCACCCCTTTATAAAACATTTATAATATATCAATTTGATAAGAATTAGCTTATTGAATAATTATCTCTTATTTCTATTAAGAAAACTTTTATACATTTTTTTTCTAATATCATTAACTACAAGCCTCTTGTATACATAAAAATATTACATATTCAAATACAACATTTAAATTTTCATTTTAACTTCAATCAAGTTATATTTCCGAATGCAAAAAACAATTTTTACACAATTAGAACACCAACAAATCAATATGTAACTGTCTTAGTAATAATAAAGGTGAAATAATCATTAATAACTTAGTTTTAAATAAATGGATAGATATGTAATATATATGATTAAGAAAAGAAATAACTAATTGATATTTTGAATTAAGAAAATATATAACTAATGGTTTTAGGAAGGGTAATTGTATTCTCTCACGTTTCTTTACAGTTATATCAAGCCACATTCATTTGATGGTAACATACTATGAGCGTAAAAATATTCTTACTATAGTACAGTCTAAGACATTTGGTTAGAAACTTTTGTCAAACAAATTTGGATTTACGTTGTGTCCCTAAAGTCTTTTTGTTTCTTTTGTAATACAGAAGTGTAAAAAATAAAAAATAATAACTAAAAAAGTTGTATTCTAGGGTTTTAACGTAGAGAAATAAAAAAATCAGTAATTTTTCTTTCTAACTTTTCTTTTGTAATGAAAGAAAGTGAATAGAAGAGAAATGAGGTGTTTTAATAGTTTTGTTATTTATCGATTAACTCTTCTATTTAATTATAAACCTAGAGATAAATCTTTAGACTAAAGGATATAGAACTAAAATTATAAATTTTTTTCTCTATTTTGCAACTCAGGAAACATGAAATGATTAACTTACATTGCATCTTTCCTTTTTTTATCTTGTTAATTCAATTTCTTTTTTTTTTGTTTTATTTATTAAACTCATAAACAACGAATTGCAACTTGTTTATAATCTTAAGTATTCTACTTTTGTTTATAATCCAAGAAACAAGTTACCTTAAATCTTATAGTTTTAACAAATTTCATGAATCAAACGAACTCTCTTAAGTGGAGTTCTAATACATTGTGTGGTGTTGGAGCCTGGAAATGCTCTTACACACATCTAGTATAACAAAAAGTCAATAAAAGTGTTATTGATTTCGGTGCATGTGCTGGTGGTTGATGAAAGTTGTGTCACTTGCTTTTGGTTTTTGGTGTTTTAAATCTTTTTGAACATTACAAATTTACAATAGAAGGATACGAAGCTAAAGTATTCACTTTCCAAAGATACTTATAAGGACTTTAATTAGAATTCTAAAAGATAAAAATAAAAGCTGCGTTTCTATGGATCTCATTGCCTCTTTTCTTTCAATTGTGGAAAAAATATGCCTCTTTATAAATGTAAATTTTGAAATTCGCTTACCTACATACCAGTTTATAAAAAACCAAATCTTAAAATTTTGTTTAGATTTGAGGATCAATCGAAGTAACTTGGTGTACCTCCGAAGCCATAAGTGACCGGCATAGGACTATGAAACTGTAACAATTGATCCACGTCACATTGACTCGTATACGCTTGATGTTGACCATACACGAAGACATAAGCTTGATGTGTGTTTCTTGTCTTCCTTGTAGAGTTTGACAGCAGGCATTATCAAAAGGTTGGTCATAGTCAAATAATCTCCAGTTTGAATTTACACAAACAAGATATGAATCCTTGCATCGTAATAACTTTGGTCATAGCGTTTAAAACATTATATATGATACAACTAAACATTACAGGCAACTTGTAATGGTTAAAGCTTTTCCTGTTCTAAGGCTTTATTTCACCGAGCCACAAGGTTCTCCAAGGAGAACTTCAAAGCAAAAGCGTATTTGCCCATACGCGAGGCTACGACACATGGAGGTGAATCAGGAATATGAGGAATAAGGTTGCAAGCTTGAAAGGTAAGCAATGAGTGATCATGCATTGATTTCTGGGCGGTTATTGAAAGCAACACCCATTTGAACTTGTATTGAACCCATTGAGTTTGTATGTCAGGAGTCGAGGATACATGGTATCACGACTCTATATGAATAGAACTTCAAAAGAGTGAGTCGCATTTAACATCCAGCCACAACTCTCGAACCCTGTCATTTGGTTTGCGTGAGGGATGAATAGGCTATTATAATTTGCCAATAGGCACACAATGTATATCTAATGTGACATTAAAACTAAAAAGTCTGTCCATTCATCAGAACTTGCAAAAATTCACAATAAGTTAAGAGAAACCAAAGACAAACTAAAGATCCTAACATGCATCAAACAGTCACTCCAAGCAAAAGCCACGGTAGTAACTTGAAATACAATATAAAACTATCCATCATACTCGCCCTGATTGAACTTATCCTCCGGGTAGAAACTAGCCACCACTTGGTTCCCACCAAACTTCCTTCCGTTTAATCCCGCTCGAGCTTTTGTTGAGCTTTCCGTATCAGCATACTCTAAGAAAACCTACACATATGAAACAAAGAAAAGGTAAAACCAGTGACTGTTGAGTTTGTTTTTATGCTAAATACAATACTGAAAAGACGGGACTGAACTAACCTTGCCAACCCCTGCTACGGGTTCACCATTCGGATTTGGTCGTGGGATGACCACGTTGACTAGGCTACCTGCAAAATTAACATGAAATTAGAGGTCATAAATTACAGATGCACATCAGATATGGACATAAGGAGGTGGTAGGGGAGGCTTCTGTCTGAATGTTAGGGGAAGATTCTTTATAGCAAAAGGCTGTAAAACAGAAAGATAACAAAAACAAAAACAATCAATAGTTTGAAATTTTATTTGTCATATTTATAAAAAAGGATGTCAAAACACAAATAATACTGCTCTCTTACCAAATTTTCCACATTCTGTTTTCATGTCTTCCAATATGTCTTCATAATCTTCATCATTTATTAGCTCTTCCTCGGTTACCACTTGCGTCAAGGATAAAACTTTAGTGGGTGGTGTGCCAATTGCCCCAGGTTGCAGCATCATTCTCTGCAAATACATTAATATTAATCATAGTGCAACTAAGCTAGGGGCATTTGAAAATACTGGTAACACGTTAAAAAATCAAAAAATGGAAAAATAAAAGACGATGTGGGTCGGTGCAACCCGACTCCTTTTTTTATCAGCAAATAACTACAAAAGGGATATAGAACTCACCTGCAACGCAATTTGTTGTTGGGCATGTAAGAGTATGCTTTCCTGTTCAGGCTTTGGTTGGATTTGACCTTGGTTAGCTCGTCTAACCGTAAGGGTTTTGTCACCCATTTTGATACCATTAAGCGCTGCACAAGCAATATCTGTGACAGATAAATCCTGATATACGCAGAATGCATAACCTTTTGAGTTGCCAGTTTCTCTGTCTTTCACGAGATCAAACCCACGGAGAGCCCCAAAAGACTCCAGTAGCTCCCTAACCTGAGCCTCTGTGAAATAGTATGGAAGCCCACCAACAAATATGCGGTCAGGACCCTCAAGCCCACCAGCTGAACCTGGTGTTAGGCCAACAGCAGCTAGGTTCAGGTTGGGACTAGGTTGACTAGGACCAAGGGCGGCAGCTAACGATGGATTGTAATCACTAGGTCTCCGAACTTTCACAGGTGCTCCCTGATAATCAAATCAAAATTTATATATTACAGCAAAATAAATAAAAAGAAAAACATCATCATGCAGGCGCATATCGCTTATGTTCAACCATGCACATATATCATTAATTTCTAGAAAATGCCAGTTAGAAATACCTCAAATATAATGCCATCTAAAGCCATTGCATTACTGCCTCCTCAACAGATCTCATCTCAACAAAAGCAAACTTCTTTTCATGATTGATGTAAACATTGACAACAGCATCACCTGAATATATGCAAAGATTTTAGAATGCGAAGTTAAAAAGTGCAGCTGCTTTATTGATACCAACATGTCACATACTGACCTGGACCAGCAGTATTTCCACCAATTGCGGACATAACGTGACTAAAGAAGGTTGCCACAGTCTGCAAAGAAGATAATGATCAGAAACATTGGCATACAATCGGATTAAGCTACAAACGAAAACAAATTAACATGTTCAGTGGATTTATGTTTTTCTGTCCATAACAAACACATATTTACATACAATAGCAATCAAGTTAACATGGATCAACAGAATTGACATAAAATATCATAGAACATGAAGGATTAAAATAGACCTGTTCATTAGCACTTGGAGAAAGTCCACCAACATAAACCCGCCTTGCATGTCTAGTAGCCTGCAGCATTTATAAGAATGTCAAAACTTCAAACAAAAGAAGATATAAAAAAAGACATAAGTAAAAAAAATACAAAGTAAAAATAACTATATCATACAACCTGCTGAGTCATTGCTTGAACCGGCATAACAGGAAGAGCTCCAAACTGCAAATGGATAGGGGATAAGAAATGTAACAAAAAATACAAAATGAAGTTTCAACTATGAATCAACATATAGATTCACATATTACCTGGCCAGATGCCAACGGAAACATGTTCTGGAACATTCCAGGAATGGCTGGGGTAGCCCCAGGGACCTGACCTGTAAGAACTTAAATATTAACATCCCAGAAAGTATAAAATTCAAAAACGTTAAACCACAGCAATATGAGTTTATCGACCAGGGTTATAAAAATCCATTTGTTTAAGAAAACTTCTAGAACCTTGCATGTATCAAGAAATGAAAAGTTATTTATTCCACATTCATGCAATTCCCAGTTGAAGACAAACAAGACCTATCATACCATTGCCCTGATCCTTCCTTGTACAAATAAGCTACAGAAGTCTGCTCACACCCATTCTCAGCACAGTGGGGCTAGTAGCCCAACATTGCCTTCTTAGATATAAAACAAAGCAAAGAACAAACAGAAAACACCAAACACAAGACAAAAACAAAAGCTCTCTTAGATCAGGATTATGTCACTAAGTAAACAATAAAGAATTGTGAAACCTCCAGTTTAGGGATGATGGCACTTGGACTCTGTGGGTTTGGTAGTAAAAGAACTAAATTTGCTTACCAAAATAACACCATGCATTTTGGTATGAACTTTCCACACTATATCAAAGACAAAAATAAAAGTTATCAAGATAAGTAACGCAGTTACAAATGGTGGGACATGTACCTGGAGTAACAGCAGCAGCACCAGCCAAGATTGCAGAAGCTGGAGGAGCCATATCAAAACCACTAACTCTTTTGCTGCTACAAACATCAAAGAGCAAGTATGAGTTTATTAAGCATGTATATGTGCATACTACAGGTTATAGTAAACAAAATAGCACATATAAGATGGGTGACCCAATATGGCTATAAATGAAAAAGTCCACAGCAAATTTAGCAAACAGAAGAAGTAACTCACAAGTTCCATATCCAATAACATGTTCCCCCATGACCCACGTGATAAGTAACATTTGTATTTAATGATAACTTAGAAGTTTATGAAGATGCAGCTCAAAAAACAATTAGGTTGATGGAAGCTTTTCTAAAGATAAAGTTAATGCCACACAAAGAAAAGGATGACAAATTCAGATCGTAAACACTGTTTCTTGCAATATTATTCCATCATGTACAACTTACAAACACTTACTAGTGTGCAATCTTGCAAACTAAACATAAGAGTTATAAAAAAATTATATTTACGACAAAAATAGACAAAAAAATCTTAACCTTCAACACTTCTATTTATGAAGTAATATTTCTGGATCATAAAGTAGCATGACGTTCATAAAGTAACAGCCTAACAGGAACACCTAATACTTTAATAAACGACCATCATATCCACATGAAGTTTAAACATAATATAATGAAAAATGAGTACCAAAATGATTAAAGACATGCCTAAACCTTACCTTTTGGAGCGTGAACGAGACCGTGACCTTGATCTATGTTCAGATTTGGCTCTTGAGCGAGAACGAGACCGACGTCTGCTACGCCTGTCCTCTCTGTCTCTGTCATAATCTCGCCGCCTGTAAGGAATCAATAAGTAAACCAAGCAACCAACCACAAAAATGAGTAATAAAGCTAAAGATATTACGATGAAGCTTTCAAGCATACTCAACTACAGAAACAAATGAAAAAAAGCCATATGTGCCAAGAAAGAATAGGAATTAACCACATTACCTGTCATAATCTCGACCCCTGTGATAGTCATCCTCGTCTCTATCTCTATCTCTGTCCCTTTCCCTTCTCTCACTCCGTTCCCTGCGACGATCCCTATGTCGATCACGATCCTTGTCTCGGTCCTTTTCTCTGTCCCGATCTCTGCTCTTTTCTCTGTCCCTGTCCCTTTCTCTACTTCCCCGCTCCCTATCTCTCTCTCTGTCTCTATCACGGTCCTTATCTCGCCCTCTCTCCCTGTCCTTTGACTTGCTTTTCGAGGACTCTCTTTCAGAGTCACGAGAACCACGCTGCAAACAGCAATACATGTACATACTTATAAGTATTCTCACATAAGATCATAATAATATATCATAAAAGCACACTCCAAACCTGTAAATTGCTAAACAATCCTGTTCCTAAGTCCTAACATTAGTTGCATTAACACCAAAGGTCCCAACGGTGTATGGTGTGTACATGGTCGTGTCCTCCCCATGAGGTTAAGCTCCTCATGGCGTTAAGGATTCGGGTGCCGTGATGAACAATGGTTTAGATTAAAAACATGATTAGATGAGCGCGCGTATTTTCCGTTCTAAAAAAAGTACATACATTGCAAACAAAACCTTTGAAGCAATTCTTAAGAAAACTTTAACCCATATCACCCCTAAAACATATATTTGCAAGACTTTTATCAAAAAAAATATATACTCAAATGGGTGCATAAGTTTTAAGGAACTTTCCATGTAAGATAGCAGATTTTATCTATTTCAACTAGAGTTTCAGCATCACCCAGTCCACAAAAATCAAATATAAAATAGGCTAGTGTTACTTTCTGTAATTTACTGTTTCAACAAAAATACTAAAAAAAATACAACAACAAAGCATAAGCTAAATGCATATCTTTTCTCCCATGATAATAAGCATTTCAAAAGATTATAGTTGGATTAAAACTTTATCCAAGATAATAGCATAAAAGTCCAACTTTTCAATAAAACTGTTCGAAGTAAAACACAAATACGATCTCTAAACTTATCAACATTCAAAATCGAGCAGTCGTTCCTTCTATACTCAAGGAAACGCCCACGATTTCCATCCAAAATTACAAACGGGGAAGAAACCTTCAGCATGTCAATTTTCAAAACCTAATTCAAAATTTGCTAAAAATTCAACATAAAAACGCTATATGCATCACTATGGTTAACGCGAGAACATTTAACCAATTCATACTCCTAATTTCAATCTTAAAATCATCACAAACCAACTTACGCAAAATGTCCTAAATTGTAACATCGATACTTTCCTGGAATCCTAAAACATGATCTGCTCAACTATCGGTAAATAAGAAGATATTAAAATATTCCATACCTGTGACTTAGAATCGCTAAACTCCGTCCCGCCGCCACCACCACCACCACCACCACCGTCGCCGCCGTGGTTGTTATCTCCGGCCGGCGGCGATGAGTCTCCGCCACCGATGTTTTCAACATATTCTCCGTTACCCTCGTATCTTTCTTCGTAATCCGTCATCCTCAGATTTCTCCTTCGGCTTGATTTTCAGATCTCGTTGTGTGTCTATGATTATCGTATGAGAAACGATGTGTTCCGTTGTGTTAAAGTTTTAGGGCTTGCAGATTGAATGTGTGGCCGTACGATGCGTTATTTATACCCTGGGCCAATATATGTATTTTAGTCGGTTTATTATCAAGAATTTTATAGACCCTTTTGTTGCTATTGGTTAGATTTATTGATGGACTAAAATTATTACTCCGATGTGTATGATTAGTCTTTCTTTCGAACAAAACTTTTTGTCAAAATTTTAGTGATTAATTCTTATAATATGATATGTGTTTTAACTCTAGCAAATATAATATACGTTAAATTTATGAGAAAAATATTGATGTTTGAAAAAATTATATAAATAGTCATGTCTTGTATATATGTTTGAAGAAGCAAGAGACAAACAAATGATCCATCGTCTAGTCATGATTACCACAATACAAACCAAAGGCATTGAGTTTAGCACTGCATCTTTACTTGATGATCTACCATTCATTTTCTTCACAATACAGTAAATTTTCATATACAAAAAAGGTGCAATGTGGCGGGACAACAATATACGTCTGACATAAATTTTTAATTTTTTGTTAATTTTATAGCAATTTTATAAAATTTTATCATATTTTTTCTAATGTAAAATTTAAAACATCAAATAAATGGATTTTGTATGACGACTTGTACATTTATACATTAACTTATTGTACCTTACAAAATAAATATTGGTTCAGCGAAAATTTTACACCAAAATGTTTAAAAAATACACATTTACAATTATAGTATCAAAAAGTTTTTAAATATGATAGATTGATATAACGGAAATCTTAAAGCAAATTATGTTTTTTTTGTTTATGGGTAGATAATGTAAAATTTTATGTAATTTGTAGTAATTATAAGGTTATTATGTAATTAATTGTAACGAGTAATTTGTAAATAGTATTAAACATACTATTTACCTTAAAAATAGATGTAATTTATGCATTGAGTGTAGTAAATGTTTTTAATTTAATAATATCTTAAAATATCATTCTTATATATTTTATATATAGTATAGATTACATAACTGGTCAACGATTTTTTAAAATCAACTTAAAAAATACATCTTTTTTATTAAATTGAGTCACGCTGGTTATTTGACAGTCTTTTAATCAGTCTTTTAATAGTTTAGATGTCTGAATGGTTCAGTAATTAATGATTCAAACTGTTTGTTTTGTAATCAAATGTTTGAATGATTAAGACATTTGTTTCTAAATTGTTAAGCATTATATTAATATCGAATGATTAAAAGGTTTAATGTTGAATGGTTAAGACTTCTTACCTGAATTAATTAGATATTTGTTTTTGAATAGTTAAGCGATATATTAAATTTTAATGGTTTAGATTTTGTATTGATTCATCGCTTAAAGATATTTGTTAACCGGCGGTCCATCAACAACGAGTCTACCCTATAGCTCGAGCACACAGTCCTGGTTCGTTTATTAAACTTCCTTCAAAAGCCACCCGAGTGGCTCACGGTGGACTCGAACCACTCACCCACAAACACAACCACCACAACCACAACCACTCACCACCGATGAAGTGCCCCTACTGCACGGCGGCACAAGGGCGGTGCACCACCACCACCACCGGCAGACACATCACCGAATGCATCTCCTGCGGCAGAGTTGTCGAAGAGCGCCACACCCAACCCCACCACCTCTTCCACCTCCGCGCCCACGACTCCCCCCTCTGCCTCGTCACCTCCGACCTCCCCACCCTCCCCCACTCCGCCACCGCCACCGCCACCACCACCGCATCCGGCGAAGAAGACGAAGAAGACCCCTTCGAACCCACCGGATTCATCACCGCCTTCTCCACGTGGTCGCTCGAACCCTACCCGATCTTCGCCCAATCGTCGCTCTCGTTCGCTGGTCACTTAGCAGAGCTCGAACGAGTGCTGGAAACGACGTCGTCGTCCTCCGCCTCCGGGCCGTCGGTGGTGGTGGATAACCTTAGGGCTTATTGCAGATTATTGATGTGGCGTCGATACTTAGGTTGGATTATGATATTTCGGATCATGCGTTTCAGCTTTTTAGGGATTGTTCGTCGGCGACTTGCTTGAGGAATCGGAGTGTGGAGGCGCTTGCGACTGCAGCTTTAGTGCAAGCGATTCGTGAGGCGCAAGAGCCTAGAACACTGCAGGTATAGAAATGAATCAAATGATTGATGGTGTTTGATTCGATTGTATATGTGAAATTCTTAGGGTTAGGGCTAATTGATGTTGATTTTCTGTTGCTTCTGTTCAATTGAGCTGTGAGATTGAAGATTTGGAGCACAGGGTTGTCAATTTGTGAACACTTGTAAGCATGTACAGACTTTGAGATACAATGTAGGTGAATTAGGATAGAAAAAACCTTACTGATAGTTTAAGCAACAACTCAACAAGTGAAATGCAAGTATGAAAGAACTAGGATGTTTTACTTGTTAGGTCTGGAACTGATTATGTGCTATATTGCTATCTCACGAACACATAATCAGAGAAGGAAAAACGGAGCACACAGATTTAATGCGGTTTGGTTGGTGTGACTTGCGTCCATGGGCGGCGACTAGGTTTATATAATTACTCAGGTGCTCAAGGACTTACAATGCCCTACCCATCCAAACATAATTGAATATTAGGGTAAATAACTTTGAGAACAAGAAAAGATACCCGATTAGGGTTAGGGCCCGGCTGCCCCCGTGGTCTCAGTCAAAGACTCCGCAAAACCCAACATGAGCGAATAGGCTGATATGGAATCGAAATCGAGTTGCCAATAAATTACAAAATTATTAGAATATACTAATCATGGTCATGGGTGGTTGTCAAACAGGAAATCTCGATTGCAGCCAATCTACCTCAGAAAGAGATCGGCAAGTACATCAAGATTCTTGGAGAAGCTTTGCAGCTAAGCCAGCCTTTAAACAGCAATTCGATCTCAGTGCATATGCCTCGATTCTGCACTCTTCTCCAGCTTAACAAATCCGCGCAGGTATGAAAATAGTTTCAAATATCAGGCATTATGATAATTGTACACCAGTGAAGCGCTTGCCTAGAGGCAAGACACAAAAAAAAGTGTACGCCTGAGACAAGATAGCGCAGCTGGATAGAAAATGTATAATTGGCATTGAAAGTTGTTACTAATCCCAAGTATGATGTAGGACTAATATAGTTAGCCGTTAGAATTATCCAACTAATATCAAATTTTTAAATAAAACTTTCTTTTAAGATCACCCGATTAAAATTAAATCTAATATAACTAGTTGTATAATGTATAGTACATTTATCATACCTAATGTTGTGAGAATTCGTGGCAAAACAGAGCACCAATTTTACATTACTGAGTCACCTAGTTTTAGTCAGTAACAAACACAAGATACTGGTGAAATTGTTTGTAGTACACAAGCTTTCTCAATTTATTTTCTTAAATAGGCATTTCTAGAAATTTGATCAACAAACAAAGATTTTATGCTAATCCAAATGTAGAATTTGTTTGGATGTAGAGTCTTAGACAAACTTTTAAGAAAAGTTGCGTTCGGTCCAGACACTTGTAACTTAGAGTCTTAGACAAACTTTTAACTTCTTTTATTGTTGTATAGACTGGAATATAGATTATGGTGCTCTACTCAAGCATCATTTGATACTCTAGGTTACATAAACTATAACAACATTAAAAAACTGGAAAAAGAAATCCTAATACGACTTAAATTTTGAAAATTAGGGGGTGCTGTACTTTTGGCAGACTGCCTCTAGACCAAAGCAATTGATACTAGACATTAGACCATGTTTCCTCTTTTTGTAACAGTATGTTGTACGCTTGTTCCAAATACTCCACAGGGAGTGGTGGTTAACCCTTTTACTTAGAAATGGCTTGATTCAGGTTAAATCTGTTGACTATAATTTATCATGTGGGTAATCTTTAATAACTTGGCTAAAACAGAATAGGCCAAATGTGTTAAACGGTTCAAAATTCCCACATCTTATATTGCTTTGTGACTTTGTCAAAAATTTAGAGTAATATTTTTTATAATAAAAATCATATTCAATACATTACTTGTTTATAAATTCAAGAAAAAGGACCAAAAAAAGTTGTTGGCCTACCAAATTGATCCGTTTTGTCACACATTAAAGCTATCATTTTGACCTGTTACCTTAGTTTAAAAAAGCGCTATGAGGCGCTAGAGGCGTTTTCCCGGGCGTTTCGTTTCACCGAGGCACTGCCTGTACACGAAGCGCTCTGAGGCGGCGCTTCAGGAGGGAAACGTGAGGCGACATAAAGCAGCGCTTCATGTATTTGACCTTTTTATTGGGTCTTTTTGTTTAAATGGTCAAATTGGTTAAATATTGGGTCTTTTTATTCTGGCCCATCTCTCCCTATTTTAATTCTATTGCAGCCCAACCAACCAATCCATTTAAACAAAATCAAAATAAGTTAATTTTAGAGCCCTAAATTATCAACTTTGGTTCTTCTCCAATCACAGCAGTCAGCAGCTGCGTTTTCTGCAACCTTCGGTTCTTCTCCATCTTTTGCGACATCAGTTCTGCTTTTTTAAAATGTTTAATTATGTTCTAAAGTTTAAATTCTAAGTATGTTTTATGTTTATGTTTTGTGTTTATGATTATGAAGTGAAATGTGTCATGCATAATAATAATACTATTATTATTTTTAATTTTATCGCCTCGCATACGCGTAGCACCTCAAATTTTGCTACCAAAGCGCTTCGCCTCGCCTCGCGTTTTTTTAAACCAAGCCTGTTACTCTAACCTACCAATCGGCCAGTTTTCACCTTTACCATGAGTTTATGCAAAACGCCTCGTTAACACCAGCAAAACAGAATTTCAGTTCCCTAGCCGTTGGACTTTACACTGATTTGACCCAAGGCCTCGTACCACCAGGACATCAGGCCTAATGAGATTGAAAATGATTATTGTATCTTTAAAATAGTTGATTTATGTGAAAACCATAACTGCGCAACTCTTTTTACAGGAACTTGCAACTCATATCGGTGAAGTTGTGATCAACAAGTGTTTCTGTACACGTAGGAACCCGATTAGCATCTCTGCAGCCGCCATATATTTAGCCTCGCAACTAGAAGATAAACGCAAAACACAAGCAGAGATTTGTAAGGTCACTGGACTTACTGAAGTCACTCTTCGAAAAGTCTACAAAGAGCTGTTGGAAAACTGGGATGACCTTCTGCCTTCAAACTACACGCCTGCTATACCCCCCGAGAAAGCTTTTCCGTCTGCCACAATTGCTTCAGGACGTTCTGTGTCAACACTCAGAATCAATGATGGTGTAGATGCTGAAATCAAACCTGTAGAAGGTAGAGATAACACTAACAATGACCTGTGGAAGTTTCAAAGTCAAAGTGTCACAAGTACACAAGAAATGGATGCAGATGGTGGTGGTGGTAATGTTGGTGGCTGGCGGTGATGCAGCAATGTGGCCTCTGTCGGTCTTTTGGCGGCTGGCGGTAACGCTGCATGTGGCCTCTGTCAGTCTCTTCTTCTCACGCCGATGTTAAATCGTTGCAAAAGCTGGAGACGGTGTCAGAGATCTTAACAAACATGGTAATGGTATTGAAGTTGATGTTTCTGATACAAGTTTTGTACATAATGTGTATTGTCCTTTGTGTGATTGTGTCTCGTGTTCGTGTGTTGTGTATTTCAAAAATATTGTTGAATGAAAAATATATCTTATAAAATTAAAATAATAATAAAAAGTTGCCCCTCTTTTACATTAGTATGTTACTATATTAGCATGGGTGATGGGTGATAAATAGTATATTTTTTATGTTCTATAAATTGATCACAAACATTTTGCACTTTGAATTTTGATATTGGTGTTTTTTTTCTTTTTTTAATTTTTAATAGTTACTCTACAGATCCCTGATCATTAATCAAGTTTATAACATAACCTTATGGATTTATTGCTTTTAAAAGTTGATCATAACTTTTATACTTTGAAGTTTTGTCATTAACTTTAATTAAACTTACAGTATAAAGATATCTTTAACAACTTTTATCGTATGTTTTGATGTAAATTTTAACATAAGAACAAATGTTCAAATTATCAAAACTACTTCATGATTCAAATGATTAATATATAGTTGTAATGCTCTTTCTTTAACTGATAAAATTTATTTTATAAAGCACTTGGTCGTAACGAGCTGGTTATGTTTACTAGTTACAACTTAATAACTTTATATGCAAATAGTATTGGCATACTATTATAAAAATGAAGATAATATCACAAATTAATATTTGATCAATATTTTTTAAGCTAAAACAATACACAAATTAAAATAAAAATAAAAAATAATTCATCACACAAGTTATCCTCAAAAAAGGACCCCTAAGAATCTAATGTTTAAAAGCAAGCAATAGTTTGAAGTATCAAAACTTTCAACTTTCTGGTATAAGTTGTTGGGCATGTCCTTGGAGTTTACACTGTCATCATACTTGTGGAATAACATACTTTCCTGCTCTTGTTGAAAGATGGTTTTGCGAGCTGGTTGTCGTTAATGTCTTTGGTATCGACATACCTCCGGATATAACAATTTCTGTAAACACGACATCACTTGTAATCAGTTCAACATGGCTTTAATTAGATGCGAATATATCATGCTAACTGGGTGATGAGTCAAAACAAGAATATAGAAACGGTTAAAGACTAGTCTTCTTTAGTAGTAAATACTTTTTTGCACTTAAAAGACTATTGCTAACAATTAGTATAGCAATCTAAATCTTTAAATGAAGACATTAAAAGTAGACTTTAGCAACTTCTAAACTGTTAAGACTTATTTGATTGTTTTCTCTTTTGAACAACTTTACAAAGTGTTTTTATTTGACACATAAAAATATAAAACACAAGGACTAAATGGATCTAAAGCGCCATCTCAAGCATCAAAAATTTAACTTTAAGATAAAAATATCAAATCTCTTACCTATCCCTTCTCGAACAGAGATATTAGGCCTCATAACATCTTTGGAGTTGACAAGAACTATATCACCCATATAAAGGTGGTTGGTTGGCACATAACGCAACAAAGCTCCTCACCACCCAAATTCTTCCGAAGGACAAGAGTCGATGTTATGAATCCGAATGCGTATTCTCCAGCACTTGGATGCCGTATGATGGCAACTTCCTTAAATGCATTTGAACCTTGACCTAATGAAGTTACAATTCATGCCATGTTAAATGTCTTTTTGAAAGTTAGTGAATAATCTATTTCATATGATACATTTTTGAGCATCTAGGTTTGAACTCAAAATATGTGAGCTGTTATGGAACAATAGAATAATCTATTTCGTAGGCCATTTTAAGTAATTGAACATATATCAACCTGATTTACTAAAAACAACTTATTTTACTCTACGGGTAATATCAGAAACACTGATCTTCATTCAAATATTCAGAAGTGCTTATATGCTTTACATAACACTATAAACAGATAGTTTATTTAAATAAGCAATCTCATATAAAGGTTGAGTTGAAACTTATGGGTTGGCCTGTAAACATTTTTTTTTATTTTTTTTAGTTTGAGTAATATGATTGAGTTGATTATGATAACAAACCCATACTATTACATTATCAAAAGAAAATTCTTCAAATTAGGAGGTTGGATTAGTTGTAAAATACTGTTTTCTAGTTTCACCATGGATGTAGATCTCTAATTTTGTCTGTTTCATCTTCATTTTTTAAACTCTATTATGGATTTCATAGTTCTATTTATAAATCTAGGAAGAAACTAATAAAAATAAACCACCGGTGCTTTGCAGCTTTGCTCACTTCACCTGAAGTTTTCAAAGGAAAAAAAAGCAACTAGAGCATACTAGATTGAACTTTGGTCCAGTGACTAACCTGGAGATATAGCAACACTGATTTGTTTAGAAGCCGCATAGATATAACTCATGAAAGGCATTTTTTCTATTATAAGCTCTCCTAAACTGAGAAGATTGGTTCCCAACCACGAAGACATGAACACGCCAACCAAAAATATGAACGTAATGGATGTCACGAATCCCAGACCTGTGAAAAAGCAGTTTATATGATGAGACGATACAAAATTGTTTAAACAGAGTCGCGTGTTTCTTATTACATACTGAAATTTAATGAAAAATACGATGATGATGTAATTATGTTGTCCTCGAATGTGTGAAGTAGCAGAAATCATGAGCTAGTGAACTAAGTACTAACCGAATATATTAATTCCCAGAAGAGCGTAGAACGGGGAGAAAAATCCATCCACAAAATGAATGAACCACCAAGTTACATAAAATGTGATGGCTATGGGAAATAAGATGACACTGCATAAGAATTAGCTATTAGCAATAAACCATTGGTACTAATTTAACAAGACATCATCATTATATATGTAAAAATACTAGCAAAGGGTGAGAAAGACTATAATTAACCATATCTTTCAACTGCTATATATGACAATCTTTCAATGTGCAACAACAGAATAAGAAAACATTGTAAGACATGATGAAATTTAGTTGCTGGTGAGAGAACTAACCATCCACTCATGAACTTTTTTGATGCCCAGCTGTGAAGAACTTTGACTAATGCCTGCACATCAGAATAAATCTATTAACATTTGCACCTTGTTATCTCTGTATTGTGATAAAAACATGATGAACGAATAGCCAAAAACATATATAGCACCATAAAACAACATTAAAACAACAAGGTCCATTGAAAAAACACCATGAATCGTTGAATCAACGAACATTACCACACACACAACTTATGACCTAGCATCATCAATCAAATCACGTATCAAAACACCAATTTCTTTTACACAACACATCTACAATACGTTACGATCATATGAACAATCGATAACACAATCGGTTGAAGATCGAGAACCTCTTTGCCGGACTGTCGTGCGGATGAGGGGACTCCGACGGGAGGTGAATCCATCGGCGACGGCGATCTGGAGTCACCGTTAGTCTCCGTAAACACGATCCTTGTATAGGAATCAAACGTTGTAGATCGATGTCTTTCTTTCTCGATCCCATTGTTGTTTGATTTCTTCCCGCGAAAGTATGGTGGTATGCAAGTGATAACGAACTCTCATGCATTTGGTTTTGTACGTGTGAGAGTAAGTTACGGAAACGGTCCCTCGAGTATTGAATATTGATTAGTTCTAACTTCTATTACTTACCTAAAGTTGACGGGTAAGAATTTAGTGACGACGTGCTCAAAGGCCTTTTTCAACTCGGGCACCTAGCGGCTCGAGTAAGAACTCAAAGAACTGCTTAGAGTTTTTCATTTTGTTATATTGTTAAACTAGATTAATATCTCGTGTATTACACGGGTTAAATAAATAAAATAATAAATAATTAGTAATAAAAATTTATGCATTATAAAACCATGTTTAAAAATAAAATTGATTATAATTGCATATGAATAGCTATTTCAAGTAATAAGCAATAGATAGGTTATAAATAGATATATAAATAAATAGATAGTCTAGAAACTCATTTATTAAACGGATTATAGTTAATAATAAACACAAAAAGTTAAAGTATGATATTTTAATATAAGATATGTATAAAATTATATATATGTACTTGTTTAAGAGATAAAATAATTATAATATTTTTAACTATCTTATCTAAATAGTTTTATTTTTAAATATTTGTTTTAAGATTTTCTTATAAAAATTTATTGTTTATAAAAATCTTGTTTATTAAAAACTCAAGTTTTTAATTATCCTGGTTGTTTTAATAAAACTGCTTTTAAAAAATTTTATATTTTTATAATTATTTTAAAAGGTGACTAATTTAAAATATTTTATTTCAAAAGGTTCAATGTTTTAGAAAAGACATGTTTTATTTTTTTAATAAAATTCATTTTTAAAAACATAGTTTGATTTTAGAAAATGTAAATAAAAGAAAAATATATCAATTGATCAAATTAATTTTTATGAAGAAAGAGAAATTATTTGAGTGTTTAAATTATTTTAGTAATTTTTGAAGAGAAAAATAAGATGATGATGTTTATAAGAATGACAAATGTGAAAAAGATGATTTAAAAAGATAACAAGTGATAAAAGAATCTTTTTTTTATTAATATTTATAGATATAGATGTAATAAAAGGGAAAAAAAAACTTGTGGAAGTTGTGTATTGACGGCTTGTACGCAAAGCTTTAAACCTTGTTGTTTTTGTCGTATAATATAATTTCAGTAAAATTCTGCAAAACATTTAACAATCCATTCAGTTTGTTTATGATATCTATTCTCACTACAGGTGGCAAACCTCATTTACCAACATTTCCAACGCATGACACGTGTCAATCTTCTCAAGACACGTGTAAGCCTCTTCAATCCACATCACCACCAGCATCATCATAAAAGTTAAAACCATGGTCTCCCAGTTACCAATTTAAGACCCCAACTAACAAGAGATGTTCACCGCCATCAAATCGGTTCAAACCAAACCCACCGTCTCTACTCTCTTCGGAAGCTCAAACAAGTTCGCCGGAAAAGCATCTCCGATCACCGGAACCCTAAGATTTCAGCGAGCATCCGCCGGAAAAGAAGAGCCTCATAATAACATGGAGAAGAAAGAACAACCTCATGAAGATGAAAAGAAAGGGTTCGTATTATGTTATCACTTCAACTCTATTTCTTTTATACTTGTACATGCTTAGAAGACAATTTTGGATATCAAGAAATTTATAATATGACTACAATAATAATTTTATTCCCCTGACACCGGACGTAGTGGCTCATGCCATTAACGTCTTAGTAAAAAGGTGCTTTAAACTCATGTTTACGCGAACACTTGGACGGTTTTAGAAAAGATGGAATGAATTATTCTTTTCTCATAATAAGTGAAAATATCATAGATTTTTTAACAAGTTTAAAAATATTTTAAGTTAATCACTCATGCATATTTTTTTAAATTAAACCATCAAACGATCAAATCGAAAAAGGTATTTTCTAACTGAGTTAAAAAATATAACCCATATAAAAATATGTTATGATTTTTAACTTTTATAAAATCTAAGAACTGAGTTATCTAATTGGAACTTCTTTTAAACTTGAATTACCCAATAGGAATATTTTTTAAAATTGTTACTTTTTACATAGATACACTTTTAATAAATCTATAAACCAAAAAGAGCATTAAACATATCACACTTAATTTAAAATGATTTTAATTTATATTTGTCTAGAGTTTTATTTTAACTAAATAAACAATTACACAGTCTATTTAAAAAAAATTATATAAAAAGTGTCACAATATATAACAAATCTTCTTTTATTTTATGTAAATTGTATTTATTTATGGTGATATGTATTCGATGTCGATTTGTGTGTGTGAATCTTTTTTGGGTGGAATTAGGGACGTGATGTCGCATTCCTTTGGTGAAGGATACGCGACGAGGTCCGATGAGGAAGGTTTTGGAGGAATTTATGGAGGTAACCAATCGCTTTCACGTGACGATGAAGATAAGATTGTTCATGGCAATTCCCCTGGTAGATTTTGTAGTTCAAATTATGGATTATTATTAAGGTTTTTGTGGGTTTAAATGAAACTATGTTTAATTGTTCATATTGATGTTTGTGGTTTTGTAGAGTATGATAAGACGCAGGGGAGTGAGGTGAAAGAGAAGGAGAAAGCTCGAAACCAGACACAGGCTAGCTAACTCGTGAAGACGGTCGTGCAAAGTTTCTTGTTTTTGTTTTTTGTTTTTTGTTTTTTGTTTTTTGTTTTTTGTTTTTATTATTTGGTTATGTGGTTTAAGTTTATGATGTTAAGTTTCATTTGGTTTAATATAGTTGAAACAGAAATATATTACTAAGCTTAAGACTAGTTTAGGGGGTTAAGCTTATCGTCTAGGCTCATCGAGCTCTTGAGTGCGATCTTGATGTTTTTGGTTTACATATGTTCTTTAAAATATTATACGAGACGATACTTGCTATTTACGTACACAAAGAGTGTATTTATGTGGTTCTTTGTCATTAAGAAAATAACGTTGATGATTAGTTGATGTTGAACTTAAATGATATGTAGTGGACTTCTAATCCAACCGTTCCAAAAACCATCGTACGTCTCGTATGACATCATATGCGTACGTCTCGTATGACATCATATGCGTACGTCTCGTATGACATCATATGCGTACGTCTCGTATGACATCATATGCGTACGTCTCGTATGACATCATATGCGTACGTCTCGTATGACATCATATGCGTACGTCTCGTATGACATCATATGCGGCGTGAAACAAAGAGAATTCAGCTTTGTCAGTAAGCTATACGCCACATACAGCCTCATAGCGACCTCTTATGCAACATATATAAAGGTTATATGGTGCGGATAACAAATTTCGATATTAATTATGAAGAAAAATTCAAGCGACTGTTAAAAAAAGGATTATACGTCGTGACAAATGGGATGGTATTGACATGTTTGATTTATTTCCAAGCAATGAAATAAGCAAAAAGTTATCAATTCGCTCTATTCTTTTTTATTCGGAATAGGCTATTTGCATTTTGCATACATAGATGTATACGGGCACATAAACACTCTCATAAACATTCGGAATACTCTATAATAAAAGAGTAACTAAGATGTATATAATAAAAGAGTAACTAAGATGTAACATGACACTCTCATGTTACTTTTTAAAAATATTTTCCCGTCTAAACTAATATATTATTTTAGTTAAGTTTTTTTATTTTAAGAAACCAAATTAATAGTAATAATTCAATTTGTTTTGAATTTAAATTTTTTATATTATTTAGTTGTGTAATAGTATTGTTTGAACTATACATATTTTTATAGCCAAAATAAGATTCAATTTATAAAAGAAAACTAAAAAGAAAAAATATTTATTGATATATTTATACATTTTAGGTTAGTGTGATTTTAAGACGAGTTATTCAATTTTACAGGGTCAATTGTATGTTATATTATTCAAAAACGTATTCGAATATTTATTACTTATAAATGTAATTTTTTATTTTATATTTTTATAGTTTAATCATATGAAATATTTTTATAAATTATATTGTTTTTATATTGTCAACATGTGTATTATATGAGTTTTACATTAATATTATTAAGTGCAAGATGTGTTTAAATGTTCATTTTGCAATCGATTAGTGTGATTTCGACCATATATCTAATTACATATCTAATCAGGAGGTATTCCACCTAATCAAGTTACCTCTTTTTATTAATTCTCATTTTCTCTCTCATTGGCATCCCGTAACCAAGCAACAAAACAAGCCACCGAATGCCAAATCAACATTCCCGCAAAGAAAGATGATGAATACTACTAGTTGTTACATACAACTAGGTTAGTTTTTCTTGTATTACACGGAGTGAATAAATAAAATAATAAATTATTTATAATAATAATTTATGAATTATAAAACCATGTTTAAATATAAAATATGATTATAGATAGATAGATTTATTGATAAATAAATAGTCTAGAAACTCATTCATTAAACGGATTATAGTTAGTAATAAACACGAAAAGTTACAGTACGATATTTTAATATAAAATATGTATAAAATTATATATACGTACTTGTTCAAGAGATAAAATAATTATACTATTTTTAACTCTCTTATCTAAATAGTTTTATTTTTAAATATTTGTTTTAAGATTTTCTTATAAAATTTATTAAAAATCTTGTTTATTAAAACTCAAGTTTCGAATTATTCTGGTTGTTTTAATAAAACTACTCTTAGAAAATTCCATATTTTTTATATTATTTTAAAAAAAGATGATTTAAAATATTTTGTTTCAAAAGGTTCAATGTTTTTGAAAATATATGAATTTTATTTTTCTTAATAAAATTTATTTTTAAAACATAGTTTGATTTTTAAAAAAATATAGATGAGAGAGATAAAAAAAATTTATCAATTGACCAAATTATTTTTTATAAAGAGAAATAAATTGTTTGAGTATTTAAATTACTTTTATACCCTTTTGGAGGAAAAATAAAGTGAGTAGTTTAAAAGAATGACAAGTGTTAAATAGATGGTTTAAAAAATGACAAATAACAAAAAAAACATTTTTTATTAGTATCTATAGATTAGTTGATTGTGGAGTAGAAAATTATTAACTAAATGATATCCACCAGTGAACTTTCTAGTGTTGCAACCAGTTTACATATATAGTTATGTATACTTATCATCATAATGAATACTCTTTGGAAAATAAAAATACTACGAACTCCCATTTTATATCATGATGCAACCATATTTTCTCTTTTTAAGCACGCTATGTTTAATAGCAACTATGTGCAACCAAAACTTGTTTTTTCAGTTCTTAGAAATACTTATATAGGATTCTTTTTTTGGAATGTTTAGTCAAAATTTAACAAATACGGTATTATATATATAAAGAGAGAAGTTGTTTGACAATCTTATGTTGAGTCGTCACTAAGAGACATAATAGAATAAGAGATTACATATGAATCATTTAGTATGTTTTTGAAAGGCCCTAAGTCGGGAAACCTTCAGTTGGTCTCAAACATAAGCAAATAGTTCATAAGCCAAATTCTTAGAAACATTTGCAGCGAAAATATAAAGAACACATGAGATCCAATGAATAGAAGTCAAATTCTTCCTCAAAGTCAATTAAGCAATCATAAAAACAAATGGGAAATGCCAAATGATAATCTGGGTAGCCTCCTACTTCATGTCAAGTCGTCACAATTCATTTTCAATGTATACCTGCATCAATCTAACATGCAAACTAAAATCAGCAATGTTAAATGAGCTTTAGGTTTAAGAAAATGTTTAGTAACATTCAATCATATAATTGTATGACATATTAATAACCATACATCAAGAAGTCATTTATCACTTCACATTTACACGTATCATCTTATACATCATCATATAAGCATAATATACCTTTTACATATACAACATCATATATTCATCCTTTACTTCCAATTATACTCGTATAACCCTTTGCATTTGCTAGACCTCTACCACACGCGTGAACTATAGCATCTTAATGCCAGACCTTCATCACGCGGGTAAACTATAGCCTGTTAATATGCTAGACCTCTACCACACGGATCAGCTATAGCAACGAATGCTAGACCCCGATCACACGGGCGGACTATAGCAATAATGTGCAAGACCTCTACCATATAGACTATAGCACATGTCACCAAGGTCATTAAACCATAATAAGTAGTTACTATAAAGTACGCTCAAAATATAATTCAAATATACAATCAAACAAATGTACTAATAAGTTCATTTAAATAATTTAAGCTCTTATTCAAACCATTTAATAAAAACATAATAATAATAGTCTGCATACTACCCTAAAGATATATAAAAAAACATAGTAGAGAGGGGCTAAAACTCACCTTAGCGTAAACTCGTGCGTTTAAAAGCTAAAAGTCTTTACAAGAGTGCGATCCAAACGAGTCTAGTTACCTATCAACATTTGTTTATGACACAGTTAATACTTATATTTGTCATTCGATTCTTATTTGCTCTTAGGGTTAGGCTCGAGTCGGTCACGCGATCTACTTTGATCTATTACACTCATGGTCATAATTGACACACATACTTATTTATAATAAGTGCACCCATCCAATACCCCACTTATGAAACACACACTCGTAACCCATGTACCCTGCATCCATCCATATGCATGAATTCCCCCCACTCTTTCTACTTTAAATAAATGGAATTAATCACAAGCACCATGCATGTTATGTATAATGGTTCACATGCATACACACACTTCTGATTTAGATAAGGAACATCCACCTATATAGTTCTTTATTTTCATATGCATTAAATCATATCCACTTCTTAATACAACTCTCGATGACAAAAAGCATATATTACTTTTGATGAACTTCTCACATACATACATATATACAATCGCATGCATATATATACACACAAAACTTCTGATCACATATATATGCATATATATTACTTAATTGATTGCCCTGCTTTTGATCTTGTGAATAGAGAGACGAAGAAGAAAACGGGACGACAGCATTGTGATGGTTCGTGGAATGGAAACATAGGGGTTTTAATAAATGTTAAACATCCATAATGGTCCTTGAAGTTCTCTTTCAAATATAGTTAACTCCCAAAGTTGACACATTCTCACTCCTTGCATTTTATATAAAATGACATTCTATTCTACTTGTACAGACTTTACAACAATTGTGAATCTTTTATTTATTTATTTATTTTTTGGATGTTACAGTTTTCGAAACTTAATAGTTACCTGCTTAACTATAAAAGGTTTAATAAACCATTAAGATGTAACTTATAAATGAAACAGACACATTATACTCTGAATGATTCAAACATAGCTTTTAATGAAATCATTAAAAGACCCTCGATCAATTCCTAAGTCTTTAGAAAATAAACATCAAAACCAAATATTGGTGTTAAGTCTTTGAAGGTTGAAACCCTAGTGAAAGTGCCAAAAGATGTTTAAAGCCAATAAAATCCTTGAAAATGAACATAAAAGAAAATACTAACAAAAGACATATTTACCTACATTCTAAAAGCATAATGTCATGACAGTTTGAAGATCGCAATTCACTAGATGTAAAAATTGTTTCACAAGAAAATCGTGGCCAAGAACACTCTAGAAACTTTAAAATAAATATTATTCAATAAATTGCAAGAAAAGATCAAGAGAAACCGTCTACATAATTCCTAAGATTTATTCAAACATATTATTTTAGGTAAACTTATATTTCTTAAAACTATCTTACATGTTTGCATATATTACTTTACATTAGAAGGATAATAGATTATATACAACTAGTATAAATAGATGTGTGGTTTATTTGGGCAAATCACCCGAAAAAACACCAAAGCACAACTAGCACAAAGCATCACCACAGCAAATCAGAAAACCTTATGCATAGAAATAAATATTGGTTTTTAGTAATAGATCAACTAATCGGTTTCTATGTTAACTCCTAATAAACATGATAAAATTTTATTCTGAGTGTGAAAAATAAATAATCTTTTTTTATCAACCTTTAGCTAAGAAAGCAATATACACAAAGGTGATGATAATTACATGATACGATACTTGTCAATGATACTAGAGCGATAGTGGTGAGGCCGTAAAACACACTTTATCATTGCACACTTGCAATAAAGTATTCTTAAGGGAATTTTAATTGAAATAATTATGAACAATTCAAGAATATTACTATCACACCATTATTTTTCTCTAATCTTTGAATTTCCCTATCTAGACACTTAATTTTATTTTTCATGGGACTTTAGGATTTTTTTTTAGTTTTATATTTTAACAACGAAAAATATTATATTTGTTTTTCTTTTTGATTTGTTATGTATTTTAGAGTTTTTGATCTTGAAAACTTTTTCAAAATGTCCAAACTTGTCTAAAAGAATAAAACCTATAGTTTGTCTCGATACTTAGCAAAACTTAAAATTTGACTGAGTAAATAACTATGGACAACTTTAAAAATTAAAGTTTAAAATAACTAAATTTGGTGTTTTCAATATTAACTTTAAGTATTAGACAAATATAAAAATAGTAGTAGTGTCACTTGATATTACGTGATATAAAAAGATTTATTTTTGTGATATTAAGTATAATCACATGTATATAACTAGTAGTTTCCCATAAAACTTTTTTAAGAATCAAAGTAAATAAAAATTAAAAAAACAAATGTTACTTACTAATATAAAACATAATAACTCTTATAAAACATTTTTGAAAAAATAAGTAAAAGAATAAAATAAAATAAAAATTTTTAAACAGATTATGAATTCAATAATGTAAATAAAAAACAACTTTAATAATATAAAACATATTTATAAACACAAAACATGTTAAATAATTAAGTTGTTGATAATGTTAAATAACAATAATTGTATAAATCCTCTTTCCATATAAATAAAGAACATGTCTACAAATATTTATTTCTTAATTATGAATACATTTTCAAATGAAACCCGAATATGAAAAAAAATCTTAAAATAAATTAAATATGTTAATTGTTTGATATGGTAATTATACATTAACACCTTTTTTGTTGCTAAAAAATCTAAATAAATATAGATTATAGATTATAAATATAAATATTATACAAACTTTTAACTTTTATGCATATGTGGATTTTCATTAATTTACTCTCCTTTGATAAATCTTGAACAACTTTATAAATAAATCATCACCGACAATAACACTTCTCAATAAATAACTTAATTAATGATTTACGATATTACTAAAAATTTTCAACATAAAAAGATGTAGTTAATGAACATGATTGTTAGTTTAGTAGAGTTTTGAGTCAAACTCTAAGTTTGTATATATTAAAATACTTACCATTCAACTATTATATTAAAAAGGTGTAGTGCTTCAAAAACAAAAAAAATGTCAATAACATCCAAAAGATTACAAGTTTAGAAGCTAACATACCTAGTACACCACGATATCGATGCAACCATGATTAGCTGGTATCCATTATTTCGTGGCACCCAATTTGATATTGTTATTTATAATTTTTCAAATGCTAGATTTTCAAGAACTATAGTTCAAAGTTGAAGCTATAGGGTACAAACAAGTATTAATATCTAATTCTTATAAATATCTCCGACTAAAATAATATATCGATGATATATACAAAGACGAATTTTTTAAAAAGGGAGATAACACTAAAAAGTATAGGAAGAAACAAAAACCATTAGATATTGGAGTTTGTGTTCCATATTTACGCGATAGCATTATGAAAATTATTAAGAAGTTACATTGGCACGTGGTTTTTTTAGGGGTAAAAAAAGTAATTATCACTTCCGGATTTTTTCTAAATGAAACCAAATTTCGTAAATGAAGATGTTTGGACTCGCTATTGTAACCTAACTGAACAAGAAACTTCAATCATCAATGGCGTCTGATAATCGATTCAAGATAAAATTCACAAGTACGTCGTCATTACCCAAGAGCCAAATGTAAAAACATTTGTTACTGGGGTGTTTAATATGTATATATTCTACCCATGAAGAACGGAAAATGATTACGTAGAACCAAAAATAAGCACAATACATGACAATCATAACACAATAAAAAGTATAAGTTTCAAATGATTGTAATAAATTTCAATGCAAATATATATTAGGGGTTGTTTGATCACACTGACTCAGTAAGATCTGACTGAGTCAGAAGCTGACCCAGTAAGATGTTCTGACTGGGTATGCGTCTGACTGAAACTTGGTTGTTTGATTCGGTATCTGACTGACTCAAAAACCGTCTCTGCAAATCACCGCCACCACCACCAACATCACCGCCACCACCTCCAGCATCACCGCCACCACCTCCAGCATCACCGCCACCACCTCCAGCATCACCGCCACCACCTCCAGCATCACCGCCACCATCTCCAGCATCACCGCCACCACCTCCAGCATCACCGCCACCACCTCCAGCATCACCGCCACCGGCTAGCCGAGTCAACATGTTTAAAATTCAGGTTCGGGTCAGACCAAAATGACCCGGTCAGCTCTGATTTCAAACGTATTAAACGGGCTGACCGGCTGACCGAGTCAGCCGGATCAGACCAAACAAACAGCAACTTAGTCGATTTGACCATATTGATAAAAATATATGATGTATACTAATAGGAACATTCTATTTTTTTGTGTAAATGTCAATAATATATGATGTTTATACTATTATAAATCTCTTTACATAGTTTGCATTTGATATTACGTTAAAATATGATGGTGTTTTTCCAGATATGGTGTTTATTCTTTTGTGATTGTTTAACTTAATTTTCAAAATATTATTAATTTAGAATTGAAGTATTGTATATGATCTATGGTGTATATATGAAACTAATATGACACCCGCGCTTTACAACGGTGTCATCATCCGTAGTGGTACATTTTGAAACGATATGACGTGGGTGTTAAAATATATATAAGCTAATATAAGCAGTGGGTGTACCAATTAACGTAAAGTCTAAACTTATAAAAGAAAACAAAATAAAACAAAATTTCATTTAAAAATTCCCGTTACGCGATGAGGCTAATGCTTTTTTCCCTTTTACTTATAGTTATAAATCGTGGTTGTGTAATTTATAAAGTGAATTTAAATTAAATTAAATAAAAAAAGAATACAAAACATATAAAAAACATTAAAAAACAAATACAGATCAAAAATCTTAAAAAGGATAGGAGCCATTGCAAGAAATAAACCACAAACATGGTTGGCCAATATATAGAAAGCAAAAATAACCTTGTTAATGTAGTTATACCTTAGTAAGTTATTTAGTAGAAACATGTGTGCTAACTGAATACGAAACCTAATAAAAAAACAAATTATTGTGATCTATTTTATAGGTCTTTTGGTAGTGTAAAAAGATATCATGTAAAACCCAAAAAAAATTGAGACGAAAATTGAGTTATAAACAAATTATCGTAATCAAACTGGTCATTGTGTTTGTCAAATGATTGGAATTGGTTAAACCGGATGACGTTGTAAATATTTAAAAGAAAATAATCTTTATACACACACACACACACACACACCACACACACACACACATATATATATAATATATATATATATATATATATATATATATATATATATATATATATATATATATATATATTGGACCTGTATCAAATGTTAAACCACTCTTTGCGACTTAACTTGAGTTAACCATTTAAGATAAATTAAAATTATTATTATTTTTGTTCGAATAAAATTATTACACATATATAATGTTATGTCTTTTATGTATAGGTGTAAATTCGTAATTGTATAAAAGTTAATATTGGTGTAAGTTTCTTCACTAATGATACAGTTACAAATATTTACATTGATTTTATTTACCTTATATCTTCCTGAAATTTTTTATGCTAGTAAATTTATACATATACATAAAAGAACATAACATTGAAAATGCATAATGATATTATTTGAAAAAAAAGAAGGATTTTGATTTATATTGACGAGTTAACATAAGTTAAGTCGTGAAAAATGAGTTAACAATCAAACCTTACCCTATAGATATAAACTTTAAAGTAACAATAATTATTAAATAACACAATGTAATTAAAAATGTTCAAAATCATAAATTCTATCAAAATAAAACATATAACTTAAAAGTAAATTTTAAATAGAGTATAAATGCTAAGATGGCGAATAAAGGTAGAGTGGTTAAAACATGAAAACAAATAAAAAATGCATAGCCTTAAGAAATAGTATAACATGCACAAAAATATGTAAATCACTGTTAATGTAGTTTGCTTTTGTATAGTATATAATGTGATTGACAATCATCTAAATTTGTTTTAAAATGCCTATGGTGTTTATGGCATCTGATCTCAAGTTGTTTATTGTATTTTATCAATTATAAATCAGGTATGGTGTATATGATGTAAGGTGACATGATGTGTATATGAAATCTTATTATGTATGATCTGAATTTGTTTCAAATTGTCTATGGTGTATTTGCCTTATGGTTTTTATTTGGTGTTTAAATTTAGGAAGGAGTTCTAAGTTTCAGTTCCCAAAAGAAAATGACTTGATAATTCTTTCATGATTGTACAGTAAATCTTTAATTCATAGGTTGTTTTTATATTCATGCCGTTTGCCATGTTCTAATATTGATTTTAGTTATGCGGTCAGTACAACAATAACAACAGTAGTAGCAACAACGCCAGAAGAACATACTTTTAATTTTATTACATCATCTCTAGTGGACAATAAAACAACCGGCTCAAGCATATGATTGACTCGAAGATCATATTTACTTGGGGCTTAATAGAATCATAACATAATAATAAACTTTTCAAACACCTAAACGTTAACAACTTATATCAAACCTAATAACCTTCGACAAGGATAAATCAAAATACAAACGTAAGATATCATCTTCCTACTATAATAAAATGGTATTTTAGAATGGTACATGTCAACATATTCTCACCAAAATTTTTCCGCATATCTCTCCCATTAAATAATTACCTTAATATAATATTATTTAACACTTTTTACAATTTACTATATTAAGAAATATATAATTACCTTAATTACTAATATATTATTTAACACTTTTTACAATTTACTATATTAAGAAATAGATCTATTTATTAATGTTATTTTTAAATAACTACATTTTTTTAATATAATATTAGATTTTTCTAAAGCTCAAAAACTTTTTAACAATACAAAATATTTTAAAGATATTTTTTTTAAAAAACAAAACATAATTAAATTTGAGAGTTATAATAAGGAATTTTTTTAAAATGATATTTTTATACGTTTTGTTTTAGAACAAAATATTTATTTTTTAGAAAGAAAACTTAAAAATTATTTTTAAAAAGTTGATATTACTGTTTGATCATTTATAGTCATTTTTCATATATAATTTCAATCATATCATATTTTAAAATATTATTTTATAATCAATAAATTTTATTATATTAATATTTTATTTATTCAACCCGTGTACATACGAGTTTAACAAAACGAGTTACATAATAACATGATTGTTCCCTTTAACATGATTCAAACAAATTCTACATGGGATTGACATATGAGTTTATTCATACTAAATAAAAACCCTATATAAAACAAATAATAGAAAACAAACAAACGAATTAAAATGATCAACAACCTCACATAAAATTACCTTCTCCCTCATCGTCCATTGAATTGGCTATCACTTTATAAACTTCAGCGACTAATTCAAATAAAAATATTATTGAACTGGATCTGGGGGTACGTGGATCTGGGGGTACGTATAAAGATAAATCCATTTGATCTTTAAATTTGTCTCACAACTTCAAATGACCATCAATCCCACCACGCAAAAAAATAAAATAAATCATGTGACTATTCTAGCACTTCATGTGGTTGTTAGAATTTTCTTACCTTTTATTACAATCTATCCTAATTACATAGCAATGCATTTGTATTGATACATACATCAATATAAAGTTTTCTTTCCTAAACCGGAGCGGTTTTTTTATATGTGATCAAGCCGTTTTTTCTTCAATCCGGTTCGGTTTATAATTAGATTTTATTGTGGGTTAACCGGATTTTTTTATCCAAACCGGTTTTGGATGTCGGATTGCCAAACCGGCATACAAACTGCCGGTTCGAATCAGGTTGTTTTTTCCCAAACCGTCTCGTTTAACTATTTTTTTTTCAAACCGGCTTTTTTGCCTATCTTTGCCCCCTCCCCACACCCCACCCACTTTGATGTTGTCGATCTTCCTGTTTTGTGAAGGAATCCACAAAGCTCACCACTACTAAGAGCTTTAATATTACATATATTTTTTTCTTCAAAATGTAGGATTGGTATGAGAGTAACGTATTTCCTAGGTTGAGTGCAAATTTTGAATGAATAAAAGTAAAGTATGATATAAGATTGATGTAATAAAAGAAAAAAAGTAAATTAATATTTAAATACCTGACGTTTATTCATTTTAAACACTTGCATTTTTACGGTTTCAAATTTGTCAATGGCCCCCTGATGATTTATTTTTATATCCGTTTGTATCTAAAACCAGAACACTGTTAATTTTTCCGTTAATTATTTTATAAAATACTAAAATACCCCTAAGAATTAAAAATAAAAATAACAAAAATTATGGGATCACCTACGTCTTCTTCTTCTTCCACCATCAACCAGCAAATGACACCACCACCCACATCTTCCTTTTCTTCTTCTTCTCGCCACGTCCACCACCACCCATCAACAACACTACCCACCACCCATCAATAGAGGTGGCCAAAAAAACCGGTTCGGGAACCGGTTCGGGAACCGGTTCGGCCAAAAAAACCGAACCGGTTTGAGGCCCAAACCGGTTTCAAACCGGGCCCGAACCGTCGGTTCTTGACCGGTTTAACACCTCCTATTTCCAAACCGGTTTCAAACCGAACCGGTTTCCAAACCGGTTCCAAACCGGTTCCAAACCGGTTTTCAAACCGGTTACCGTTACCCAACGGCTATATAGCCGTTTTTTGCAATTTTTGACCGTTTTTTTGATGTTTTTTTATCATTATACCCCCACTAGGTTACTATATATATGTATTTGATGTTTTGGTTGAATCACAATAACTTATAACACTCTCTACTCTCAAAAATCTCAAAAACGCTCTCAAAAACGCTCTCCACAAATACTTTCGTTTAAAACGCTCTCAAAAACGCTCTCACAAAAATCTCTGAAATGGCTTCAACAAGTGCTCAATCATCCGTTGGTTGTGAAGCGTCTTCAAGCAACGTGGTGATAGCAATCCTTCCTACGAATAGGAACCCCGAAGTATGGTCCAATTACGATTTATGTCAAATGGCTAGCGGTCCAAACAAGGCTCGTTGCAAGTTTTGTCATAAGTTTTTCAAAAAAGATGCAAACACAACGTTGAAAAACCATATTGCAAATAAATATTGTAAAGCGTTAAAAGGTGAACCTTCTCAAGGTCAAGCTTCGATGACAAACGAATGAAATATTTGGGCTTATAACGTTGATGCGGTTCGGGAGCAAATGGCGCAATTTGTAATTCAAGAAAGCTTGCCATTCAAACATTTCGACAACGAACGTTTGACTCGACTCATTCAACGAACTCTCCAACCGCGTTACACCAATGTAAGTCGTGCTACTCTTCGAAAAGATTGTTTAAAAATGTGGAAAAAAACTAAAAATGAATTAATATCTTATTTTGAAAATTTACAAACCGGTGTTAACTTAACTAGTGATGTTTGGTCGACACCTCACGGTTCACCGGACTCGTACATTTGTGTCACCGCCCATTGGGTTGAACCCGATTCGTGGCAAATGATGAAACGTACGATTGCGTTTGAATTGTTTGATTATCCTCACACCAGCCAAAACATTTTTTTATCTTATTGATAAAGTTATTCAAACGTATAAATTAGAAAACAAAATATTTTCTATATCTTTTGATAATGCTTCAAACAACACTTTTGTGATAGATCATTTGAAATTAAAATATAAACCAATATGTGAGGGTGTGTTTTTTCATAGTCGATGTGTTGCGCACATCATAAACTTAGCCGTGCAAGACGGTTTAAAAACGATTGAAACAATTAAAGATTGTTTTAAAAGAATGTTACGTGATATTTTTAGTAACAACCAAAGATATACTAAATATCGCAAGTTTTGTAAAGACGCAAATACTAAATGTTTAGGTCCGAATTGGGACGTACCAACACGATGGAATTCCACATGTAACATGTTTGAAAAGGCTATGGAACAAAAAGAAAGTTTAATAGCCTTTCATAATAGTTTGGTAAGTCGGGAAAAGACAAATTCTTACCATCCATCGGGTTGGGCCATCATCGAAGAAGTAACAAAAATGCTTCAAGTTTTTAAAAATGCAACTATATGTCTTTCTGGAGTTTATTACCCAACGAGTCCGTTGGTACTACACCAAATTTATTTAATGACTTCAAAATTAAATGAATTGTCGTGTAGGGGTAGACCTTATTCCGATATGATACCCCCAATGAAAGAAAAACTTAAAAAAAATATTTTGAAGAAATGCCTCCCGTTATTACATGTGTCGCTGCTTTAAACCCTTGTTTAAATTTGTCGGGGGTTGAAACTTTACTTGATAAATTACTTTTAATTTGGATTTAGAAGTTGGTAAACCAATGTATAGTAAAACTTTAAAAGCGACTTTCAACAAACAATTACAACAAATGCATGATGTTTATTTATTAAAATACGGGGAAACATCACAAATCCATGATGCTTTAAGGCATGCGGCAAATGCCGAATGTTCGAATGATCCAATGTTTGATTTATATAATACTTTAGGGATGAATGTAATAAACGTCAACGTGGTAACACTCCGAGTAGTGAACTCGGGAGGTATGGTCTTACAAACTTTTATCGACCATGACTCCACATGAATTTAAAAATTTTTGACTTGTTGGCTTGGTGGAAAGGTAAGGAAGATCAATTTCCCATCCTATCCACCATGGCCCGAGATTTACTAACCGTCCAAGCTTCTACGGTAGCTTCGGAATCTGCTTTTTCTGTTAGTGGCAGGATTATATCAATAAGACGAACTCGACTCACTCCACAAGCAGTTGAAATGTCAATTTGCTTGAAAGATTATTTGGATGCCGCGGAAAGAGTACAAGACAAACGATCGCTTGAAGGAGAACTGGAATACGAAGCAGAATTATACGAGGACGAGGTAGAGAGCGGATTGACACCAGGAATGACCGATGATGAAGCGGCATATGATGACTACCTTCGTAACAGTTCCGGTTCTGGTGGCGAGGAATAACGTACAAGTATAATACGAACGAAGAAACGACTATGTTAAATGTTTAGTTTTAAATGTTTAAATTTTTAAATGTTACGAATTGTTAAAATGTTTAAATTGTTTATAAATGATATAAATTGTTTATAAATGTTATTAATTGTTAAATGCTTAAATTGTTATAAATGTTAATAAATAGTATATATATATATGTTTATAAATGTTATAAATTGTTTAATTGTTTAAATCGTTTAAATGTTTAAATTGTTTAAATCGTTTAAATGTTTAAATTGTTTAAATGTTTTAAATGTTTATAAATGTTATAAATTGTTTAAATTATATAAATTCTTTTAAATTATATAAATTATATAAAAATGTTATAAATATTTATGTTTTAATTAAAAGTTTAAAATTTCGTTTGAATATAACAAAAAAAAAACCGGTTTGGGCCCGAACCGGTTCCAAACCGGCCCAAACCGGTTAGATAGGTTTGTTTTTACGGTTTTGAAACCAGTTTGAACCCGAACCGGTTTGGGGCCAAACCGGTTTTGACCGATTTTGACCAAACCGGTTTCGGTTGGGACCCGAACCGGTTTGGGCCCCCAACCGGTTTGTACACCTCTACCCATCTACCCACCACCCATCAACACCACTACCCACCACCCATCAACACCACTACCCACCACCCATCAACACCACTACCCCCACCAACACCACTACCCACCACCCATCAACACCACTACCCACCACCCATCAACACCACTACCCACCACCCATCGTACCAATACCCAACACTTATCGATGACACCAACCATCAACACCACAACCCACTCCACCATCAACCTGCAACATCATCACAAACCCACTATACCACAACCACCCTCACCACCAAAGTAGCCGTAACCCACCACCAACTAGACCTAATACAAACCCTAACTACCATCCGTGTAAAACTTAAGTAACTAAGAACACAAATACACATTTTAGGTCTAATATGCTGATTTTTTGTACAAAGATTATGTATTGAGTTGGCTTAAAGGCAGCCCAATCCAGTACTGAAAACAAGAATGACAAGTGGATTGCACTTGGTAACCTCCTTATGTGATGTTTATCTGTCTGCTGATCGTTCAAACATGAGAAAATTTAGAAAGAACCTTAACCAATTCCTTGTTGAGGTTCGTGGGTTTTTATGATTAATTTGATGATATTGCTCTGGGAGCAACCCTAATTTGATGGGTGGTTGTTTGTGGTGGTGACAGAGTGGTTGTGGTGATAGAGGCTGTTGTAGCTACGACCAGGTGGTTATGGTGGTGGTGATAGGGGTGTTTGTGGCGGCCAGGTGGTTGTGATGGTGATGAGAGGTTGTTGTGGTGGTGATCGGGTGGTTGTGGTTGTGGTAATGAGGGTGGTTGTGGCAGTGGGAGTGATTTAGAAGATGTTGATGGATGAGACCACAAGATTTTTTATGTTATTATTTAAATTTAAGGGTAGTTTAGTTTTTTAAACAGTAATTTAACAAAAACATTAACATTGTTAGTTAAAATGAGGATAACATAAAACGTATGGGGCATGTGACATTTTAAAATCACAAGTATACAAATGACTAAAATGAACCAAAACAAGTGATACAAATTATAATCTACTAAAAAATGATTTACCTAAATCTAAACAATTTAGAGATATAAATGTGTAGACATGGGTTCAATTACATGAACGGGAAGATAATTTTATTTTTATGACGAAATTGATTTTTTTGATGCTTTTGTAAACAAGAAACGTGTTTTGTGTTGCATATATGTATATGGGGTGTTTTCTCATTAAATAAAGTTTGGTGGGCCAACCAGACGGTGTAGTCGTATGTAAACGGGTCAGTCGGGTCGGGTAAATTGACCCGTGGCCTTAAAACGGGTCGATAAGGAACTTCTATTCCCTTCCAACCGCCACAATTGTCAAGTTTTCCATGCGACCGCCTTTAGCGGAAACACCTATAACCACACGTCACCACCTCATCTATCTACCGTTGGATGATCATCACGTAGTTTAATCTCAGCCGTCTATTTCTACCGACTCTTTTTATAAATACCCTAATCACGAGATCCCTGGTTATCATCTCGCGAAACGATGTATGGATCGCGTCTTCATCTCGAAGGAGTTTCAGATCTGATGATCAGATCATCGTGTTGGTTCAACAAGCGTGTGGTTTACACAGATCCGTTGGAGATATGCAATTTCATGCGGTGGTCTTGTGTTTGTGTGGATCGATGGCGTTTATGCAGGAAGATGAGGGTTTTGACGCGAGTTGATGGTTTTTCGTGTTGATCTACCGTTGATCGGTGTGAAAGGTGTTAATTCTTCGTGGATCTGTTCATTAACATCTCAGATCTGCAATTTCTCTACGCGATTGCACAACGGAAGGTACGGTTGACTTTCTTCTTTTGTTGTTATTGATATCTGTAATTTTTCGCTATGTGTTATCGATAGTTGTTGTCCTTTTTATGTGATCCTGGCAAAAAACGTTTTTACGCGATGATTTCTTGTTCGTTTTCGGCTTTGTTATGCCGGATCGGATGTGGAAACGTTGATTGTTCTTTTAAGAGATGTTATTGTATAATCGTTTCTATGTTGGTCAATTTAACGTGTTTTGCGGTTTTGCTTGAATATTTCTTGTCTACGTGATTGATTTGTATCTTTCTATTATTGCAGGTTCTTCTGTATGCGGTGAAATACTCTGATTTTGGTGATTCAGTTTTGGTATGCGGCTGTTGATCTCATGACATATTTGATCGATCATCAGAATCGTCATATGTGCTCAAATTTGACTTGTTCTGGAACTTAAAGAAAGATGATGTACTGATGTGAACTGAAGTTGTGTTGTTGGCATCCAGGTTTGTATGTAGAGTATGTAATTGGAAGTAAGGGATCTCGTTTTGGTAGAGGTCCTGGATGTCCTATTACGTCTTGTTATTCGACCTTTGCCATGTAGGGTGCGCTCGCATGGCAGGTCATCGTTCTTAATAAAAGATATTATTTTTGTTTTGGGGTGAGATCGCACGGGGGTTGCCCGGGGTCTCTCCTCTGGTGTGTGTTCCTGTTTGTGAGTGCGTGTTTTTCTTTTTATTCTTTGCTTGGATCATTAGCAGCGTTCAAAGCATCTTAACAGTCTAATTCGTGGCAACATCAACAACAATTACTCGACGATCCTCATCGAAATTAACTATTTCCTGATTATCACTCGAAGGTACTTTCTATCTGCTTACAATTGTCTTTTACAATATCTATAAGGATTCATGTTTATATGAATAGAACGGTTAATCCATAACAAATCTTTTCAAATCCAAATGTGTAAATTAAGTTTTTGTTACAATAATAACCTCTTTCAAATGTACACAGTGCGTCAGTGTATAAAAACATAAAGCTAGGTCCGATTGCAATTTGGTGGAAATATTTATATTAACATTTACAAGTCGTTTTAAAAAGAATTCTAAGATTACAAGTTAATACTTGATGGTGGGTTTACTTGCTTCACGTTATCTTATTAGTTTGAAGCAGCTAAAGCTATTATATCTACATTATTTTACTCATGATTGGTCACAAACGACCGCTAACCCATGGTAATGTGGTTCAAGCCTTATTTCATGATTCGGTAATGAACTTCAAGCTAGTGGAACTAATTGCTTGTCCAATTTCATCAATTTGCAAGTTGCAACATGAAATTCTAATTTCCATGGTTCTGTAATTATTCGAAAAGAAAATCTCAACCCCTGTAATCTTATGCGTTGGTCTACATAATAGCTTATCACCATACGTTGTGATCCACATGGACCACATGAAACTCTACATCCGTGCGCTATTTATTTTTACATTATTCAGAATTTTAATTTTGATTGCCACTCTAGAAGAAGAATGTTTATTGCTTTTTTATAATCTTGATTTATGTTGATAAATCTATGCTGCTAAAATTGAGTATGTGTATCAATAATCTTGATTGTTAATCGTGAGTTGTATTGGAGTCAAAACTTCGGTTTGTAGATCTAAGTATGATGGTGCATATATGTTAGTCTTTTTGGTATGTATTTTAATTATAAAGGTTAATAATCTTTCTTGGTGGAGAGGAGATAATTTTGAGCTCAGGGATCTGGTCAAGTTTGTGGCAGTAGTGATTGGTCTTCAACATCCATTGAAGCCCTAGTAGTGTTTTTGGAGATTGTTCTCGACAGAAACAATTTTCAATCTTCTATTCGAGTGGTGGTCGAAGTTCTTGGATGTGTTTGTGGTGTTTGATGCTGCTTTGGTGGTTATGTGTCCATGTGCTGGTGGTTGGTCCAAGGTCCCTGATTTGTAGTTTACTTTCTACTGCTTCGCTATCCTAGTGCCCTTCAATCTATTGTTGCGCTCCAAGTATCTGACGTCATATTCTTGAAGATCTGATGTCATATCCATGTGCTGGTTGTTCCAACGTCATATTCTTGAAGATCTTGCCCGTCAATTCTTTTTACAGGTACAAAGCAATTGAAGCTGAATTTTAGTAATTGTCTGGGATGGATCAAGATGGTGTTAGGCTTATGACATTTGATTTTGTATGCAGCTGTATTTCTTTGTGGTTCTTAGAGTTTTTGATTGATTTTTATCAATGTATGACTGCAGGTTTCCTGGAATCCTGTGGAATCTACTGATCCACGTAATTCAGTTTTGATAACCTCAGCTGGTAACCTCTTGATCTGTTTCTATTGATCATCCGAATCATCGTTACTGGTCCGGTTTGACCGGGATGGAATTTTGATGTTTGATGTGATGTGGGAACTGAAGTAATGCTTGTTCATATCCAGGTTCATATGTAGAGTATGTAAATGGAAGCAATGGATCCTGTTTTTAGGAGGGGTCCTGTATTATGCTCTGTCGTTTGACCTTTGCCATGTAGGGTGCGCTCACATGGCAGGTCACCCATCTTAATAAAAGATCTTATTTTTGTTTTGGAGGGAGATCGCACAGGGTTGCCTGGGATCTTGCCTTCTGGTGTGTGTGCCTGTTTATGTGTGGGTTGTGTCTGTATGTCGATCATTAGTCCAAATCCCTCATATCTAGTAATCATCAAGCGCCATCGAAGTTGAGTGTTTCGTTATCACCATCTGAAGGTACTTTTGTTTTAATTCCTAATCACTATTTGTGTTTAAATTCTTACCAGTCTTATGCAATATAGATGTGCATATCCCTACATGATATAGCATGTCAAATCATTGTAAGTCAAAAACTGTGCGGAGTTGATCTTGCTGCTGCTGTGGTGGGTATACGCGCTTGTGAGCTGGTTGTTACAAGCTCAATGTCTTGCGGTCAACGATCTACAGATGTCTCTCGTCTTTGGTGGCGCACAATCTTTGTTGGAAGTTTGATCTCTTCCTGTGTTGTCATGGTTGTGAATGAATGTAATTTGCCATATGCTTCATGAGATACGTCTTGGTTTGAATCTATTGCTACTTGTCCAGGTATTAGCCAATGCAGCTCAGTTTCGTAAGTTCCTCAGATGTCAATTTGGTCTTGGATTCGCATTTCTATTTTGTGCAGGGTTGATAGACGCCCCCATTCATTGTTCTAATGGTTTCACTCCCTGACTTGGAAAAAAATGAAGCACTGTTATTTTATCTTGTTAACTGCTGCAATTGGTTAAACCTTTCAGTGATTATTTTAATAGTTGAGAACTGTTGGAGCTATAGATTTTTTGAATGTGTACTAGTTGAATGTTCACAACCTTAATAGTTGGCACTGTTTTTATTTTTGAATGAAATTTGTAGGTAGTAAGTCATTGGCAAGAACTTGACTGTTATAGTTGGCATAAAACTTGGTGTGCAAGTAATAAAAAACTTGGTACTGTTATTGATTTTTGAATGAAATTTGTAGGTTTTAATTTGATCGAAGTTCATTGTGAGCGAAACTTTGAAGTGTAAGACCTCATTTCCTCTGAGGTGACATGGGTAGCAACTATAGGTAGATTTTGGTGGTTTGGCCAGAACCGCCCCACGGGGAATGTCATGCCATGAGGATTTGGTGCTACAAATGTGTTGAGTTGACCACCAATCTTTTGAAGCTTTTTTCTTCTAATAAAAAAGGGAATGAGAAACAATCAGGTTGACCACCAATCTTTTGAAGCTTTTTTCTTCTAATAAAAAAGGAAACGAGAAACGATCAGGTAACACTACGAAGAATGAGAAAATCCAATGGGATGATTGTGGGTTCTACAGTTGCCGTAGAGGATGATGTACATACGGACAATGGCCATTGAAGAGAGTTCATAGAAATCTCAGCGGGTGAACCTAACTAAGCTGGTGAGTGATGGAATGTGGGTAGAGGTCTTTTGTGATTACCAAGTGTTTACACGAATACTGTCTAAGTGACCTAGGATTTTAGATCTGTGAGCTCTGAGTTGGGAAGAGCGCTTGGGTGGGTGTGATGCCCACGCACCCAAGAGGTTGGTGGTTCGAATCCATCCAGATCTGCAACAATTTAACTTGCAAATTAAGTGATGAGTCATTGAGCGACTTTGGTTTCGATGTGCTTGCAAAATGTTTTGGGGGTTACCATTGGTTTATACCTAACAGATTTTGTTTGTTTCTTGATTTCCTTTAATGTTTAACTAAACCTAGATTATAAGTCACCTAGCACACTAGATCTACTACCAATAACATTAAAAAAAAATTTTATGTATAGGGTTTGGTTATAACACATCAAGTAACTTGGTTATTTGAGATGATGGTCTGGTTAACCAAATGTTTCTTTGTTAATTCAATAGCAAGTCTAATAAGGGTAATTGGGTCATCATCGGGTACCCCATTCAGGTGCCTTGGTTAAAACACCACCTGCCGCTGCCATTGGGGTGGTGGCATTTGGTTTGTACCAGGTGAAGCAATTGAGTATAACTTTTGAATGATAATATAATACGATAAAAATGAGCTGTCTGAAAAAAATAATTTATTTTTAAGACCTATATATACTACAATTTTACACATATTTTACATCAAAATCTAAACTAAATACTCCATACAAAATAAATATTATGGAATTAAAATTGAAAATTGATATCTAGCAAGAAAGTGACGCGAGGAGGTTTGAGTATAACCATGAGGTAACAACGGATACAAATACAACCCTAATTCCAATATCTTTGTTACATGTCATTTCAAGGATCCTACAATTCTTTTCAAGTTGCACTCGATCATTTTGTTTATTCAATACAAGAAGAATAATGTTCTGATCCTTTTGCACCAGGTTAAGAAAACCGAGACCTTTTTGTAACAGATCCAACTAATGGATGCTTGGATATTGATGGATGAAAAAGGCATTGAAAGATTACCAAAAATACGAGGTGAAAGGTTTTACCCAAATAGATTCATGGGAAGTGGTTTGGGGTTATGACAAATGGACAACTTAATAGATAAGCAGGTTTCAAATCAAGAACAAAAAGAAAATAATTTGATTTTGGCAACTACACAAGTTCTAATGATACATTTAGTAGCCAAATTCCCAACCTTAAAGAAGATTTAACGCCTACTAGGCTGATAAGAAAAGGAAAGAAATCTGTCGAGCCATCAAACAAAACTCTGATTTGGCTGACGCCATCGCACAATACATACGTTAAAGGTGGAGCTTTTAAAACAAATGGCGGAGTGAAGAAAAGAAAGAAAGAAAAGATTATGAGTTTGATGGACGAACAAAGGGATGCTACATGGGAGGAGCATATGGACCGGGATTTGAAAATATTCACGATACAAAACCTTTTGACATGAACAATTTTGCATTTAAAGCTTACGGTACGTCTTTAGTTTGTAAAAAGTAGTAATTTTTTAACTCAAAACAAACAAATGTTGATAAAATTGCATATCGGTTGTTATTGTTGTTTTCATTCACTGTCTGACAATTCGAACTTGTTTTCTATAAGGATTCACCATAGTGGGACCTTTAGAAACTTTCTTGAAAGGCGCTATGCATACAGTGCGGTTTCTTTTGTTGATAAAATTGATATTGATAAGCTTTCTGCTTGGGAAAGGGATTTCATGGTGAAGGAATTCATGGTAAGAATGAGGTTTTTTTACAATGACTTTAGCTAATGACCATGATGTTCTAAAGTTGTCTTAATATGTAACTCTTCACAAGCTTATTGATGTGTATATTAAGCATGGTGAGAGTAAGGTGAAAACTTATGCCAAAATCATAAATGGTATTAAGGTAGTGATTGAAGAGTTGAAGGATGTGGAAGCTTATAACCTTCTTCAAAATAGATAACTCCTTGGATGGCATGATGATAATGCTGAAAGGGGTGAAACATCATTCTCTGTTCAAGTTCTTTTATATGTTACTGAAATCGATGAAGGGTCATCTTCTAGTCAAGTTCTTTTGAATGATACTAAAGGGTTTGTGGATGATACACAATGGCTGAATAATCAAGTTAGGGAGAATGAAACACAAGATTGAATAAGAAAGTTGGGGATGATAGTTAGATTGTGGATGAAACATAAGGGTTTAACACACAAGGGTTGAACAGCCAAATGGTGGATGATACTCAGTTTATATATGACAACCAAGATGTTAATGAGCAACCATTAGTTGATGAAGTTGTTTATGGGCAACCACTAGATGATCAAGTAGTTAATGAGAAAGCACGGAATAATCAAGCACCCAATGAGGATTTTAATTTTCATAATAATAGTTTTGAATATGATTTTGATCAAGAGATTGATTTGAATGGATTTAGTGAAAATATTGATGAATTAATAAGGGAGAAAGGGGGGTCTGTTGGGAATCTATGAATTGCATGTCTATTAATTTAAGAGGAGCGGGAGACCCGAGCAAAGCTCATTGGGTTAGGCGTTTAAAGGTAAAGAATGGTGTACATTTCATAGCGATCCAAGAGACACATATGTCTGATTCTTCTAAAATTAGAAATCATGTTTTTTTGGGGAAGATCAAGATATGAGGCTGAATTTGTAAACGCTATGGGAAGATCAGGTGGCTTAGTATCTATTTGGGATCCTTCGGTTCTTGTTAAACAGTCAGTTTTCAAAGAAAAGCAATTTCTTGTGGTTCATGGTACTCTTCCTAGTTGTCGTGTTAATATTTCAGTATTTAATATCTACGCACCGCAAGATATTCATGAAAAAAAACTTATGTATGGAAATTTCACAATATATGTCTAATTTTTCGGGTTTATTCTTGTTATCGGGAGATTTTAATGTTGTTAGACATCCTTCAGAAAGATTGAATTCGGAGTTTTGTTCGACATCGGCAAGGGATTATAATGAATTTATATTCCAAGCTGGGCTACTTAAATATAATATGGGTGGACAAAAATTCACATACATGAGTGTTAAAGGCACTAAGCTCAGCAAAATTGATAGAGTTTTAGTGTGTGAAGGCTTTATGAATAGGTGGCCGGCTGCGAAACTAACTGCGTTGGAGATGGAGGGCTGGTCTGATCACTCCTCTATTTTATTGGAAATCATCACTTCGGATTTTGGAGCATCTCCGTTTAGATTTTTTGACTATTGGCTTCAAATTTCGGGTTTCGATGAGCTAATCCTTAGACTTTGTAACTCTTTCCAGTTTGAGGGCCCGACAGACAAAAAGCTTGCGGTTAAATTGAGATGGTTAAAGTCGGGGATTAAAACATGGCTCATGGAGATTCGTTCTAAAGAAATGCTTAGATTAATTTTTTGAAAGCCCGACTTGCATATTTGGATTCCTTGGTTGAAAATGGTGACCTTATTGATAATCTTGTTGATATTAGATGCTGCGTAATTGAAGATCTGAAATGGTTACAAAAGCGGAAGAAGGATGACATGATACAAAAATCCAGATTAAGATGGGCTTTGGATGGAGATGAGAACACAAGTTTTTTTCATGGGGTAATAAACTCCATATCTCCAGCAGCAGAATCCATGGAATGTCAATTAATGGAGTTTGGGAGACAGATCCGAACACTATTAAGGATCACATGGCTGGATTCTTTAAGAGAGGTTTCAATGCGAGCCTATGAAATTGCCTGATTTCTCTGTGTCGGGTATGCGTAAGTTGCCGGAAGATAAGGCTTTGGAATTAATTTGGCCTTTCACTACAACATTTTTTGTTTCAAAATGCGGTTTGGGAACGTGAAGGAAATAAAGCACCTGGGCCTGATGGTTTCAATTTTTGTTTCATAAGAAGATTCTGGGATCTGTTGGAACGGAACTTCCATGACCTGTTGGTTGAATTTCAGGAAAGGGGGGTGATTAACGCAGGCTGCATGCTTTATTTCTTTATTACCAAAATCTAAGGATCCGATCACTCCTAATGACTTCAGGCCGGTAAGTTTAATTGGAGTCATCAACAAGGTGATATCAAAAATTCTACTTAATAGGCTTAAGGGGGTGATACAGAGTCTGATATCGGAAGAACAAAGTGCTTACATCGCCAATCGGTCTATTTTGGATGGTCCTTTAATTATTAATGAAGCGGATGCATGGCTAAAGAAATCAAAAAATAAGGGGTTAATTATGAAATTAGAGATTTCCAAAGCGTTTGATTCACTTAAATGGGATTTTTTAGATCAGGTGATGCTTCAAAAGAACTTTCCATCGTTATGGAGGTCATGGATACGGGTGATTTTTAGCTCGAGTCGAGCATCAATTTTAATAAATGGGTGTCCCACTGTAGAATTCAATTGTCATAGAGGTTTGAGGCAAGGTGATTCTTTGTCATCTTTCTTATTTGTCATAGCTATGGAAGCATGGTCATGTATAATGAAGAAAGCTATTAGGGCCAGTCTTTTTGAAGGCCTGCAGTTGCCTAACAATGGTCCTGTAATATCACACATCCTCTTTGCTGATGATGTGATTCTAATCGGAAAATGGAATGTGATGAGTGTTAGGAATATCACAAGGCTTTTGAGAGGTTTCTTCTTGATATCGGGTCTTAAAGTGAACCTACTCAAAAGTTCCATTTATGGAGTTGGTGTTAGCGAAGAGGAGCTCTCACTTATGGCTTCAATTTTGCATTGTAGGACAGGCAAGCTTCCATTCTCTTATCTCGGTCTGAAGGTGGGTGCAAATATGAATCTCTCAAAAAATTGGCTGCCAATGTTGGAAATTTTCAAAGTAAGATTGACAAAATGGAAAGCCAAGACATTATCTAAAGGTGGACGGGTTATATTAATCAAATCGGTGTTAGAAGCATTACCGTTATATTTTTTCTCCCTTTATCGGGCCCCGGCTAAAGTTATTAATGCATTAGAAAGTATCAGAAAAAACTTCCTATGGGGAGGAAATGAAAACAAAAAAAGATTCACCGGGTGTCATGGGAAAAAGTTACACAACCAAAGGAAATGGGTGGCTTGGGAATTACACCTCTTAAACACTCAAATATGACTATGTTATCGAAATGGTGGTGGAGATTTAGAAATGAAAAACACTCTCTATGGTGGAATGTCTTGGGCGATCCATCATACCTCAAGAAGTTGGAATCCAACCCCGGTTAGATTGACTTAGCCTGGAGTATGAAAGAATATTTATAAAATTACAGAGGATTTTAGCAGTAAAGGTGTTAATTTGAATCATTTGATCGTGGGGGTGTTTGGAAGAGGAAATGAAATTAGATTTTGGGTGGATAGATGGTTAGAAGATGTGCCTTTGATGGAGTTATATCCATCATTATTCATGTTGGAAAGTTCTAAATCTATTTTAATGTAGGATTGCTTTAAATGGGTCAACAATATCTTGGTATGGTCATGGAGGGGGAAAAGGGAGTTGCTACAGACAACGAGAATGGTGAGTTATCTCATCTATTGGCAAAACTCAATACGATATGGCCAATTGATCAAGATGACACGTGGAGGTGGGGTGATATGACCCAAATGGCGTTTTGCTCGAAGTATGTTAAAGCATTGCTAGCAAATTCAAACAACAACGGAGAAGGGTACAAATTTCCTTGGAATGGATGGGTTCCTAAAAAAATAAACATCTTAATTGGCTTGCTGAGCTAAACCGGCTTCCCACTTTTGACTCCCTTGCAAAGAGAAATATTCCTCTTCAACAAACATTATGTATGGTTTGTAGATCAGTTGAAGAATCAATGGATCATTTGTTCATTTCGTGTGGGCTTGCCGGGCAGGTTTGGTCAAAAATATCCTCATGGTGCATCATAAATCCAGTGTTCACGTTCTCATATAGGGACCTCATGGATGGTCCTTATCTATTAAAAGGTGATGATGATTTCAAGAAGGCTATCCATGCTATCTTTATGATAACATCATGGTACTTATGGAAGCATAGGAATGAAATTATCTTTGAGCACGCTAAACCCTCTGTCTCCAAAGTCTTATGTCAAATAAAGGTGGCTGCCTCTTTGTGGATAAAGGCAAGATGCAAAAGGAAATTCCCCACTGCAATTGACAATTTTCTCTTAGAACCCGATTGATATTTCTTTGTATGTTTGTATTTTTTGTTTGGGTTCTTGTTTGTTTGTTGCTTGTTTGTCTGTTTGTTGGGGTTTTTAGTTTCTTGCTAGCCCCGTCTCTAATATATGCTTTATTCGCTGTTAAAAAAAAGTTTCCATTGTCTCCAAGTGTTGTTAATGATTATATTATTGATAGGACAATGAAGTGGAAGTTGACATGATAGACTATCATGATTATGTAGACGAGTCAGAGGAATATGTAGGCATAATGAGAGTTGAAGTTCTTGGTATTGATGAAGATAAACTAGCTAATGTTGAAGATATTGATCTGAATGTTTTATGTGAGTGTTCACATGATAATGGGACACAATAATCATGTTGTTACTGTTATTGGGAATATGACATTGAATGGGTAGACCTAGAAGTTGGATAGACCCATGTTACCATCTTGAGACATGAAAAAAGAGTCTACTCTTATAAAGTTGGTCCCATTAATGGTAAAAACATATGGCCAAAGGACCCGACTCTAATAACTAAAACTCCCCAGTCTATAATACACCAATTGGTAGGACAAGAAAGAAAAAAAAGGCTTAGAGCAATTCAAAAGATGATGATGATATGAACATGGAAGAGATATTTACCCGGAAGTACAAAACAGTGTCATGTTTCAAATGCAAGAAATTTGGTCATAACTCAAGGACATGCAAAGAGCAAGAAAGAAACTTAAAAACATGGTGGAGAAGTAATGGGTAGAGTGGGGTGAAGTAATTTGATTTTAATATTTGAATGTTTTTGTTGAACAACTTGTGATTTTTTGGATGGTTTTGTCATATTTATTCATCTTAACTATTAGTTAGAGGATCTATGCATTTTGGTAATCTAAACAATGTCTTACGGTTTGGTTTTATGGTTAATTGGGTAATCTTTACAATGTATTTTGGTAATATGAACAATGTGTTATGTATTTAGGTCCTGATGGTTATGTGTATTTTAATGTTTAGTTGTTAGTCTTTTGAAGTGCTAATGGTTTAATTGGGTACATTGAGTATTTGCCATAGTAAGAACAACAATTCATATGGACACATATACAATAGAACATTGCAATTTTTAAAATTTGACAATTGCCAATAGAGTGGTTAAAACTTAAAAGTGATACTTGTCGTTACATTTATACTATATATCAAACAAGAACATTAAACAACATAAAAGAACCATTACAATTACAAACCCTAATCCAAACAACACAATCATTATGTTTTTCTTTCATATTTTAGCTTGACATAAGTTAATCTCCAATTTAAGCTTTTTTTTAACCTCATACGACCTGACTTGATATGCATTAACCTAGGGCACATGGGAGGATCAACCCATTTTATAAAACGACAATTGCTCCTTCGATTCATTAAAAAACAGAACATTTTAGAAATATATGTATTTTGATTATATGAATCAAGAAACGAGAAGGAACTTACAACTTCAAGGCAAGAGTAGAACCTTCTTTCAAGGTTTTGTTCCGTCGATGAAGTTCTAACAGTGGTGTATTTTCGAAAGAAGCATACCACCATTATTACACATTTGAAGAAGATGAATAATGAAGAAGATGAGTTGTGGTGATTATGCGTATACCTAAAGACAATTCATGTCCTTTTGGAATGGACTTGAAATGACCATAATGCCCTCACGTGAAAAGCACGCGATTAGACATAACGGTAATTTTTTATGACCGTCTAAGTGGGGGATCAAATGTGATACAAATTGTCAAACGTTTCGACCAATCTTGTATTTTTTTAAACACGAAAACCGATAGTAATAAACAAAACGAATCACATAGATCTTTTATCTAATTAACTCTATATAGAATTATATTATTATATAATTTTATACTTAATATATACATATAAATTATAAAAACAAAAAACTCTATTAGACTCGCAAGCCGACGAGCCGTGAGCTAGTTCAAGCTCGTTTAATCTCGGCTTGATTTTAGATTTTTCGGAAGGATCCCGAGTGGCTTGTATTCACATACACCTTCTATGGCGCTGAAACACCTCACGTGGCAACTCCTGACGCATGCATTAAAATTGGCACCTCCACGTATTGAAACGAGCAGCTTACAATTAAAAATCGAATATTCACTAAAATAATAACAAGATTCATTTCATTTTCTTATACACAGGTTGATAGTTACCCTCGATCAAGATATCAATAGCTTTCAAACCTCATACACAAGTATAGAGTATTTTCACCCCCAAAATGTGGAGAAGAAGCTTTTGCACCACCACCACCACCACCACCAATGCCTTGAAGAACAAGAAATGGGACGCTATAGTGATCGGCGGTGGTCACAACGGCCTCACCGCCGCCGCATACCTAGCTCAGTCAGGCCTCTCCGTCGCCGTCCTCGAACGCCGCCACCTCATCGGCGGAGCCGCCGTCACCGAAGAACTCATCTCCGGCTTCAAGTTCTCCCGCTGCAGCTACCTCCAGAGCCTCCTTCGTCCTACAATAATCAGGTTTACCGTTTAATCAAACAGTTGTTGATTGATTGTGCGATTTATCGATTTGTGAAATGTTGAGTGATTGTTTTCGATTTGATGAAATTGAAGAGATCTGGAGCTGCATAGGCATGGTTTGAAGCTGTTGAAGCGGAATCCGTCGTCGTTTACGCCGTGTTTGGACGGACGTTATCTTCTTCTAGGTTCTGATCCTGAGCTCAATCGTTCGGAGATTTCGAAGTTTTCGGAACGGGATGCTGAGGCTTATCCAAGGTTAACTATCTAGAGTCAACATAATTATGTATTGAGATTTGAGAATGTGATTAGTATTTTAATTTAATCTGTTACTGTTATATAGTTTGCTGTCAATGTTGATATTCTTCGTTATTAGCTGTTTCTGTTATTTGATTTTTAGAATTGCTCTGTTGTTTATGTGTAGGTATGAGAAACAGCTGGAGAGCTTTTGCAAGTTCATGGATCCACTAATAGATGCGTCACCTCCTGAAGCTCACCAGGGTGTTTCGTCTTTTAATTCTCGATTGAAGCATAAGTTGCAGAAATCAGAGTTTTGGGCGCATTGTTTGCATCAGTCTGTCTCCATGGGTCAACAAGGGCTGGTGTAAGATTTCTCATCCTAGTGCCAAATGAATAGGACCTTGAGCACATTAAGTTAGATTTAGTATTAGTTTATTACTTAAGGAAAATTATAATGTAAATGTGTGTATCCCCTAAATCATGTGTAATATTGACTAATTAACTTCATGATTTGATCGGCTTAAGAAGACGTCTGCATTACAAACCCCATGAGCTTATGTGGTTTTCTTCTTCCAGGGATTTCATGGACCTTTTACTGTCACCAGCATCAAAGGTTTTAAATAACTGGTTTGAGGTTGTTACTTGATCCTCATTTCTCAATACTGTTGTTTATACTTTTATGGGTAAAAAGGGTTTTTTACTTTTTATTATTTTTATTTTTATTTATTTATTTATTTTTTAATAGTCGAGGGTCTCAGTGAGTGCAACCTCCCTATCTCCTGGGGTAGAGTAAAGGTTTGCTCGGATCTCACCCTCTGTAGACCTTGCTATTGGGTGGGATTTTACTGGGTATGTTAGTTAGATTGTTTGACTTTGTGAACTGTGGAAAAATTTACAATGCCCTTTTTTGTTATCTGAGATTCTTGAAGTTCATTTATTGAACTTTAAAGGCCGCATCACAAAAATGCTTGTATTGTTACCTTATTCTACATGTCTATTATTCTCACTTATGCTTAACTCAAAACCTGCATATGATTTCTCTAGCTAGACCAGTTATCGGATACTGATTTACCACATATACTGGAATAAATGGCACTAATAACATTAGGAAGAGTATTAATGCATTGTATCCACATTTCAGTATTGTGTTAAGTTGCTCATGCAATATTTGGTAGAAAAAGTTATAAAGTAGAAGAACAGTTGAGTTGACTGCATTCAACAAAACAATTCTCAAATTACTTTAAAGACATCTTGTGATTATGTCTTCAGTCTAAATGTCTAATTTGGTATTATTATGTATTAAATGTTAAGTACCAGCATTTGAATCTTTTATATGTGTATGCAGAGTGAGGTGTTGAAGGCAACACTTGCTATAGATGCAGTGATAGGAACCAATGTAAGCACCCTTCATGTTTTACATTTTTGTATCTTATTATATATTTGGGCTCCAAGGGACACATTACTCCTCTTCTATCAATATTGTTTATTATCTCAGTTGCCAACATATTTCCAAGTGTCGCCCTTTTTTGGTATTGGATATCATGAAAGGATTAAGATTATATACATTGTGTTAACTGTTGAGTCAATAAAGCATCTTCCTTTTTGCTGTTTGAAAATTTTCTTTTGAATTAAGTAATAAACTAATGAAATAAAAGGAACTCAAAGAAAAAGAATAGGAAGGAAATGAATATAATACCAAAAAGAATATTGGATGATCTCATAACTAGAAGGGCATATGCTTATCTTTTTTGTAATTCTATGTTCTCAATACTCCTACAACTAACTATTGCTATGAAACAACAAGGTATTTTTTAACATCTAACTAAAAATGACTAAATTATACTCCTGCATTTAATGCAGTCAGGTGCCCACACACCAGGGACTGGTTATGTTCTGCTACACCATGTGATGGGAGAAAGTGATGGTGACCGTGGAATTTGGTCGTAAGTATTTCTGCTGCAGCATATATGTAATGTTTATTACTAAATCTATGGCCGTGGAATTTGGTCGTAAGTATTTCTGCTGCAGCATATATGTAATGTTTATTACTAAATCTATGGCTAAGTTCTCCTTTTGGTAAACTTGTATTTCCTTTCACACATGATAGATCCATATTTTTGAACTCATTATGCACATATCACCTCTTTCTAAAAGGTGCTTCAAGCAGGGGCGGAGGATCATGGGGGCACCCCCCTTTTTTCCGTCAGGAGTGTTAAGTTTTAGGCCGGTAGTGTAAATTTTTGGCCTGGTAGACTAAACTTTTATATAAATATCATGTTCGCCCCCCCCCCCCCCCCTACTAAAAGAAATTAATTTCGCCCCCGCCCCCCTACTGAAGTGTTCAAGCTCCTCACTGGCTTCAAGGTCTTAATTTTTCGTTGAACATATTTATCTTTGACTAATATGCATTTAGGTACGTTGAAGGTGGAATGGGCTCTGTGTCATTGGCCATTGGAAAGGCTGCTCAGGAAGCTGGTGCCACTATAGTTACTGATGCAGAGGTATATTATTATTATTATTATTTGGCGTAACCAATGTGTTTCTTCTCTCACCACTTCATATTCAGTAGAAGTTGATCCTAACCTTTTTAGCTTTCTGGGTTGTACCAAAGCAAATGCCTTTCATTATAAATTTTTAGCACTTGTCTTTACATCCTCCTTTTTTGTTACTCTTTTATACAATACCTGTGATCATCTAGTTTGGGTAATAAAAATGAATTTTTTTAAGGTTTTGCTTGCTTTATTCTTTAAATATGTCTATGCGATCTTCTTAGATGTTAGGTGTTACAATCAATTTCAATTCCTTCAAGTTATATAATAATTTTTTGTAACCTATATTTTCTTAATTTTCATGCTTTAAATGATAGGGTCATTATATATTATGGCAGAAGGGAGTTTTAGTCTTTAGTCATAACCTCTTTGGATCAAGATCCATCCAGAAATAATGCTATTACTTAAATAATGGTTCATTTATTATTCAGGTATCAAAGCTGATGATTGAAGATTCAGGCACAGTAACTGGGGTAAGCCATAAGTCTATAACTATATTATCCAATTGCCCAACGCTACAATGGACCATCATGCAGGATCCAGATAAACTTACTTTGTGTTTTTAGGTTGTATTAGCTGATGGAACACAGATTCGTTCTTCAGTTGTTTTATCAAATGCGACTATACACAAGACGTTCATGGTAAAAATTTCATGCTAACGATGCGTTGCAATATGCTCTAGAAGTAAGGTATTAACTGCTTTGTCTTTTGTCTTTTTCATACTTTGATACAGGAGCTAGTACCTGAAAACGTTCTTCCAGAAGATTTTTATCGTGCTGTTAAGCACTCAGATTATAGCTCTGTAAGATTCTATAGCAACTCATCATCTCTCCTATTATCAAACAATGCAATCTGTAACAAATTCTCATGCTTTTAAATTCCAAAATCATAACATAATGATAACATAATTTGTAAAATGCTAAGTGTTTACTATATTGAACAGGCAACTACTAAAATCAATTTGGCAGTTGACAAGTTGCCACGGTTTCAATGCTGCAATATTGGCTACCCTGAAGCTGGTCCTCAGCATATGGGTACCATTCACATTGGTTCTGAGAGGTTTAATTTTCATTCATTTTCCTTTTTTGCATCTTTGTTTATTTTTGTTCGTCTTTATCACAAACTGGAGTCTGTTCATAGCAGATATTTATTCCTTTTATAATTGCATTTATCTTTTTGGCATGTTTCTCTAATCTTGTATCAGTATAGAGGAGATTGAGTCTGCATGCCAGGATGCAAGAAATGGCTTGCCATCACGAAGGCCTTTGATTGAAATGTCAATTCCTTCGGTTTTAGACAAAACTATATCTCCACCAGGTAATATCATCTGCCACATCATCTGAGTTGTTTAATTAAAATATTAATTTATTTCACTCTGAATTCGAAGCGCCTTGAAGCCCATGAATGTCAAATTTTGTAGGCAAGCATGTTATCAATTTGTTTGTTCAGTATACACCATATAAGCCTAATGATGGTAGCTGGGAAGATACTGCATACAGAGTGAGTTTTATTTAAAAAAATACACTTGCAATTATCTGTTGTGCAGCTGAATATCCTGGTTAAATACAATATTTTAATAAAATATTAAATTATAAATATATGCTGCACTCGTAGTTTATCATCCTTTTGTATAGATCCCTTAGGGTTTCCATCTCCATTGATTACGTATTGTCTTCATTATGAGAGACATTAAAATCTTTATGGTACCAGTGCCAAACAGGCTCAATGATCTTTATCTTCAAATTACTAACTTAAGATGGTTGTTTTATTATTACAAGTGATGTCTTCTATCTTGTGATCATTCTTGTTTGACATTTGATATTTCAAACCTTATTCTTTGTAGGAATCATTTGCAAAAAGATGTTTCAACTTAATTGACGAGTATGCCCCTGGCTTCAGTTCATCAGTTATTGGCTATGACATGTTGACTCCACCAGACCTTGAAAGGACTATTGGTCTCACAGGCAAGTCATCCCTTATTGTGTTGACTTTAGATTAAATGAAATAAAAAAAGAAAAAAAATCTGCCATTTATCGTTTATAGATGTGGCAAAATGATGGGTTGGCTTATGGGTCCAAATAGATTATCGTGTTTGGTGCAAATGAGCCAGGCCACTTGTGAGCTACTCGAATTCGGCTTGATAAAAGCTCAAATCAAGCCAAACTTAAACGACCATGAGTTTGAGCTCAAGCCTATAAATGAGCTTGTTTAATAAACGAGCCTATTATATATATAATTTGTATTTACTATATTCAACACACAGACACACACTTGCGTGCGCACACATACATATATAATTATATATTAAAATTAAAAATATGATGAAAATAACTAAACAATTTATGTTATGTTTAAAGTTATAATTAAAATATGTTATACATTATAATAAATGTAACCAAATTAATAATAAAAAATAGCATGAGCCGAGCCTGAGCAGAGCTTGAGCTTTAAAAACTACCATGAGCCGAGCTCGAGCGTTAGAAATAGAGCTCGAGCTCGAGCTCTCGTAAGTTTTAACAAGCCGGGCTCTAGTCTAATCAATCTTTACTCGACTTCACTCGTTTACACCCTTGTCAAATTGAACATAAGTTTCTACCTGCTGGAAAAGGATTGAGTTGACCCGCTAAACACTTGTTTGATTGGCAGGAGGGAACATCTTCCATGGTGCAATGGGGTTGGATTCTATTTTCCTCATGAGACCTGTAAAAGGATGGTAACAGTCTCTAGTTTGCTCTGCTTACATGATTTTGGTGACATTTACAAACGAGTTTGTTTGGATTATAAGTTCATATGGGATGCAATGCACAGGTCAAATTACAGAACTCCGTTACGAGGACTGTACCTATGCGGTGCTGGAGCCCATCCTGGTGGTGGTGTCATGGGTGCGTCAGGACGCAACTCGGCTCGTGTTGTTATAGATGACATTAAAGGCTGAAATGGTATCTCTTCAACTGCCAAGACCATCATTGTCTGTCACTTCATCATCTGCTTTGGAAGCATCATCCCGAAGTCAAGAATCATGCTTGTAAGCGAATCAACCCACTTCAGCAAGCTTGGTCGATTTTTGTTGTTTATTGGCATGTCAGTGCTACTGAAAGCGGACATATGGAACTGGATCAAGCCCATGATATGCGGTTAATCTTACCTTCAATTTTATTAAACATAACACATTGGAATTGCATTGGAACTAAGAAAATTTAGGGAAACTTGATTGAAGTAGTGGGCAGAAGTGCCCATACATTACCAAATTTAACATTCATTCAACCCGCAAGTTTCTTAAAAATACCTTCTCCCTATCCGCTGTCTCATGACATCAATGCATTTTGTTGCTAGTATCTGGAAATGGTATTGTTGGAATTGCCAGCGCCATTGTTATACTTGGCGCTAATCAGTGTTGTAAAAATAGCGCTAGTCGAGCGGTGGGGTATCGATTAACAATTTATCGGGAGTAATCAGATTAATCGGTTTGGAATATTAATATATATTTTTTATTTTTATGTATAAACACATACATTTTTATATGTGATTTTTATAAATATGTTTAGTTTAATATATATAGAAACTAATCTGGCCGGAACTTTGGAATTTCCGTTGGAATTTTTGAAGTTCGCCGGAAAGTCATTGGATTCTGCAAAAATGCAAATAAGGACCGATTAACACTTGACTAGGTCCTATTAGGGCTGATTTTTTTTCCTGATTTTAACCTATTTGACCGACTAGCGACTTTTTGCTCCGATTAGAGAAAATCCAATCGGTGAAGCATCGATTCCCGACTAGTCGGCATTTAATCGGCCAACTAGTCCAGTTTTTACAACATTGGCGCTAATGTCACTGGTAAATCTGCATTTGTAGGTTCTCATAACATGCAACCGAGTCGAGGTTCTCCTGAGCTTAATAACTAATAGTGACTTTTAAACCACAAACCAAACCACACCTAAAGTCTTAAAGCCAATGTATGTTAGGCAAATTACACTGGTCTGATGATGCTTGAAAAATAACACAATTACTAACATATGAAATGGTGGATCTTAATCAATTTGAATAGTAGAAGACAAAAATATAGGCGATGGACTTGAATAAGGTTGTAGGCCAGTGTGGACCATGGTTCCGCCGTCGATGGATAGGGGTCACGACCTGAAGTCGGTGATATACGCAATATTAGAATGACCAAATGAGGAGGAGGGATTTTCTTTTTAAACAAAGATAATCTAGGTTTAAACTCGTAAAAGTAATTGAACTATAACTAATTACACTTACGAGTTACTGGATTTGTTTCTAACTATTTAAAGGATAAAATAACTCGATAGTAAAATGAATAGTGTTTTTCGACAATCATGCCAAAGTAAGTAAGGTTACAGAGATAATTTAACTTGTACAAGATATTTAGGGGGCGTTTGGTTTGTGGAATTTATTGGAATTGGAATTCAAAGGATTTGTATTTGAAATTCAATATTTTTCATAGGATTTGAAATTCAAACGAATTGGAATCCATTGATGGAATTTAAATTTCAAATGCATTTTAGTGGCAAAACACTTATAAAGGAATTGGAATTTATCACCTGTTACAAATCGTCACCATCTCAATGACCACCGATCATCGCTACATACCATCGACCACCGCCGCCGTCACCGCCGACAATCGACTGCGACCACCAACTGCGCCCGTTTTTGAAAACCGATCGTACTCCACTACCACCACCAACCAATAACGTTAGTTGTCGAGACACGGTTGGCGGCGGTCGGGGTAAATGGTGGGTGGTGATCGTCGGTGACGGGGTTGTGTAGCGTCGGCGGAGGTCGGGGGCGGCGGTCTAGCGACGACGAGTGATAGTCGACGGTTGGGGGTAAGGATGGTCGAGGGTTGTCAGCGGTAGGGGTGGTGGCGGTCGGGGTCGGGGGTGGACGGTGGCAGTCGGCGATAGGGGTGGACGGTGGCCGTCGACGGTAGGGGTTGGCGGACAACAACGGCGGTCAGGGTCGGGGGTGGACGGTGGCAGTCGGCGATAGGGGTGGACGGTGGCCGTCGGCGGTAGGGGTTGGCGGACAACAACGATGGTCGGCGGTCGGTTGGCGGTGGGCAGGGTGGTAGGCGGCGGTCGGGGGCGGCGGTGGTCGGGGTTGGCGGGGGACGGCGGCGGTCGGGGTCGTTGGTAGTGTTGGTTGGCGGTGGGCGGGGTGGTAGGTGGCGGTTAGTGGTGGAGATGGGGGTCGGTGGAATTTGAAAGCCTTCAACATTTGGAAGGATTTTGAAATCCTTTATTGGAAGGAATTTGAGGGAATTAATTCTAATTTTAATTCCAATTCTTTTATTAACCAAACACGTGAAAAATGAAATTCAAATTTCAATTTCAACAAATTCATACCAACCAAATACAATTTTCAATGGAATTCAAATTCTAATTCTATTAAATTCCATTGAAATCTTACTTAATAAACTCGTCCTTAGTTTCAAACTAAAATGGATTTTAGTGTTGGAAATCAGGCCCAAATATCAAATATAACACAGGAATATTTTTTGGGCAACTTGCTTGACACTTTTCTTTATTAATAATAAACAACAGGAATTTTCTAAGAAGATTAATTTCTAACCCTCGTATTTATTTTGGAAAATCCTTGCTAAACAGGACTCTCTAGTCCTTAGTTCCTTACTATCCTCAAAGATCTAATAAAATACTAATTAGATCTACTTCCTCACAATATACATAAACATACTAATTAAAAAAACTCATAAACATATAAAACTCAAAGATCTAATAAATACTATCATAAGGATAACAGTTTACTTGTAACTAGTTCAATAGCTACTTTTAAATACAAACTGTAACAAGTAACAAGTTAGGATGGGAAAAAAATCTATAACGTATGAGAATACCTGAAATCCAATACATCTGAGACGTGTATAATATTAATAAAAAAATGCACGCATTATGGTATAATGGGATACACACATAATTACTCGAATAGGTATACGTGTGTACGTGAACCAGACTTTTGTTGTCATTCTAGTAGTTTTATTACGTGAATAATAAACTTTTTTCTATACGTTTGACTATACTAGTTATATTTTATACTAGTATAGTATCCCGTGTAATACACAGATTGATTAAATAATATATGAAATAACTTATAATAAATATTTAAAAATTATAAATGGTATTTGTAAGTAAGATATGACTGAGTTAGAAATTAATAAGTAGTTCAAGTAAAGATAACGATAATATCATTTTAAAATTTCATTTTATAAGTTTGTGTTTTTTAATTGTTTTCTTAAACATTCCGTTCTTTTTTCTTTTTAATTTTATTTTGAAAAAAATAATTATCTTATGAAATAAAAAAAAAAGTGGTATTTTAAATACTTCGTATCTAAAAAACTTTTGTGTCATATATTTTTAAAGTGTATTTTTAATTATAATATCAAGATTTTAAAATTTTATAACATCTATTTTTTTAAATTTAAAAATGTTTTAGATAATATAATCTATCAATCTATCAGTACTAATAAAAAACTTTTTGTATGCCATTTGTCATAATTTGTATGCCATTTGTCATAAACTTTAGATATTTCAAATATTTCGTAGCAGTTTGATATATATGTTATTTATCATATTTATTCCATTTTAGTTGTTAAATAAAATTATATAATAGTAAAATGGAAACAGTATCCTAGTAGATATTTTTAAACAAACTAAGGGCGTTTAAGTCAGGTTTCTTACTCTTATTTTTATAATTAAATTAAAAATTACTATTCTTTTCTAACTTTATTTTTTATCATTATTTTTTATTTTTCCTTCACTCATAACCACTTTAAAAAATATTAAAAAGTTTATAGGGGTTAAACAATAATTTTTCAAACATACATATTAACATTAACTATTCTCTATCATCCGCTCACAACCATTTACAACAATTTTTAAAATAAAACACACTCACATAAATATAAAAAACCTACTGTTAATGATATAACAAGTGGATCAGAGATACATGAGCATGCCCAATATCAAACGACTTATTACCTGACAGGACTAATGAGTTGTTTGATAAAATTGACTCAGTAAGATCTGATTGAGTCAGAAGTCGACACAGTTAGAAGTTTTTACTGAGTTTGCATTTGACTGAAACTTGGCTGTTTGATTTAGTATCTGTCTGACTCTACTGAATGATAAAAATATATAATTTAATTTATATATTTCAAAAATTCATACATTGTTAAAAATAAAAAAAACCAAATAAATGATTAATAACTAAACCTACCAATTAACTCCAACACAACAAACATTCACGACTCTACCATCACCAAAAACAGGTAAAATTCTCAAAACCAAACAAATCATACCGTCATTCCGTCGTTTAAACACGTAACAATCCATCTAAACACGTAACAAATCAACCGTCTTTCCGTCATTCCGTCGGTTGCGCCATTGTTGCAGTAGGTGGGTCGCGCAGGTGGGTCGCAGCAGGTGGGTCGCGCAGGTGGGTCGCAACAGGTGGGTCTCGCAGGTGGGTTGCAGCAGGTGGGTGGCGCAGGTGGGTCGCAACAGGTGGGTCTCGCAGATGGGTCGTGCAAGGGAGTTCGGCCGAGGGGCAACGCCCTTTTCAAGTCAGCAAGTTTTAATTTTGGGTCTGGGTCAACACCCACGGACCCGGTCAGAACGTAATACAGCCAAATCAAACACGCTGATCGGCTGACGGAGTCAGCCAGTCAGGCCAAATCAAACAGCCCCTAAGCCGTGTATGAAACACCCGTTTTATAATTGCGTATAAAACAAAGAGGTTTTGTATTGTATTAACTGTCATTGAAAGACTAACTTTTAATGTTTTATAATCTTTTAATGACTAAAAAACAACTTTAATATTGAATTATCAAAAGGTAATATCTTAATGTTATCTTCTAACAATTTAGATGCATGTTCTTAAAAATTGACATTGAGAAAGCTTTTGATTCACTTTCTTGGAATTATCTTGACAAGGTTATGGATCAAATGGGGTTTCCTTCCAAAGAATTTCAACTATTCCGTGACAGGGGGATCCGCTCTCTCCGTACCTTTTCATTATAGCTATGGAAGTTCTGTTTGCTTCTATTTCTATGGCCCAATCTGTGGGCTTGTATCAAGGTATTCAGGTTAAGCAAGTTAAGAGCCTGTTGGATAGTGTCTCATTGGTTCCAAGTAACTATGCCTTCCCTTGGAACAATTGGGCTCCTAATAAGGTAAACATTTTTAACTGACGAGCGGAAATGGATCGAATCCCCACTCTCGATGCTCTTTTAAAGAGAAGGGCGCTCACAACGAGCCCACTATGTGCTATATGTGGTGACTATGAAGAATTGGTTGACCATTTATTTACGACTTTGTGAACTGGCTAATATGGTGTGGTCACAAGTGACTCGATGGTGTCATATTCCCCCGATTTACGCTTTTGAGTTCAAAGACCTTATGGGGTTTCACAAAGTGGTTCCCGGAGACAAATATAAGAGGAAGATGATCCATGCCATCATTCTTGTTTCTTGTTGGTGTCTTTGGAAGGCAAGAAACGATCTCTTATTTAATCACAAACGGATTGGAGCTGGAGACGTAATTGAAAGTATTAAGATTTATTAGCATATTATGGGTGAAGACTAGAATGAAACAAAAGGGTGATAGATGGAGTCTTGAAGCATCCATGCTTCGGACTTAATCTAACTTTTCTTTGTTTGGCTTAATATTTGTTGTTGTATTATTTGCTTTCTCTGGTTTGTAGTTGTCTTGTGGGGTTTTTAGTTTCTTGTTTCTCCCGTTTTTTAATTGAAATTTTGCCGTTTAAAAAAAAATTAAGGTTAATTATTAAATATTAAAAGGCTATGAATAGTTAAGAGATAGCCTATTAATAACAAAATAAAAAAAGCTAACAAACAACATTTAATAATATAAATATCGATATCGTTAGCCTACTAATAAGAATTAAATATATAATCATCAAACTTTAAAGCTACATAAATTAGCTTTTTGAGTTCATGGGACAAAGCAACTTGAGACCCAAAAGTATACCTTTGACCGACAGAACCCAAAGGACAAAAAAGATACTGTTATTATTTATTAATTTTTAAACCTAAAATAAAAGAAACTAAACAAAAGCGAGTCTTTTCCAAAGCATAAATCCACAACATCGATGCACGAAGTACAAGTCATTACAACAGTGATGCTCTGGAACCAACCTTTTTCCCTCTGGAAAAATATAAATAAATAAATTTTTTTATTTCTACTCCACGTCACTTACCAACCTCTGACTGGGCCCCACTTCACCTCGTAAACCCGTTGACTAGCCCTTGACCATCGCTGACGTTGAGACGCCACGTCAGAAACGGCGAATCTTTGTCGTCCACGTCATCAATGAACCTAAATTCGTTCACTTTCGCCGTCGCCGGAGAATAATATGACGGTAGTTTGTGGGTGGTTTGTGTGTGGTGAACCCATGTGTTTCCGTTAGTCGGTGGTTGGTAGTGGTGTCGCTCCGTCGTGTCGCCGACATTGGCCGTCACCGACGAGGCGGCGTTCGCTCGCCTCTCCTCCTTCTTGAACCTTATTCCACAAGCGTTACATAGCGACTGCGATTTCATAAAAAAGTTCAAAATCTTATAAAATAAAAAGTTCAAAATGTTATATGAAGAGAATATACTGCACATTACTAGAAAACTAGACATTTAAAAACACATTTGTGAATTTGTTACTAGGAATACAGTGGTGAAAATCTCATTAGCCTAGTCAAAGTGTTAAATCATTAGAATAGGTCGTACTACTTGAAAACTAGACATTTGTGACTGTTTTTTCGACCGTGAAAACTTTTTTATGATTTTGCGACCGGAAAAGCAGTCTTAAAAACCCCTTTAGTTAACTAGTTGAGTCAAAAGGTTAATCATGAAACTAGAAAACCATATTTGACCCTTTTTGGGTTGTAAAAACTTATTTATGATTTTGCGACCGAAAAACAGTCGTAAAAACTAAAAAACCTCTTTAGACAAGTCAAAATTTATCATGAAATAAGCCATAGTACTAGAAAATGAGAGATTCCTGACCATTTTTTCGATCGTAAATATCATTTATGATTTTGAGACCGGAAAAATAGTAGTAAAAACCTCCTTATCCAAACCGAAGTGTCAAATCATGAAAATATAGGGAAAACCAGACATTTAATTGTGATTTGTGACAGTTTTTCGGTCATAAAAACTCAATTGCAATTTTTATTCTCGAAAAAAGGGTCACAAAAACCACCACAGGTAACCATAAATTACTTGAAATTAATCAAATATGACTAGCAGTTATTTGTGACCACTTTCACATACTATATTCTTACTCACAAAAATTGCGACCATTTTACGAATATTTAATAACCAAATCACCTCCCTATAGACCCTCAAATCACCATAAACCCAACCCTACCTTGGGTCCACGAGGTCCATTTCTCCAAAGAGGAGTAGAAGTGGTGTCACAATTAGCACACCGCCTCGCAAGCATCGGTTCAGCAACCGCGGTGCCGCCATTAACTGCACCGCGATTGCTCTTCTGATGAGGCGATGACTGCAAAATATCCCAACAAAAATTAGCCGACCAATTGGCAGAAGACCTTCTTTCACTCACTCTTTCGTAGTCTCCGGCCAACCGGGTGGCCGGAGTACCCAACGAAAGAGTGCAGTCGACGGCGGAGGAAATGGGTGAATGTGAATCTCCATCATAAGGCATAGGAAACACCATGGCTTTATTAGGAGTGTATATTGGGTGGTGTTTGTGGTTAAGTGGAGGATGATGGTTTTAGTGTGTGAACATGTGATGATGGGATTGAGAGAGTGTGAAAAGATGTGGGGAGTTGGGTTATATAAGGGTTGGGACCAAACGGTTTGTAGATATTGATGTGTTTTAACTTTTGAGTCATGTGATGTTTTTACTCGAGTGGTTGATGGTTTTGGTCTTATGGTGAACGTATACAGATTTGAGAGTCTCGTGGTAGACATTTATGTAAATTTAAAAGTAGGTTTAGAGAGACACAAAGGAAGGGTATTTTTTATTTTATTTTTATATTTAATGTATAGAATATCTACGATCGATGCTATGTGTTTTTAGATGTTTACCATATATATAAAATTAAGCGTAAAGTTTGGTTTTGTTCCTCCGGGTTTGATAAAAATAATTATTTTTTTTTTAAAATTAAAAATATTAATTTATCTTCAAATGTTTCATAATTTGTTTCGCGTTAGTTTTTATTATTGTTTCAACTTGATTTCAAAATAATGAAACTTTTGGATTGGAACTAAAACAACATATAAAACTTGTAGTAAATTGATGTTTTTAATCTTTTAAACAAGAATGATTATCCTTATGATGCAAAAATTAAAATTAACTAAAAAATTAATAACTTTTGAACCCAATAATTTTTACAAAAATGTGTAACTCACTAAAAATTAATTAAGGGTCTGATTTGTTTAATTATAATAAGTATAAAATCTAATAACCGATTAGGTTTATTATTTATTAAATTGTTAAGATAGCTATATTCAATTAAAAATTAGTCAAATACGATTCACTAATTACCTCTTTAAATTTCACCTAAAATTTTACCCTCATTTTTTTAAATCATCTTCAAAAAATCGACAATTGCTATGAAATTTGACGACCACCATTTGTGGCTCATTTGCAATAATTGCTAGTAATCGATCAATGCACCTGGCTTTTCATATCCTTTTTATGTTTTTATTTCATTTACTTCCCTAAATAATATTAATTGCTCGAGTCCAAAGATGTAATGAATATATTTTTAAAAAATAAAAACACATAGAAACCAACTATAAAATATAATGTTTTTATTACTTTATAGTGTTCTATTTATGTTACTTGACTCGAACCGAATATTCAAATACAAAATTGGTATACACTCGTAACCGGAAAAACAAACCCTAAATTACAACATAATATGTTCACGCGACATGATTTGACTTCTCATCGCTTCAAAGCAACACTTGACATCATATATAGGGCTAAATAGCCGTTTTTAAGTGTGTGTGTATGTGTGTGTAGTAAGAAGATGAAATAAGAGTCAAGTAGATGGCAGTGAAGCACGTTGAGGGTGAAAGAGTGTTACTTACAAGCAGTACTTTCAGTTGGATTCATTGCATAGGGGTTTATATTAGGTAGGGCCCACATGTCAAAAACACCCCGGTTTTGGTGAAAGAATATATCAAATATATGCTTGTGGTATTCTTTCTCATCATCACATGTTATAGGGGTTACCAATGGAAACTTGTTGCTACCTTCATTTGTATACCTACTTTAGTATACATACTTGTAAGTGAAAGAATATATAAAATGTGTTTAATAGAAGATGATTGTTGTAATACAATGTGAAATTCTTTGCATCAGGGATGGCTCTTATAGTAATGTAAGAAATAAATAACACATATAGTCTTGAAATGCATTGAAAAATTACATGTGAAATAATATTCGGGGTTGTTTGACAATTTCTGAATAATTAAATGTTGAATCAATAAAAGATTTAAACAACTAAGTACTCAACCATTAAGAGCGACTATCGCTTAATCATTCAAAGGCAAATGTCTGACCAGTTCAGATAAAAATGTCTTAAACATTTAGCATTAGACCTCTTAACCATTCATTATCAGTATAATACTTAACCATTCAAAAACAAATGTCTGAACTATTAAGACATTTATTCGCGAAACAAACAGTCTGAATCCTTATATGCTAAACCATTCAGACATCTAAACCATTAAGAGATTGATTCAGATGATGCCAAACAACCCATTCGTATATCACAAATATTATGGGCAATATGGTCCTAAATATATTATTTGTTAATGAAGAAAAGGTGATACACGAGAGTAGAATAGCGTAAAACGTGAGTTTTTAGCCTAAGTTGATGGATTGATGTCGAATAAGCAATTAAACTGAATACACAACTATAATGCCATGTAACTCGTGGCTATAGGTAATTAATCTTGGATTTGCTATAATACACTTGATAAATAACTACTTGTTATTTTCACCATCAATTAAGTAATATTTTTAATTAAAGAATTAAATGGTTGTGTAATCTTGTTATACTTTAAAAACATTAATAATGATTAACATGACACATAACTCAACCATGTTATTAATAACTCACACGTACATTTATTTAGTACTATTTATATACCAAATACCGCCTAAGACATGTTTAATTAGTTTCCGAATCCTATAAGATAATGGATGAAATCCAAGATTATGTGTAATAATAATTTCACCCCAACACATCAGTGTCATGACATGAAATGAAAAGGAGCATGACGAAATGATCACCTCTTTAAGACTACACAATTAAACTAAGTGAGAAGAAAATATAAAATCCCACCATCCCAACTTATAAATAGAAGACATTTTTACACCGTTCAAAAAAAAAGACATTTTTACAATGTTTACACGACATGACCAAACCAATCACCAGACCTTTCAGATCGAAAACCAAGTGTCTACGACTATACGTAGTTTAAACATTTATAATATTTCACATCTTTATTTGATAATTACTTCGGCTCACTTGATGAACCAATTGTTTTAATGATTAATTGGATCACTTGCGGATTATTCGCCCACCCGATCATCTTTGTTACTCAAGTACGGAACTTTCGTCCCAACCTGAGATCGATCATCTTCAAGAGGAAACCCACTGTAAGTTGGAAAACCACTTGACTCCACGAAAACTTTCTGATTTTAATTATGACATGTGAGACTTGAACCAATAACCATCAATAACCGATTATGGTCCGGTTTAATTACTAAAAAATTACATTTATCTGATTAGCTCTAAAAATAAAACTGAATAATAATGTTTGAAGTGGATTGGAATGGTCAAAGCTCAAAAGAGGCCACGTGACCAGGGGAATAGTCTCCAGGGATCTGCTCTTCACCGATCACGAGGTGCACCCTTTTCATCTCTCTCCAGTAAAAAAAAATTAAGTTAAATTATTTTTATTTTTATTTTTATTTTTAATTTTTTTACGTTACACATGCAGAAGAGTTCTTTTGTTATCAACTTGTGCTATCTCTTTTCTATAATTTATATAGAATTTTAGGTTTATTGGTTTCTAACTTTATATTGTAATCGTATTTACTGTAAATAATATGAGTTGTCCATGTAGTTTAATTTCAATTATGAATATTGTCGCTTGTAAATGTTGCTTGACGTTCTTACTTACACATTTTCTTTTGAAGATCCTAATTCGTCCGTCTATGGACTTGACAAATCAACTCTTAACCGTTGTTAAAGTGTATTTCTATCGTTTTTCAAATACACACTTTTTAAACATGTGTATTCTAGCACGCGTACATACGATATTCATAGAAGGTTAAGCACAAGAAAATGTTGCATTTGTTGAAAGATCTCTTTTTTATTTATAAAAAAATATTTTTAATATGAAAAGAATTAAATAATATTATTGTAGTTAATGTGATATTTATTAGAAGAGAAACAAAATAATAAAATTTAGAAGCTTTTGAATTATAACAAGTGTCCTACAAAAATTTTATTTTATTAGTATAGGCAGATGAATAGACAAATATAAAACATGAGGATTATTAGATATAACCTTGTCGACACAGGATAACTTTATCTTATGCAATCAAGGTGACTCTAAACATTAGTATCTTCGAGTTAAAAATAATAATAAAACGTATATGAAATACATAACCAACTAAATTTGAGGATATTATATGAGATGAGATGATAGGAGTCATGTGATGCACTCATGCAGTGAGGTAACAAAAGAACAAGCGGTTGAATGAGGCACAACCCTATGGTCCATTGGTCCGTACCATCAACCATGCTCATCACGTGAACGACTCGACGCTTGGGCTCATCAAGGGTCCGACCCTTGTTCATTGTACTACCCTCACATATTTTTTCTCTCAAAAATATTAAACTATATACTATGTTTCTTTTTCTAATGTTTTTAATTTCAGAATGCTAAACGTTACGTCTAAATTTTTACAGGAAAATTCTTAAATTGTTTTTCGAAATGATTTTGTTTTTTACTTTTTATGTTCCTTTGAATCTACATTTCTTAAAGTGTCTAATATATAGAGGTGTTGACGTCTTTTAGGTTTTGTTTTTCTATATTTGATTTCTCTTACATATAACATACTTGTACAAGAGAGATGTCTGGACTTAGAATAGGGTTGTCTGACGTTAGATGCCTGGACTTAGAATAGGTTTTGTTTTTCTATATTTGATTTCTCTTACATATAACGTACTTGTACAAAAGAGATGCCTGAACTTAGAATAAGGTTGTCTGACGTTGTTTCTAAGTTTTTTTCTCTTTTGAACAAAGATTTAGACGAGACGCATGTGTAAGAGAGGCAAAAATGGGGGCGCTTGTGTTTGACGCATATTTTATTTTTATTGGTTTAGAGTCGAGGCCAAAATTAAAGTGGATATTCATCTCTTATTAAAAAAAAGAAGAGGTTTTAGTTTCAGCTAGGGTGTTTTGTCTTGTCTATTATAAGTTTTCTCTTACTTTGGTTGCGTACTCGAGTAATGGAGATAATCGGGTGACCTAGTGACCCTTCAGTGATCCAATTAATCGTTAAAAAAACCAAATGAATAACAATCCTGATTAACTTCAACATAATGCAGTTTATAAAATTCTAGTTTTTTAACACATAAAATCCGTTACTAATAAACTCACGTAACACAACAATATATATATATATATATTATATATATATATATATATATATAAGATAAAACACAACTTGTACTAGATAATTAAATTCTGGGGAACTAAAACCGAAAATAGAATGACTCAAGCGTTTACCACTACGTAGTTTTAAATTCATATATTTATTTTCATTCAAAAACAAAACACCTAAAATAAAACAATAAAAGTGGTGATCGAGATTGATCTAGAGATTGGTGAGTTTTAATTTGTTGGAGCAATTAACGATTTCCAAAAGATGCCTTCAGCTCTTTGATCCCCACGAATGTTTGTTTGTTTTTGTGGTAATCGATGTTATAATCGTCGCATTTGCTGTTGTACCCTAATCATTTTAATCCCCACGGATGTTCACCGCCCAGCAATTTCTCTATTTTTTATGCATCTGCAGATCTTACTGTCTTTTTTTTCTTTTTTTATGTTTAAATTTTGATCAAATCCATGCGATTTTTAACCCCATACGTAGACTCCACGAAACAAAATAAAGAGTGTTACCAGATGACAAAACCACAAAAGTTTAAAATATACTTCGATCAATCTGTGCTTCTTCATATGAACCTCAAGAGAATATAAAATGCAGAGAATTTGAAAAAAAAAGGCTATGAAGAGGTAGATTGTAGATACCCATGAACTAATAGTCTAGTGGTATGATTTATGTCTTCCATCAAACTGGTATGGGTTTTTTTTTAAAAGAATCGAGGGTCAATGAATACCAGATCAACTGGTTTAACATGAACTAAAGATTAGACTCGTATAGAATGATTTTTAATGTTGATTTAAAAACATGATCCAAACGGAAAAGGTCGTAACCCTAAACATCAGGGACATGTATTTGAAAACGATATTTATTCCCACTAATGCATACTTAAGACTAAACATAAATAAAAAATTTCTAGGTGTGAAACAGATACTTGATCAATAATATATTTATTTTATACACCAAAAACAAGGGGTTTAAGGGTACAATGCCCCCTGGTGAAATTGAAAGTTGCCTTAGATTTGTATGTTGATGAAAAGTTGCACACAATTAGCACTTGGTATATGTTTATTATTAATAATAGTAAGTTGCTATTGATCATATATGATAACTGATTCAACAACTTAGTCCATCAGTGACAAGTAGGATTAACAACATTTGGTCATCTAAGGTAGTTAGCAACAGCTTGAGCAACTAGCATAACTAACAATTATGAGCTATAACGGGATATGGGATACTGCTATAGGAGGTACTGTTTATGGTTATTTATTGACGTTGCAACCAACTAACTTAAGGGTTGTTTGATATCGGGTAAGTGGTCAGGTTGTTTGATTTTCATTTCTTATAGCATATGCCTTTGTTCATGTGATATCATTATAGCGTATGCCTTTGTTTTAGAAACTCCATCTACTAACCTTGCCACCTATATTATATTCGAATTCGACCAGTGCCTCGTCACTCACAATGGCTTGAACTTATATTGTTCACCTATTAAATCATCAAACGAACACCTCTTTACGACCTTACTTATAGACATTTAATGTAATTTCAACACAAAATAAGATTTAAGAAAGTAATGAAACTTGTTAGAAGATTAGATTTTGTAAATATCGTAGCAGAATTTTAATTCCTTTGATATCCAACTTATGATGAAAATAATACAATTAAATGATGTCATGAAGGACCATAATGCAATTATCAATAAACAGATATATAATTACTTTAACTTATCTATGAAGGCTTATTGGTTAACTATTAAAAGTTAATAACTAAATTAGCTTATCTACGAGTCATAAGGCCATATTATTAAATAATTTTCAACATTTAAGACTTCTTAACACACACTAAAATAGCTAAGAAATCCCTAGACAAATGCTGCCAGCTAGAAGGAAACCATAACAAATGCTGATCTGATTAAGTATTTGCTTAGCAATCTTAATATAAATAGATGTAGGAAACCATAACAGAGGTTGTTTGAACCGGTCCGACCATTGACTCTACACAATGCTGGTCCGACCACGGTTCGACCGGTGCGGTTCACGGTCCGACCGCTGGTTCGACCGGTTCAACCGGTCCGACCACTGATTTAACACTAAAACGGTTTTAAACACTGAACCGGATCGAAGTCCGGTGCCGGGTCCAACAGGTCGGACCGGCCTGTCCGGTCCGGTTTTCAAAACCATGGTTTGAAGACCAAACAATTAAAATTTTAAGTTTAAAATCGGTTGTGATAGCACTTTCCATAGGGCTTGAATACCCACACTGTAACATAAACAAACACAAACAAATTCAAGCAAATATACAGTTTACAATCTAATCACACATAACAGAGTGATTACGGTGAACCCGAACTGAATGGGGCTCAATGCCACGATGGAAACACAGAGGAAAATAGAAAATGGATTCACGAAGGAGCTCATGCCGCCATACTGGCGATAAGGTACCAATTTCTGCTATGAACGAGTGGTTTTATGACTCTTGAGGCTGTATCCTCCGCTACATTTGATCTCGTGACGCCATCGGGAAGATAACAGTTGGAAGTGATCGAGAAGTATAGGACGTGATAAGGAAATAGGCGTATCGCAATGGTAGTTTAAATTTTCGTTCTGGTAGTGTAAATTTTTTATATATAACGAGTTTGCCAACATTAAAAAATTAGTTTCGCCCCGCCCCCGCCCCCGCCCCCGCCCCCGCCCCCGCCCTTGCCAACATTAAAAAAATATCCAATCTTCGTCACTGAATCAAACGTTTATACTAGACAATACTCATATTGATACTCTGATTCAAATGGTTCCAAGAGGCAAGAGAACCTGTTTTTTTTAAATCCCAGGTTGCCAACAACTACTACCATGGTTAATGAAAAAATATAACGAACTAATAGTCCCCTAAACTTTGACAAATTTTAAGAAATTGAACTAGCAGATATTAAGGATAGGTTAAACAAACCACATTTGGAAATTGGAATAGCTATCGCGGTATCTTTTATGATGCCGTGAAAGTTTGTATATTTGTGTGTGCAACACAGCACATAAGGCTACATATAGAAAAATTCTACCCTGATACGAAAATCGTGCTCGACCCTAGCATGTAACTTCTATTGTTTTCTATCGAAACAAAACGATAGCCTAACAAGGGAAAAGAACACATCTAAAACCAGAAAGAATTCATATGTATATAATATATAAGTTACCTCACTGCCTTGTACATCTTATTAGACTTCCAACAAGAAGTTCAGAAATCACATATAAGTTTTCTTCATAGAAAACAGAAAACCTACAACAATCTTACATCAGTATCACTAAGAGAAGCGAAAGAAACCTCAAACCTCATGAAGAGTCGATGCACACACGTTGTATATCAACATGTTCTATGTTCGCACTGCTGCTCCTAGATCCCCTGCAGCATCCGAGGTTTTTTCCTTAGCGGCCTCGTAGGTTTCCTTAGCCTGCTCCTTCAACGAATCCACCGAAGTGTCGTCAACCTTCGCTTTAGCAGCGTCATAGGCTTTACCTGCAGCATCCGAAGCTTTTCCTTTAGCAGCCTCATAGTTCTCCTTCGCCGACTCCTTTATCGAATCTTTAGAATGTCTTCGGCTTTGCCTTTAGCGGCACCGAGTGTATCAAAAGCTTGGTCTTTTCCTTTAGACATCGAATCTTTAAGCGAATCTTTAGCTTCACCGGCCTTATCGTAAACATCGGATGACTGCACGGTGTCTTTCGCAGAGTTGTATGCATCTTGTGCTTTGTCTTTACCATCCGCCATCGCTCCTTCCAACTTTCCTTTGATTTCGGAACCTTTATCGGTGGCCATTTGTATCTTCTGATCTTCTTTATCCGCGATGTCTGAACCTATGATCATCGCTTTACCAGCACCCTCGTTTACAGAATCATATGCGTATTTCGCCTTATCTTCAGCTGGTTCTTCAACAATGCCAGCGAACGTTTGAGCCTTTTTCATGGCTTCGTGCGCTAGTTCAGAGAGGTATGCATACGCGTCTTGTGCTTTCACACCGCCATCATCGTTAGCGCTCTCGAATGTGCCGGCGGCTTTGTCCTTTGCATCACCAGCTATACCCATGGCTTGACCCGCCTTCTCGGTTGCCAAACTTCCCACCTCGCCCGTCTTCTCAGATACATACTTAGACGATTCTGCAAGTAAACAGGCTTGAGTACATGATGAGAATATGAACACACATGCACGTACAGAGGTACGCGTATGTGTGTGTGCGCGCACGTGTAATACTAACAAAAGCAGCCAATTCTTGTGGATGTGTTTGTTGATGCATGAATATACACATTCGTTTGTACACGTGCTTAATATAATTACCAGATACGACAGAGTTCAGTGTCGATGTGCTCTTCGATGCAGCCTCGCCAGCTTTATCAACAGCGCTGTGAGCACCTCCTTTCACCTCATCCTGGTCCAAACCGAGACCCCTAAACATTTACAAACATAAGTTGGATATTGAATTACTAGATCGCATCTCAGGAAACCAAATATACGGACGACAGAGACGATACAATAGCTATCCTAAATCATCTAGGAGCTAAATGCCTAAATGGGTCGGTTTCACGGGTTTGTGTCTCCAACCTGACATGAACCTATAAACATCACCCGCACCTAAACACTGAACATGATACGGACCCAAAGATGTTTGAAACATAAACCCGGACAAGACACAAATATTTGTGTATTGTCACCAACATCACCTGTTTAAGTGAGTTTTTTTTAATGTTTTGGTCATTAGTAAATTTACTGATATAAATTAAAAAGGTAAATTTATAAGACAGTAATAAAATTTTAAAAGTGTCTCAATCAGGTATAAAGTTCAAAAAGTGAGCTAACTTTATAAGGTAGTAACTAAGTTTTAAAAGTGTTTCAATTAGGTCGCGGAAATTCAAAAAGTGTTAGTTAGGTCACTGAAATTCAAAAAATGAAATTCTAAAAAAATTTAACATGTATTTTAGCATATTTTTTGTTTGTTTAGGAAATATATTTTTTGATGCTGACATGAATTCGTGACGAACTTCGGATTTTTCTTATATCTTTCAATATAATTAAGATTCTTTTTACTTTTATAATATAGTAAACTAGGTTAGTATCCCGTATATTATTGAATAAATAAAATAATAAATAATTAGTAATAAAATTTTATGAATTATAAAAGCATGTTTAAAGATAAAATATGATTATAATTGCATATATGAATAACTATTTCAAGTAAATAAACGATAGATAAGTTATAGATATATAGATATATAAATAAATAGATATTTCAAGTAAATAAACGATAGATAAGTTATAGATATATAGATATATAAATAAATAGATAGTCTAGAAACTCATTTATTAAATGGATTATAGTTAGTAATAAACAACAAAATTACAGTACGATATTTTAATATAAGATACGTATAAAATTATATTACGTACTTGTTCAAGAGAAAATAATTATACTATGTTTAACTCTTATCTAAATAGTTTTATTTTTTAATATTTGTTTTAAGATTTTCTTATAAAAAATTATTATTTATAAAAATCTTGTTTATTAAAAACTCAAGTTTCTAATTATTCCGGTTGAATAAAAAATGATTTTAGAAAATTTCATATTTTTATAACTATTTTTAAAAAGGACCGATTTAAAATATTTTATTTTAAAATGTTCAATGTTTTAAAAAAATATAGATGAGAGGGAAAAATGTATCAATTGAAAAAATAAATTTTTATGAGAGAAATTGTTTGATTTTTAAATTATTTTAATACCCTTTTTGAGAGAAAAGAAAATAAGAATATTTAAAAGAATGACACATGTGAAAATGTAGTTTAAAAGGATGATAAGTGCCAAAAAAAATTATTTTTTATTAATATCTATAAATATATTAGAAATCTCTACTCACACATATTTTCCGGTCATTTTATTCTTGACACAAAAAGATTCAAGAAAGACTTGTTTTGATAGTTTAAAAGTCTAGTTGGTCAAAATATAGACAGTTATGTCATCGAAACATTTTTAAAACTTTATTATTATTATTATTATTATTATTATTATTATTATTATTATTATTATTATTATTATTATTATTATGTGTTATTTCCTCTAAACTAAAAAAAATCAAAAATGCGAATTTATATAAAAGAATCACTCTCCCAAAAAAGAACTACGCAACAAGCTTAATAAATTCAAGACACAAAAACAATCCCAAAAATTAAAAAATAAAATGGTTTCGATTTAACTCGTGCACACGCTAGGATGACCAGAACACGAGAATCGATCCGTGTTTGAGCCTATCTTGACCCTACATACTAAATCCAAACTCACGAATATCATGTCAACCACTATTACCCATCATATACTCATGTCTACACATATTCATAGATCCACGTTGCTTTAACTGTTTCATATCAAACAATATAATCTATACCACCAATACGTATTCGTCCCAATGATACTCAGATGCGTAACATAACATATTAGATGGATTTAAGAGTAGATTAAAATACTATAGAACAATAAGATTAATCTACCATCTAGATTGAAAAGCTAAAGTTATTGTTTAAGGATAGAAATATAGCTTACGATGAGACTTTTGTAACAGCCCAATCTGCCCACGTGCCACTTTTATCCTTAGCCTCATTTAAAGCACCTTCAGCATTCATCTTCAGATCCTCCGCCACGTCACCAACTTTTTCTTTCACATTCACCACACCCCTCTCCGCATCGTTCAAACTCCGGCACACCGTCGCCACCGCCGCTAGCCACACCACCGCAACAACCACCGCTTTCGCCATTTAAACGTAACGTATCGCAACGATCTACTGATAGATATATATATATATATATATGAAACTTGACAACAACAATGTTTGTTTGAATGAAGTGTTGTAGATTTGAGAAAACAAACGTTGGAGGATTTGAAAGTGTGATGGAAGAAATTGTGATGAAGATATGCGGTTAAAACGGTGAGGGATGTCACCGACTGTAACAGGCCACGTGGCGTGCTCTCGTGGTTTTGTGTTTCTGGTTGCGCTATCTTCCCGCCACGTTTTTCTCTCGCACAGTCAGAGGTTTAAAAAAGCATGGGAGAAATAAATAAAGAGTAATATTATAGTTGACCGGAAAAAATGTTCGGATAGGAAGAGTTACTATTTTTTGAGTAAATTTCGTTTTCGTTTAACGTAGTTTGATTCAGATAACGTTTTTTATTCAATAGTTTTGTTTTTTATTCAATAGTTTTATAATCGTGTAACTTGTGGTTTGCAATTATTTTTGGTTAACTTCAACTTACTAACATCGTTAATTAATTTTATTAAAAATAAGGGTATGTTTATCATTTTACTTACCAGTTAGATAACTCATTAACATATTTTATAAGCTAAGGGACTATTTATGTAAATATTCAAACTAAATAACAATAAAATATCTCACCCTCTTTCTTTCACTTCCGGATCTAAATCACCACCACCACAATCACCATCACCACCACCACAATCACCATCACCACCACCACAATCACCATCACCACCACCACAATCACCATCACCATCACCATCACCATCACCATCACCATCACCATCACCACCATCAGACTCCATCAAGATAGAGAGTCAACCACCACCATCGCAACTAGTATCATCGACCTCCACAAACACCAACATAGCCACCACCGTTCATTTGCACCTCCACTAACACAAACACCACCATTGAGCTTCACCAACACAACCACCACCATTGACCTCTGCCTCCATAAACACATCCCACCGTCGACCTCTGCCTCCACCAACACAACTACCACCGTCGACCTCCACTTCCACCATCGACCCGTCACACATTAGAGAAGGTTTTTAGGGGTTCTTGGTCACCCAAAACCCTAAATCCACGCTGTGATAAGGGTTGATTTTTTGATTTTGTGATTTGGATTTTAGGGTTTTGTTTTAGTGCGAAGAGGGTGAGAAGTCTGATGGTTATTTCTAGGATTTAGGTCCATGTCTTTAGAGCTGAGAAAGTATTGAAGTGGCAGCGACGTTACGGTGGCAGTGGTGACAGTGTTATTAGGGTTGACGATGTTGGGTTGTAGCGTTTGTGATGATGGTGCTGTTGTAGTGTGGTGGTTTGGTGGTGCTCGCGTTGCGGTAGTGGCAGAGGTGGGTGGAGGTGTGATGGTGGGGATTGTCAGGTGGTGTTGGTGGCAGGTGGTGTTGGTGGCAGGAGGTGGTGGGGGGTGGGTTTTGGTGTCGCGTGGGATAAAGATGAAATTCAACACCCAAACCCTTGAGAATTCTTTGTGGGTTTATTTTTAACCTTGGATTATTAACTCATATTTTTATATATGTGAAATTCAACACCCGAACCCTTGGGATTTCAAAACCCAAAATCGTTACATATATTTAACTCCCCTTTTATATATGGAGAGTCCAACACTCGAACCCCTTGGGATTTCAACACCTGAAATCCTTACATATATTTTTACTTCATTTTAAACTATCAATACATATATTTGGACGCGTAATCATATAAATCATCTCTCCCATAGTCATGTTTATCATAATAAATAAACATATATTACATGTAATTGAACATGTTTCATCTTCAGAAAATTCATACAAACTTATAACAATTAAAACATATATTATTACATGTAATTAAACATACAATGTAAATTAGTTACGGGTTAATGTACTTACCTTCTGTTATCATTAATTTGAGTAAAACAATAATAATTAATTTGTCAGCAAACCCATCCTCCGTCTACGATATGATTCTTAAAATCTTACTTTACACGAACTTACTTGTAAAGTTCCAAAATTTGTTCTTGCTTTTAGTTGTTCAGACTTCGAACATACATGGGCAATCATAGATAAATGAGTGATATATTATTATTTTATAAATTGGATACTTATCGGTTGAGTAATTTCTTTTATTAAATTCATTTAACACAACCGTCTTCTTTTATCATCTTATCTACGTCTTCAATTTCCACACTTATATCAATTAATAATATTTTTTACACAATCTAGACAGACACACGTATATACTTGCACAAATGTTATTATTATTGTTGTTGTTGTTGTTGTTGTTGTTATTATTATTATTATTATTAAACAAAATCAACACTCGTTTAAACGTAATTCAATTCAATGATAATATGACTCAAAACTTACTCGTATAACAATATTTTAAATTTTATATTTCAGATATTTTATTGGCATCCATAAAACAGGATGTTACACATACACCCTTGATTTGATAGTGGGGATCGTGGTTTATGGTGACGAAGGTGATGATGGTGGTGGTCGGTTGGTCGTAGTTTGGGGTTGATGGGTGAAGACGATGGTGGTTTATAGTGATGTATACAGTGCCTAGTGGTGTTGGTGATGCATGTGGGTGATAGAGGTAGTTTATGATGATAAAGACATGGGTGATGGAGGTGGTTTACGGAGATGAAGATGGTGTTTGGTGGTGTTGGTGATGTAGATGGGTGATGGAGATGGTTTTGTGGTGATAAAGATATGGGAGATAGAGGTGGTTTATGGTGGTGAAGATGGTGTTTGGGTAGGTGATGTAGATAAGTTGATGGATGTTGTTCAAGGTGACGACAATGGAGTGATGGAGGTGGTTTATGGTGATGAAGTTGGTGTCTGGTGGTGTTGGTGATGTATATGGGGTGACGAAGGTGGTTTATGGTGATGAAGAAGGGGGTGATGAGGCGATTTATGGTGATGAAGATGGGGTGATGAATATGGTGGCTTAGAATTTGTTTAGATTTATTTTTAAAAAAATATAAAATGGCTATTTTGCCCTCACGTGATAAGCACATGCACTAATTTTAACGTAAAAAATAATGATGTAACGTGCAAGCTTCTTTAAATGTAAAAGACATTTATTGTAAATTCATTAGTTTAAAGACGAAATCTAAGATTTGATATAAAACTAAAAGACGAAAAATGTAATTTACTCTAATGATATTTGAACATTTACTTTTACGATATAAGTAACATAATAATAAAATATTTAAATTTGAATTTAATTAATTTCGTTCACCATAATAATAGTCGTGTAGAATAAGAAAAACAAACTAAATCAAATAAAAGTTAAACATGAGGAAAAAGTAATTTTATAATTATCATACAATTGCTTTTTGTAAGTAAAGTGAGATTTAATAGTGTTATCAATCAAATTAGTAACAAGAACATTCATTGAAATTTTTTGAAACTATCAAGTTCAGATAAAAAGAAATGGAAAGATAAGATGAAGGGTGGTGATTAGTGATGGAGGTGTTGAAGTGGCGTCAATGGATCAAAAAACCCAACGATTATTCACCGGGTCAGGAATAAAACAAAAGAAAAAGAAAAAAACACGCCACGATATTAGATATAAGAAGTTAAACCGAAAACACCACTGCATGATTTAAAAAAAAAAAACTTAAAAACAGGAGACAACCAATGTCACATAAAACACATTCAAAATTAAAATTTCCGGGGGAAAGAAAGTAACTTGGCCCGTGATCAGCCACAGGATCAAGTCTTCACCACCACCACTCAAATCAAACCCCTTTCAACTCCAAAACCCCTAAATCAAAAACCTAAATCAACTCACTAACGCTCTAATCACTCTGTCCACCTGTACTTCTTCTGCAGATTCAATGTCGTCTTCATGTGCTACGGTGCCGCATCGAGTCAGAATCGAGTGTCGTACCGTTAACAAGTTCAGTCCCACCACCAAAGTTCATCCTTACAGTAAGTTTTCGATCAAATTCAGCTCATTGTATAGCAGTGATCTGTGTAGTAATGAGATTAGTGACTCAGTGTTATTGATTGATTGATTGATCGTGTGGTAGGAAATAGGTGTGGTTTGAGTAGGAGAGATTTTGCCACGAAAGGAATTGTTGCTGCTGGAGCTTCGGTGATGCCGTCGACTTTGGTGTCTCAACCTGCTCAAGGTTGATTTCTGTTGCCCTAGGGTTTCTGTTATGTTTTTCAATGGCAAATGAAATATGATTAGATTAAACTGTAAGCTGAAACTTTTGGTATTTTGATAGATTTCTTGAACATTCTGTGTGCTTAATGCTTATATTTGGATCGATTATAGTTTTTGCCCTACCCTGATGTGGATTTGTATTAATTGAATTAGTATTTGGTTACATTCCGTGTGCTTAATGCATATATTTAGATCAATTATAGTTTTTCCCTTGTTGTGACGTGGCTTTGTATGAACTGAATTAGTATTTGGTATCATAGTTGTCGATAACGAATAGCGGTCAATAGCGACTAGCTACCTATATGCTACGTAGCGAATAACGGTAAATAGCGACCGATATTTCATGTTTAGCGATACACTAGTAGCAAAAGAAAATAAACATTCACACCACCAAAATAGCTTTAATAGCACTAAATCATGCTTCTTTATAGCTAAAATAAACACTCAATAAAAAAAGACAAAAATAAAATAATAAAAGATAAAATTTAAATTAAAAAAAATTAAATTGTTGATATTTAAACCCTACAACCAAATAGCGACAAATGACGCATAAGCTACATAGCACGCTACAGCGAATGCTATTACCGCTATTGACAACAGGGTTTGGTATATGTATATCAATAGGTTCGAGAGATTACGTTCTAGGAAATACGAAGATCAAACCGTAAGCTGATACTTTTGGATGCTAAAAGCCATGTTTTGATTGATTTCCTGAACATTTCATGTGCTTAGTGCAAGTCGATAGTGTATTGGATCAGTTATAGACTTATAGTTTTTCCACTATGCTGATGTGGCTTTGAATGAACTGAACTAGTATTTGGTATATCAGTATGTGTGGAGAGATTACCTTTTAAAAAATTATTATATTAAACCGTAAGCTTATACTTTAGGATGCTCAACGCCATATTTTGACCGATTTCATGTGCTTAATGCAAGTCGATCTTGTATTTGGACCGATTATAGTTTTTTGGTTTTTCCCCTATCCTGATGTGGGGTTTGTATAAACTTAACTAGGATTGGTATATCATTAGGTTTAGAGAGATCACCTTTCAATAAATACTTAAATTAAATCTAAGTTGACACTTTTGGACTCTAAACACAAGATTTTGATTGATTTTTGAACATTACATGTGGTTAATGCAAGTTGATAGTGTATTTGGATCAATTATAGCATTCTCTCATTGATGTGGCTTTGTGTTAACTGGACTAGTATTTGGTGTATCAATAGGTTTAGAGAGATTACCTTTCAAGAATGATGGGTATAAATTTTGGACGTGGAGAGGTCACAAAATCCATTATGTTGAAGAAGGAGAAGGGTTTCCGATCGTGCTTATTCATGGTTTTGGTGCTTCAGCTTTCCACTGGAGGTGTCTTTCTATTATGCTACTTTGGACTTATATTATGCTATGTAGGAGTTACGATATTTGATGTGATATTTTCACTATATGCCTATATATATAGGTACAATATACCTGAATTGGCTAAAAAGTACAAGGTGTATGCTTTGGACTTGCTTGGGTTTGGGTGGAGTGAGAAGGCGCTCGTTGACTATGATGCATTGGTGTGGAGAGATCAAGTGGCCGATTTCTTGAAAGAGATAGTGAAAGAACCGACAATATTGGTTGGAACAGGTAACTTTCTGTTGATTAATAGAAAGTCATTGATTTATAATCGGTTGGATTGTTCAGATAAATTGAATCGATTGTCTCCTGTGAATTTCTATACGTGTAATGCACATAACACAAAGATATAGCCATCTTCCTCATGCATATTGGCATCCAGATCAGATTTCCATTAGATGATCTATTGTCCCACATTTTTTGATGTATTGATTGGAATTTTTCAGTCTTGGTGGATTTACTGCTTTGGTGGCAGCAGAAGCAATGCCACAGCAGGTTGTTGGCATTGCATTACTAAACTCTGCAGGACAATTTGGAAGCCCAGATGATACAACAACCGAAACTGAAGAATCCGCTGTGCAGAAATTCATCCTGAAGCCACTGAAGGAAATTTTCCAGCGGGTGGTTCTTGGATTCTTATTTTGGCAAGCGAAGCAACCAGCTCGTGTTGAATCCGTATTGAAGAGTGTAAGTCAAACTACTTACTTTTTCAAAAAAATTTAGCTCAATTTGAATAGTATCTATATCATGCAAAGCGCGGATTATATTCACTCCATCCCTGAAGAAGTCTTACTCTACAACTTTTCTTTGTGCTGATAGATTTATATTTTTAATATTATGATATACTCCTCACGTTCCATTAAAATTGTGGTGTTTAGCTTGATAGTTTGAGTATTTCTAAAATATTGAAACACCCATTAATGAAAACAAAGCAGAAGAATCGTGTGAACCAAATCAATGCCATCACGTGGCATATGCTAAAGATCTTGTACTTATGGGACGTTAACTGAATGAAAAGGATATGTAGCAACTTTCGTGGAAGATATCCATTTTTCTTAATGTGTTACGCTTATATAGTCATGTCAAAACAAATTAACATCTCTAGCCCCTGAGATACTCGACTCTATAGTCGTGTATCCATCTTTACTTGCATATCATACTTCAGTATGAAAATAGTACACAACCTTATGTTACACGAGTAGAAAAAATAGATGCGTGTATCTAGTTCACATATAATTTATTATGGGAGACGAAAAAGCATATTTGGGTACACGAGTACAAAAAGTAGATACTCAATTCACATGCAATTCATCTCGTATGTTTTTTCTGCTTGTATAAGACATAAAGGCTAATATGCGAGTAAAAGTAAATAAGCGACCTATGAATCACGCATCTCATAGCTATATGTGCAAAATTGTTCTAACATGACCATAGAAGTATAACACAACCAGAAAAATGGTTGCTTTCAAGATTTTCTCTTTGTTGCCCTTGGTAAACTTGCTGATTACTAACTTCTTTTGCAAGAACAATGTCATATACAGTAAACCCGTCTCCCTTTTACCATGCCAATGAAAATAATCATTTTCATTTCAGGTCTATAAAAATACTTCAAATGTTGACGATTATCTCATTCAATCAATCACCAAGCCTGCAGACGATCCAAATGCTGGAGAAGTTTATTACAGGTATCTTTTTTTCTAGAAAGTCCCAAGAAACCACACCTAAAGGCCATATAATTCCAAGATCAAAATGTCATCAAGTTCTTTTCATAATATTAGTGATGATCACTGCAACCTTTTTGCAGATTAATGACACGGTTCATGTCAAATCAGAGAAAATACACACTCGACAGCGTACTAAGCAAACTGTCTTGCCCATTGTTGTTAGTCTGGGGAGATTTAGACCCGTGGGTGGGCCCTGCAAAGGCGGTTCGCATCAAAGAGTTCTACCCAAACACAACTGTTGTGAACCTGCAGGCAGGGCATTGCCCCCATGATGAAGTCCCTGAGGCTGTCAACAAGGCCTTGATAGATTGGCTATCAACTCTACCATCCACATACACTGCTTCGCAAACCGTATAAACATCTCCTACATAACCTTGTAAGTATACTGTATATATACGGTTGTCATTTACCAATTTTAGCCTTACAAGACAATAAAATGTACTTGAGATGCAAGGGTAAATCGTCCAATTGAAATTGAATTTTGTGTAGAAATCAATCATGTGTTACTCAAACCTTCGTCAAACCATTTAAAATCACTCGAAAGTTAAGATTTAATGTTGTTAATTCTTTAGTTAGTGATATTATTATTAATTACTATTAATATTTATTAATAGTAGGATCAATAATAGTATTGATGATAGTACTAGTAATAATAATATTAAAATATTAAAGGTTTCAATAATAAATATAATTACGGGGCACAAATAAGATGTGGAGGTGCAAAAATAGGTTCCAAACCCTAAACCGGTTCGGGTTGGAACCGGTTTGGTTTGGTCAATGAAAACTGATCAATACTGGTATGAGTTTCATTCTGGTTTCTTGATTGGTCTTTTACCAACTATGAGTAGATTTAGTCGTTTTTGGCTTGTTTTTGATTGGTTTGGTTTAACTGGTTTTAATTGAGGGGGTTATAATATGGTCTTTAACCTATAGTTTTTTGTGAGTTACAACGTGCTTTCAAATAGCATCGGTTTCAAGTTTGTTTGTTTGTTTTTCGGTTCATGTTGCTTTCGGTTTGCAATTTGCTTTGAATGATGAAGTGTGAGCATATTAGTTTATCACCTCAGTAAAAAGCTGACGTGAATTGCACTTAACTGTATTGAAGAAGCCAACGTGAATTACACTTATTTGTATTGAAGAAGCCAACGTGATTTACACACACTTGTATTGAAGCCTTGAAGGGATTTCTATATATATTAGTTAGAAAGCCATTAAGATATATAAAAAACATATCATAGTTGTCAAATTTGACCTTATTCCTCTTAAGTTCCGGCTAAAATATAAGAAACTGTTTGTTGAGATTGGAGTTTTTTAAAGAGTGGAGATGAGGTAAAAGTTAGAGAAATTAAAGAGGGTAATCGCTTCTTTTGTAGGACAATTTATAATCTTTACAGTAATAGCATGATTTATAATCTTCAACACTATAGTTCTACTCACCAATGTTTTTAAAACCGGACCAGACAGTGAACCGGACGCCTTACCGGTCCGATGGTCGGACCGGTTCAACCGGTCGGACCGTATATAAGAACCGGATAAAATTATAAGTACTTTTTATAAATATATGTAAAAATAAAAAAATATATAAAAAAATCGGTTCAACTAGTCCGATCATCGGTTCGACCGGTCCGATCATTGGTTTAACACTAAAACGGTTTTAAACACTGAACCGGACCGGATCGGAGTCCGGTTTCCGGTCCAACCGGTCGGACCGGCCGGTCCGGTCCGGCTTTCAAAACCATGCTACTCACTGCAAGCCGTTGCTGGGGATTGAACACTGCACTTAAATTGCTAAACTACACTATAAATCTTATGGGTAATCTAAAAAATGTAATTGTGTTGTAAAACAAACCTAATAGCAAAACAATATGAAAAGATGTTGAGAGAGAGATTTATATTATTGATTGTGTGTTTTATAATGAGATACAAGGGTTGTATTTGTAGGAGTAAGAAATATAGTAATTTTATAACTTCAACAACCTAAAAGATGACATGATAATTTTTTATTCAAATATATCTCTAATAGAGTTTATCTATACAAATTGATAACCATAAAATAATATTTATAATACTCTCCTTTGGTTATCAATTTATTACGCTTGTAGTGCTGCCTCATTAAAAACCTTGCTAGGAAAACCCAATGGGACAAAACCATAGACAAGGAAAAAAGAGTGCAGCGCGTAATTTCTCCCCCTGATGAATATTAGTTAAGTTCCTTGAGTCGACGCATCCCGATCTTATGAACCAGTTTCTTAAATGTTGAAGTCGAAAGTGACTTAGTAAACAAGTCTGCCAAATTGTCGCTAGAACGAATTTGTTGAATAGTAATATCTCCATTCTTCTGCAAATCATGTGTGAAGAAAAACTTCGGCAAAATATGTTTAGTTCTATCACCTTTGATATATCCTTCCTTAAGTTGAGCAATGCATGCAACGTTATCTTCATGTAAGATTGTCGGTTTCTCAATTTTTGAAGAAATACCACAAGATTCCCGAATGTGTTGAATTACAGTCCTTAACCAAACACATTCTCGACTAGCTTCATGTATTGCCAAAATTTTTGCATGATTAGATGAAGTAGTTGTGATTGTTTGCTTTATGGAACGCCATGAAATTGCAGTATCTCCACTTGTAAATATATATCCAGTTTGAGATCGGCCGGTGTAAGGATCAGACATATACCCTGCATCTGCAAAACCAACTAAACTTGTTTTCGAGTGGTTAGCAAAATACAAACCCATATCTTTTGTACCTTGAAGATATCGGAATATTTGTTTCACTCCATTCCAGTGCCTTCTTGTCGGGCATGAGCTATATATTGCTAGTAAATTTAAAGAAAAAAATACCTGGTCGTGTATGACTAGCAAGGAACATTAATGCACCAATTGCACTTAAATATGACACTTCTGGACTAAGAATTTCCTCTTCGTTCATTGGAGGTCGAAATGGGTCATTTTCAACATCAAGCGACCTTACAACCATAGGAGTAGTGGATGTGATTTCTCCATATAAAATCTTTTAAGTAGTTTTTCTATATAGCTTTCTTGATGCACAAGTATTTCATCTTTGAGGTGTTCAATTTGTAATCCTAGGCAAAACTTTGTTTTTCCAAGGTCTTTTATTTCAAACTTTTTTTAAGCATTCAATTGCTTTGTGGAGCTCTTTAGGAGTTCCAGTTATATTCAAGTCATCAACTTATACAACAATGATAACGTATTCAGATTTTGATCTTTTTACAAAGATGCATGGACAAACTTAGTCATTTTTATAACCTTCTTTCAACAAATACTCACTGAGACAATTGTACCACGTACGCCCAGATTGTTTTAATCCATATAATGATTTGTTTAATTTAATTGAAAGATTGTCTCGAGAACTTGCTATACATGATTTTAGTAGTTTAAATCCTTCAGAAAGTTTCATGTAAATTTCAGTATCAAGTGAGCCATAGAGGTAGGTTGTAACAACATCCATTAGACGCATATCAATTCCTTCTAGTGTTACGAGACTAATAAGATAACGAAAAGTTGTTGCATCCATCACTGGAGAATATGTCTCCTCATAATCTATTCCAGGTCTTTGCAAAAATCCTTGGGCTACTAATCTTGCCTTGTATCGTATAATTTTATTTTTCTCATTATGTTGTCGCACAAATACCCATTTATATCCAACAGGCTTTACACCCTCAGGTGTACGAACCACAGGTCCAAAAGCTTCTCGTTTATTGAGGGAATTTAATTCCGCCTCAATTGCGTCTTTCCATTTTGGCCAATCATTTCTGTGTTTACATTCCTCAACGGATTTTGGTTCACGATCCTCCTTATTTTGCATTACTTCTAGCGCTACATTGTATGAAAATTTATAATCGACGTCAATTTTATTCCGGTTCCATATTTTTCCAGACATGATATAATTTATTGAGATCTCTTTATTTTCAGGCACATGAGGTTCGTCTAGAACCATCATGTCTGGTGTTTCTTCTTGAGACTCTTTTTCTAGCATTTTTATTACCTCGACCTGACCATCTTCATAATTTGCTCTTTTTTTCTTTCGAGGATTTTTATCCTTGGAACCAATTGGCCTGCCACGTTTTAGGCGTGGATTAGACTCATTACCAATGTGTGGTTGTTCTTTTGAGACACTAATTTTTATTGGAGCATTAGCAGCCGGTATATATGACTTGGTAACTCTTTTTGTGTCAGTAAATGCATCTGGTAATTGATTTGCTAATCATTGTAAATGAATTATCCTTTGAACTTCTAGTTCACATTGTTTAGTTCGAGGATCAAGATAAGATAATGATAATTCATTCCAAATTATATTACTTTCCAGCCGCTTTTCATCTCCCCCTAATGTTGAAAAAGTTGATTCGTCAAAATGACAATCACTAAATCTAGCCATAAATAAATCCCCTGTTGATGACTCTAAATATTTAATTATAGATGGTGATTCGTACCCAACATATATTCCTAATCTCCTTTGAGGTCTCATCTTTGTGCGTTGTGGTGGAGCGATTGGAACATATACAACACAACAAAAAATTCTTACATGAGAGATATCTGGTTCTTGACCAAAAACCAACTTTAATGGGGAGGAAGTATGATAACTAGTTGGCCTAATGCAAAATAAGGTTGCTGCATGTAAAATTGCATGTCCCCAAGTGGAAACAGGTAGTTTTGATTTCATAAGAATTGGTCTAGCAACCATTTGAAGTCGCTTGATAAGCGATTCAGCAAGCCTATTTTGTGTATGTACATGTGGTACATGATGTTCAACACTTATCCCAATAGACATACAATAATCATTGAATGTTTGTGATGTAAATTCACCATCATTGTCCAATCGAATTCTCTTTATGGGGTAATATGGAAAATGTGCTCGTAATCTTATCAATTGAGCAAGTAGTCGTGCAAAAGCCATATTCCGACTTGATAAAAGGCCTACATGTGACCATCTAGTTGATGCATCAATTAGGACCATAAAGTATCTAAATGGTCCACTAGAAAGGTGTATAGACCCATAAATATCCCCGTGTATTCTTTCTAAAAAACCAAGGGATTCATTCCTCACCTTAATTGGTGATGGACGTGTAATTAACTTTCCTTGTGAGCATGCAACACATGTGATTTTCTTACACTAAAGAATCTTTTGGTTCTTCAATTGATGCCCACATGAATTTTTTTATTATTTTTTGCATCATTGTTGATCTGGGATGACCTAGACGGTCATGCCACACAATAAAGTTTTCCATGTCCATTATCGAATTTGATTTGATTGTAATAATTTTAGTACAATACAAACCGGAGGCAAATGCGGGTAATTTTTCTAATACATGCCTTGTACTCGAAATCACATTTATGATTTGAATAAATTCATCATGTCCTTCACATGTAGTCTCAACATGACATCCATTTTGACGAATATCTTTAAAGCTTATTAGATTTCGTCAAGATAATGGAGAAAACAAGGCATTATTAAATTTAAATTGTGTTCCACCTGGTAACACTATATATGCTTCTCCAAACCCTTTAATTAATTTTGTACTTTCGGATATAGTACTAACATTTGCCTCTTTTATGACTAAATTAGTAAAATAATCATTTTTCTTGAGAACTGTGTGTGTGGTGACACTGTCTATTAGACATATATCTTCATCATTAATTGTTGATTTAGTTAAGAGTTCCATATGCTTCAAAACAAAATAAAGTCTCATAAATAAAATATCCAATACACTTTAAAAAATCCCATGAGTAATTATAATTAAAATCACCATAAACAAAATGTCTCGAAAAAAATTCAAACAAAATGTCTAAAATAAAATAAATAACATAATTTAAAATCTAATTGTCATCATATGTAAGGAAAATTGCAAGCATCCAATTGATTTGTGTTGATAAGAGGGCTACCAATATCCAAGTTATTTGGATCAATAAGAAAATCACTAACATCCATATGAATTGTATCATTAGAGCCTTTATAACCATTATAGATATCAATATTATCAATTTCATATGTGAAGTTTGTCTCTATGCCTTTTTCTCTCTCTTTTATGGATTGCTGGTAAAGTTCTACCAAGTGTTTGGGCGTACGACATGTTCGAGCCCAATGATTATCACTTTCACATCGATAACAACCATTTGGTGTACTTTCATTCCTCTTTTTACCTTTTTCATCCCTAGATTTCTTTTCATTCTCGTGGTTCTTTTTATGGATCTTGGTGTTTTTAAATCGAACACCATGATAATTTCCCCGGCTATGTCCATATCCACGATTATGACCATGACCACGACCACGACCACGACCACGACCACGATGGTGTCCACGACCACGTCCATGACTGCCATTTTGGTCATTATAAGTTGCCACATTCGCTTCTGGGAATGGGGCTATGCCTGCCGAGCGAGTCTCGTGATTTTCATTAGGAGCTCATTATTTTGCTCGGCTACAAGTAAACAAGATACTAATTCACTATATTTTGTGAAACCCTTTTCACGACATTGCTGCTGCAGCAACATATTTGAGGCGTGAAAAGTGGAGAATGTTTTTTCCAACATCTTCTTATCAGTAATATTTTCCCCACACAGAATCAATTGTGAGGTGATTCTAAACATTGCCGAGTTATACTCGCTTATAGACTTAAAGTCTTGAAGCCTTAAATGAATCCACTCATAACGAGCTCTAAGCAATATTACTGTTTTTTGGTGGTCATATCTTTCTTTCAATTTAGTCCAAAGGATAAGTGAATCCTTGATAGTGAGATATTCACTTTTCAAATCCTCATGAATATGATGGCGTAGAAAAATCATTGCCTTAGCTTTATCTTGGGTAGTTGCTTTATTACCTTCTTTAATCGTATCAACAAGATTATTAGCGTTCAGGTATATTTGAACATCCAATACCCATGATAAATAGTTTTTTCCCGTAATGTCTAAAGCCAAAAATTCAAGTTTTGCTAGATTTGCCATGATAAACTTTATTTAAACAGAACATAGATATTAATATATAAAACCCAATAAATATTAAACTTGTAAGAATTGAGATTTAGTTAAAGGTTTTGTTTTAGAATTGAGATAAGCTTTTAGAAACTAGAAATCATATATTATATTTTGTTTTAGGCGAGTAAAACAATTTTGAAATAGAATGTTGATTATTTAAACGATTCGTAGAGGAGAATAAATCAAATCTCTAATGAAATCCAAAATTGTATGAATTACAATTTTGATTGATGGAGAGATTGAATACAAAGACAAAACAAATTGATTAAAAAATCTTGACATACCTTACGATCCAACTCTGAAGCATTCGTGCTGATAATGTGTTGTAAAACAAACCTAATAGTAAAACAATATGAAAAGATGTTGGGAGAGAGATTTATATTATTGATTGTGTGTTTTATAATGAGATACAAGAGTTGTATTTATAAGAGTAAGAAATATAATAATTCCATAACTCCAACAACTTAAAAGATGACATGATATTTAAATATATCTCTAATAGAGTTTATTTATACAATTTGATAACCATAAAATAATATTTATAATAAATTGGTTTTTGAATTAAAAAATATATATATATAGTTAGATTACTATTTATTATTAGAATCTATATTTGTAATACTTTTATGTTTATTAAAGAAAATTGTATAAATGGTTCTATGGTTTCACCTCGTTACAAGTTTAGTCCATGATTTTGATGGTCTTGAGATGGGAACTGAGATGCATAACAAACTTCGTTTGTATTTGTTTGATCATATTTATGTTTTATTTTTATTAAATAATAAATTATATTATTTGTATCTTATTTTTGTTGAATATGTTTTGATTATGTGTTATTTTTTTATTTTTTAATCAACAGCTAGAAAGTAATTAATAAATGATAGGGAAAAGTTAAAATAGAAAGTTTCTAAAACTAAAAATTGTAATAAGTATTAAAATGTTGACACGTGTCCTTTTTATTAAAATAGGTTGGAGGCAAAATTGACTATGTTCACACTTTTCAAGTTCCACATTTTTCTAAACATTCGTAACTTTTACATTCGATATTATTTTTTTTAAATACACAAGACCAAGAAGCATTTTTTAATCTTTAAAATACGCAGTGTTGACATAAATAAACAAAGTTTTTTTTAACTCATTGTGTAATTTCGTTAGATTATTGTGTAATCTTTGAATTGATGAAGATTACACAATTATATGATGATAAATATATAATAAACTTGAAACATAACAAATTTACATTTCTTATTTCTGTGTTATTCGAAAATCATAATTTTTAAATAAACAATACATAACGCAATGGTCAACATTAACACAATAATCAGCACTAGACTTGACGTTTAGCAATAGATATAACGAGTTGCTTTGATGTGAATTACAAAATAACATGATTAGGATTATATAATGAACTGAAAAACATAAAAAATTACATTATTAGCATTGTGTTATTTGAGAATCATAATTTTTAAAAACATAATACATAACATAATAGCTAACATAAGACACAATGGGTAACACAATAACCAACATTGTACTTCATAATTAACAATAGTCATAATGAGATAAGTGATGATGATTACACAATGACCTTATCAGAATTGCACAATAAAGTGGAAAAAACGTAAAAATTACATTTTTAGCCTTGTGTTATTTAAAATCATCATTTAAAAAAAACATAATGGTTACCATTAAACACAATGGATAACATGATAACTAGCACTATACTCGATGAATAACAACAACATAATGAGCTGTTTGATAAGGATTACACAATAATTTGAATATGATTACACAATGGATTGAAAACGTAAAAAAGTTACAACTTTAGCATTATATTATTTGAAAATCATCATTTATAAAGAACACAATACATAACAAAATGGTCAATATTAGCCATAATGATCTGATTAATATTACATAATGGTATGATATTACACAACGAGCTAACAAATATTATACAATAAACTCACGAATATTACATAATGACTTGAAATTTTCGTAAAAAACTTTGTTTTTATGCATTAAAATTATAGACGTTTTAAAAATTAAAAACACACTTGTTTTTATGGTGTATTTTAAAAAATTAATATTGTATATAAAATGTATGAGCGTTTAAAGAAAGGTAGAACGTGAAAATGTGATTAAGACTAAAATACCATTGGCCTACAATTTAAAATTTCAATTATTTACCATTATGTCATCATATTTTTTTAGCTTTTTGATTTAATATCTAATAGATAATAATCATTTTTACTATTTTCAGTTTTTAATTTTTTTACAATAACCTTTTTCCTTAAATAATAACCATACCTCATGCCCTTAATAAACTTAAGAAAACGTTTGGTTGGAAGGAATGGAATGAAATGGTATGAAATTGAGAAATCAGTATAATTTTCAAGTAAAATTATATTTGAGCAGATATTAAAATATAAAATCCAAGAGAATGATTCACCTCGAATTCTCTTGTTTGTGGGATTTCAAAATCCTTCTACCTAGAGAGGAAATTTGAAATCTCACAACCAATGGAATTTGAAGTGAAACATTCTCTTTGATTCAATATTTCATTACCTACTCAAATATAATTACTCAAATATAATTGTACTTGAAAATTATACTAGTTTCTTAATTACATTCTATTTTATTCAATTCCTTCAAAGTAAACGTCTTCTGAGTTTTATTTAAGATCAAAACATAAGAAAGACTATTATTGGTTCTTTACTTCTTTTGTTCTGAATTTTATGTGTTCTATAATGAACATTTCGTATGTATTAGACTTCTTACGAAATAAAAGAACATATTTATCTTAACTTAAGACAATCTTAAATGATGTCAAAATCGGTATAATAGATTTTCTTATTTTATTATTATTATTTTTTTTGACATAGACTATATACACCTCATCCTTTGGAATTTCAATATACTTCCTCGTGAAGATCAATTAACAGGATTGTTTCTATTGATAAAAAGAGAATATAATTGACGTGATAAATGAAAACGTGTTGCAACAAATAAAAGCGGTGTAGAAAGATTACACCTTGGCATAACAGATATTTTTTTAATTAAGAATCTTATAAGTAAGCAAATGTATTATGTAATATGGTATTCGGTTTCTATATAAACAAATTTACGAAGTTGCATTTCAATCAACTATTTATCTTATTTTACATTTAATTTACGAATTAAAATTTATTTATGGACCTTGTTTTACTATGTTGTCCAACTATATATGTCATATATACATTTTGTGTGTTTCCAAACCGCATATATTCAAATACATGAGAAAAGAAAACCGAAAATCAAACTATAATGAGTATTTGAAAATTTAATAATTATGCTATCCAATAAACGTCTTTTTGTGGTTTAATTATGACTGTACTAACCTAACGACCCGTATGTTATACGGGTTGAAAATTACAATTTTCATTAAAATACATTTAAAAGGTAATAGTCATGAGAAGATAAATCTATAATGTATAAGAATGTAATAGTTAAATATATGTACAGAATAAAATTACATGATAAATTTAAATACATAGAAAAAACATAAAATATATACAAATATCTAAAAATCTTTTTGTATACGATGTATGAGGTTGTACTTTAGAGTTCTCCATTGTCATCCACTATAAACAATTTTAATCCATATTATCATATAACTCTTGATAATATGACATACAGTTGTTCGTACGTAAAAACTGGTTGTTTAAAAAATAATTTTGATAATCATTGATCCTTACTCTTGTTTATAATAATCGCAAAACACACGAGTGGAGGGAATTGCCTTTAAAACTTAAACGGTATCCTTATGTCAGTAGATATCACGGAAACTTTAGGGATAAAAATACATTTTTTAATATTACTGTTAAATTTAATCTCTATTTTTAAGATAGTTACATACAAAATTTATAAAAGTAATAGATAAAAAGAACTTGATTCGGTAAGTAGCTTTTGAAATCTAGAAAACCACCATTTTAAAAGGTTATCTTGCATTTTAGTTTCCTAAAATGAAATTAAAATAAAAACAACGTGATATCAATTAATAAATTTTCAGTTTGACTTAAATGTTTAACATATATTAAATGATGTAAAGTAATTTATAAATGCACACGTGATAATTTTATCATTTGTTTACTTAGATAACCTGTCTGTTTACTTAAACTCATTATAATAAAGTGTGAACTGGTTAAAAATGTGTACAAGCACATTAACTTTTTCTAAAATAATGAAAAATAATTGTATAGAAATATTAAAAGGTGAAGGTCGTTAATTTTGGTATTAATCAATGTTTGTTGAATATATTAATGTTGCGTTATATTATTTTAAAACTATTACAATTTTTGAAAACAGATTGTCATTCAAAGTATACATAAATTGTCGGTCCAAAATAGCTTGTCTTAGATTCTAAAAACTCATTATTATTTTTTTAAAACCATATTGCTAAGAAAACGACACATGATAATTATTTGCTGAGAATGTGTCATGTGACAATTTATTGTTTAAAACTAAACCACATTAGCAGCATGATACAAAATGATAAGAAATGATTTTCAATAATACTTTTAAAAGTCCGACCAGATTATATCAGTGTATAATGGCAGATGTCTGACAATTTTAGCAATGTTAAATTCAAATTTTAAAATTTAAAATTTAAAAACATGATATTTTGAGAGAATGTTATCTTAGATGATTTGATATTTGATAGTTATAATTATTAATTTTGTGAGAATAATAGTTTTGGATGTAATTGATAAAATTGATAGCTAATTGTACTATTATAGTGTAAACGGAAAGTAATTAAAAAGTATATATAGAAAATAATAGTGAGTTTATTAGTTGATTGACGAAATTGATTACTAATTGAAGTTACTATAAAATTTACATTAAAATCAGCCATGTGGCAATTGTTTATTGAAATAATATTGCTCATAATACGACACGTGGCATTGTTAGCTAAGAATGTGCCATGTGGCGATACATTGCTTAAAATCAAGACACATGGCTAAACATCCTTTCATTTATTATATATAAAGATTTATATAAGCAACCAATTAACCAAATAACACCGCAAAACTAAGTTATTTACTAAGGTGTAGTTGAAAAACTTATTTACCAAAATAATGTAGTTTTAAAAATATTTATCAAAATAGTGTTGTTTTTAACATTTGTTTCTCACACCTACTGTCATTGAATACTTTCTAAAGATTTTTAAATTCTATAACATGCGAATTATTTAAATTTCAATATATATATATTATATATATATAGGGGAGGGTTTTTAGGAAAACCTTCAATTATAAGAAAACCAAAAAAACTATTTTTAAACCATTGATTAAGATTGATCAATGGTTGATATTTATCATGGCAAATTTGTAAATATTAATTAGATTATTGATTTAATTTAATGATTTAAGGGTATATTGTAATTTTTATATTTAGAATCAAATAAAATCCCTTAATTTTTCTCTCTCTCTTCTCTCCATATTCAAATGCAACATCAGTTTTTTCTGAATCAAATACATCAAATATTTATTAATAAAAAAAACCTAACATTTTAATATGGAAGAATATCTATAAATGTTCTCAAACTTTTCAGTAAATACATTCATGCTTACGTATACATATATGAAAACAAGATGCACACATGTTTACGTATATGTACTTTTGAACATGTTAACATATCTGATTATGTATATGTATGTAGACTTACATATATGTTTGTTTACATACACGTAAAGATTCTTACCTGTAGATTTATATGTAAATAAACTTGTTTACATATATGTAAGCAATACACTATAAGAAAGAAGAAGCCATTAATGAATATAACCAAAGAAATTACACGGAATAGATCTGCAACTATATGTAAACTTGCATACGTATATGTAACTCGATGATGATGAAGATGAACAAACAACCAAATCGTAATATAACTGTCACACCCCGACCGACGACGGAATCATCGGGGCGGACGAATGGGAGACGATTGCTCATAGCAGTGGAACTAATTAAGTTGAAATATTATTAAATATCATTATTCAATAAACATTACAAGGCAAATAAAATAATAACATAACAATCAAGATACAACAAAAAACATAAGTCTTTCAATTAGTCTAGGTCCAAGTCCTATATGAGCACAAGAAGATCTTCAAGCATCAAACCTGAAACATGATGAAAATAAAAGGTCAACTAGAAATAGTTGGTGAGTTTCCAAGGTTTTCATACATAATATAACAAGGTTACAAGTAGCAATTCATATAATAGATTATAAGTTAGTAAGGTTATAGAACACATATCGTTACAACCAAACCTCGACTTGATTACGAGTATATAAGATTGGCTAAGTGTATTTGGTTCCCATGATGAACAAGCATACGTCATCAGGAGTCGGCAATACATCGACTTTAGTACCAAATAGGCTTGTCAGGCCCAAAGATCTAAGACGTCGTCAGGCTAGCAATAGTTAATGATTGTTAACAAACTATGTATCTCATATAATCACTTACAACACACAAATAACCATGAAAAAAATATAAAGATGAATTGCAAGTGCTTTACAAGTCTCAAACGTTTATAAGTGTATGATGTATAAGTATCATGTTTCACCCCAAAATAGTGTGAAATAAAATAAAAATGGGTAAGGAAACTCACATGGAAGACTCACTTGAAATAAATAAGATGATGATAAGAAAATAAACGAGGCTCCAACGATTTCTTTTACAAGATACCTAAACGTATATATTCCAAGATCAAGTTCGATAATAAGATTATCAATTAGACATGAAATAGTTCATCAATTGGGATTTGGGGGTTTAAGTTTTAAATAAAATAATAAATCGTTTACGCTTTGGTTTAATAAAGATAATATAAATCAATTAACTCCAATAATGATTAAAAAGATCTCAACAGTTTAAGTTATTGATTTAATAGAAATTAAGTATAATACGTGAAAAGAAATAATTAATTTAATAATTAATTATTTGATAAATAGAATTTATTAATTACTTATTCAAATGACTTTAAAATTCTTTAAAATCATTTATAAAGTTTTGAACTTTTAAAATTATATATTATAAAAATCTTATAATACCATATTTTAGTAATAAAATAAAGTATAATATATTGTTTTATAGGTTTCAAGAGTTTAAATAAATGTTTAGAGAATATTAACTAAATATGATAACTTGATTAAATGGATAATTAATATTTAAATATTTATTTAAATAATCATTTATATGATTAAACATTTAAAGTATTTGTAATATATAGATTTGAAGTGTTTTGAAATAATCCAAGTTTGGACTATAATGTATTTTTAATATATAAAAGACTTAATAATGCTTTTATAACCTTTTTATACTTTTAAAGTTTATTAAATATATGAGTTATAAGTTTATAAAACCTTTTAAAAAATTAATTTAATAATTTCTGAAATATTTTAGTTAATAAGGTAATTATAATTCTAACTAAACAATATATTAAAACTTTATGTAATTAAAAAAAACTAAAATAACCTAATGATTAAAAGGGATGAGGGTCCCCGGGTTTGAACCCGGGACCTCAAGTCCACACAACATGCTCATTACCAGTAAACCAAGGCCTTAGCCGCGATTGGTAACCCTTTTTAAATTACAAAACCCAACAAATAAGATTTCCCCCAAATCTTCATGAACCCTAATTCGATTTTGATCCAATTGACCATCCAAAACGATATTGTTAATGAAATCATTCATGGGGCTTTTGATCCCAGAATGAAACCGAATGTAGATGTGGTTTCAATTACCTGGATAAATCCCGAAACGATTAGAACAAGAACAAGATGGCCACGATGATGTGGCTGTTGATTCAAGGTGCAAACGTTGCTCATAATCAAATTAAATTTACGGTAGATTCTAAGGTCGATGATAAGAAAAAGCCCTCAATAAATTTCGATTATAGTTTCCCCGAAGGTTGAGTTCGGCTGAGGCGCAGGTTCACGATGAAGGTGACAGTCGTATGTGATGTGTGTTTTGTTTCAGATGAAATTACGTTGTGTGGGAGATCACTTATGATTAAGCTATCGTGTATGTGCAGTTAATTTGATTATTATTGAGTATAAATGCTTGAACGGCTAGAAGGTTTAATGGTGATCGGTTACCGAGTGATTTGGGAGCCATAACCGCCGTTTAAACACATTAAACATCCTAATTATGTTCGGAACACGTTCACAAAGCGATTGGAAACGTTTGTTTGGGTGGAATCCAAGAGATTCCGGCGGTTTACCCCTCGCCGGAGCCGACCGGAGGGTGGCCGGAGGTAGGCCGCTGGAAATACGGGCAAGGGGAAAGGGGATTGGGTTTTTTTTGGAATTTTACACATTCAGCCCCTTAGGTTTTATATTGTTATTATTTTATGTCAAAACTTTAAAAACAAAGTTTTAATATTTACATTTCCAACCCTATACTTTATATAGCCCAAATTTAAAATGATTAATCCATTTATTTATTTAAAAAAATATACAAAAATTATAAATCTTGTAAATATTAATTATAAACTTGTCAAAGTGGTTAAAAGAAAATAACCTTTATATATTTACTTTTCTTCGTAAATCCCATAGAAATTTTAAAGTCTCATATTATTTTATAATAATTATAACTTCATCAATGATATATGTAAAATCTCATAAGTTTATAAACTTATTAAACGGAAAATTAAATGTAAATTAAATCACAAATTTCACAAAGTTAGTTAAATAACACATTATTGTTTTAAAACCACCAAAATGAAAGAAGTAGTTTAAATGATATGCTTGATTTATATAACAAACAAAACGGGTTCGGGTCTATATTTTTTTAAAAAATGGCAGATGTTACAATAACAAAGTTACGTATATATAACCCGCCATTACATTCTTTCAGTTCTTAAGTTACCCTAATATGAAGTTACGTATATGCAACCTAAGTTACATAAACATGTATTCATCTTCTTCCTTCTGTTAGCATCCATGTCGGTAAGATAATCAATTGATTTTATTAGTTTTTTGAACAACGAAGATGTCCTCGTGAACCTGTCCTTCAATCAATTTCATTAAAACCCAATTAAAGACTTGATGTTATCGGTTTTGTTGGTTTCATCTTTATTCTTTCGTTAACCTCTAACCCTCCATCACCTTAAAGATTTACGTGCAAGTAACTTGTTTACATATATGTAAGCTATACATTATAAGGGAAAAGAAGCCGTAAATGATATATCTAAAGAAATTACACAAAATAGATCTGCATCCATATGTAAACTTTCATATATATATATATATATATGTATGTATGTATGTATGTATGTATGTATGTATGTATGTATGTATGTATGTAGTATGTATGTATGTATGTATGTATGTATGTATGTATGTATGTATGTATGTATGTAACTTGAAGAAGATGAAGATGAACAAACAACCAAATCGTAATATAACAAAGTTACGTATATGTAACCTGCCACTACTTTCGTTTAGTTCTTGAGTTGCACTAATCTGAAGTTACGTATATGTAACTTAAGTTACATAAACCTGTATTCATCTTCTTTCTTCTATTAGCATCCATGACGGTAAGATAATCAATCGATTTTGTTAGTTTCTTAGAGCAGTGATGATGTCCTCGTGAACCCGTCCATTAATCAATTTCATTAAAATCCGATTAAAGACTTGATTTCATCGATTTTGTTGGTTTCATCTTCGTTCTTTCGTTAGCCTAACCCTCCATTACCTTCTTGAATATAGAAAATGCAAAAATAGATTAAAGATATCCAGGAATTACATTTGTAGAATGGATTAAATCACCACGTTAGGAAGAATGAGGAAGAAGATCAATCATTTGTTTTGCAAGAAAAAAAATCAAACTGGTGAATGAAGAAGAAGATTGATGCATTGTTTGAATTATTCTTCATTTGTTTAAACATGGAGTAAAATGAGGAATTTTAGTGAACGATGATTATTTACTAAAAATACTTTACATAGACAATCACTAAAACGCTCTTTGAAAATAATAAATATATATAAATAACAAAAAATTTTTATTGGTTACAATTAGTTTTCTTCGTTATATATATATTATATATATATATATATATAATATATATATATATTATATATAATATATAAATATATATATAATATATATATATATATATATATATATATATATATATTATATCACTTTGTTTTTTACTTTTCTAGAAACACTTTGTTTAATTTATCTTCTTATCGGTTTATAAATAATATATGACATATCACAAAAGTTTTGTTACAACTTTTATAAATAACTTATGCCGCTTATTCTCTTTGTAAATTAGATTTCATTTGAACCAAAAATTTTCAATTGAAATGACTTCAAATATATAAGATTAATTGAATTAGTTAAATCATCTTTTTCAATAACACCAATGGAACTAAACCAAACCTAAATGGTAAAGCTAAGTAACATCTTTCTTTTTTAAACAACTTACATACGCTACAAACCATTTCTAAATCTACAATAATATTTTTCTTCTAAACAACGATATAATTCCTTTAAATTCCACACTTAATCTTACAATCGTAAAAATTTGAACACTTACCATATTGATTAAATATGAGGTACATTCATCAATATCACTCCACCACAAAACCACAAACACCCGTACAAGACTGGAATTCCTAATTAGTAAATGTATCTTTTTTCAAACAATAAATGACCGGTCAATGTGGAACACCCGGACAAATGAATCAGCCTTCTACCAAAAACAAAAAATGTGGTGACGCGACCCACCCCTCAAAAATCTGCATCTGAGAGCATTCACAATTCATCCCCTATCCCCGTTCTTATAATTATTTTAAAATTCATTATTTTTTCTTTTTACTTTATAATTAAAAAATATTTTTCATAATTTTATTACTAACTTTTCTTTATGATCAAGTCACAGTCATTTTTAAAAACATTAAAAATTTCATGGGGGTTATATCATAATTCTTCAAACATGAGGAATCGTAGTACAATCATTATAATTTATTATTCTTTTTCAGTTACAACCATACCCTATAGTATATGACACCGCTTCACGTAAAAATAAAAAATGAACCGTGAGTGTTCGGAAAACCCTCAGCTCAAACGAGACTCGAATCCACGACTTTTGTTTAGAAAACCATGAGGCTACAACTAGACTGATGTGACTGCTAAGTCCACCTAAGGAACAACTTTCTTAAGTGTACAAAACTGTTGCCAGGTTTTGGCGCCAACGATGAACACTGCATACAATCTCCATCAGGTTCCTTTCTCATAGCTACAGACAAACAACAACATTAAGAAAAGAATTACAGTTTTTACCTATGCAATCTCCTCGTAATCGGCAGCATAATGCTAATCGTATATTCAATGGTTTCAAACTCAAAAGCGTGAATCTTGTGGAAACCCCACATTGTCTTTGACGATCAAAAACATCGATCTTTTCACCTCAAGCATCTGTATTTCAATCATGGTAAACGACATTTCATCGCATCGAAACCTACCCATTTCGATGTCTCATTGTATGTTGTCTGAATTCTTGATTGTATTGTTGCACATAAGGTGTTTGATAATACTCCTGAACCAGATTGTTTGGTTAAAGGTATTAACTTTTGTTGTCTTTCAAACGCGTGTTATTGTTTTTTCGGGTTTGGGCTGTTGAGTGTTTGGGCATGGAGAGTCCGGTGTTGTATAGCCGCGGGCTGCAGAAGCAGTCGTTATCGATGATGAAACAAGGGCGAAGCGGGTATGATCCGTCGGATACTGAGACTGAGTTACATGAGGCTCCTTGGAATGAGTTCAATAAAAAGATTGCTGAATTGGGGTCTGAGGATGTTAGGAACTTGAATTCGTCGAGGCTCGCGAGGAGACACTCGTCGAAGTTTGATCCTGAAGGGCTGCCACCGCCACGAAAGCATAGTAAATCTCCTTACAAGAACAGAAGAGATGGGAAGAATTCGAAGTCACCAACACTCGGGCCACTTCCTCTTCCACCAGGGAGGAATATCAGCCCATTTTCGAAGTCTGAACGTAGGAGTCATGTTTCGCTGTACAAAACTGCACGAAGTGATGACATGTTGGAGAATGAAGAAGAAGCTGCTGGCGCGTATAATAAGCCGAAACACAGACAGTTGAGTAATGAAAGTCATCACGAAAGTAAGAAGCCGAGTTATGCTAGAGCACTGTCAGCACCGAGGTTGAGGACAAGTGATAAAGATCAACAAATGAAACACGATCAACGCGTGAAAAGAAGAGATGGAAGAAGTAGAACACCTCCATCGCACAGAAGCACTACCCCACGAAAAAACAAAGATGGTAACCATAAAAATACGCCTTCTGTAGGCGAGATCAATGAGATGGTTGCACATGCAAAATTGGCCAAAAGTCCAGTAAGAAATACTCCTGTTTTTGATAGCACAGATTCTCTTCCAGGTGGTGACATTTTCTTCTCTCGGGACTATGCAGCCATGTCGGCCCAGAAGAAAAGGAACAGTGAGTTGGAAAATCGTGTTAGCCCGAAGCACAAATTGGTCACAGAAAAGCGGCCCAATCCACTTCCGCTTCAGCGTAACAAATCAAATAATGTTCCTAACTATAATGCTACTGGTATTTCTCCTAGTAGTATTTTAACACCCACAACTATGGCTTCTAGCTCAGCTGTAAGCAGGCTAAGTAGCCATATAAGTGATGTCAGTGGGAAGTCAAATGGGAGTTCTTGGAGGTTTACTGCAAACAGGCGGAAAAACCAGACGGATTCATGGTTTTTTTGCATACGAAAAGGATCTTGCAGTACCACCAAGAAGTCTCCAGAAAGATTGAGAGCCTTTGATGAAGCTTCATTTATTGAGAAGGCTTTTGTAAATGAAAATCTTCGACAATTCTGGGCGGATAAGTATCAACCTTTGTCATTAAATGGGTTTACTTGCCACAAACAAGAAGCCCAGCAACTTAAACTTCTGGTATGTGTCGTTAGTTTTTCAGTCTTCAACCAGTCTTTAGATTATATGCAATCATGAATTTCTGAAATTCTGGTTTGGATTGTTCTTTTCTTTATGTTTTTAGTGTCATAAGTTTTTATCATATCGCACTATAGGCATCGCAGGATATATTTCCGCATATTCTTTTGAAGGGACCTCAAGGGTCGGGGAAGAGAGCGTTGACAATGGCCCTACTATGTGAGATATACGGAGATGCTGCCCATAATGTAATTTTGCTTTCTTTTATTAGAACAAGATTTAGTCTATATAATCTGTGGGCAAATACTTATATTGGTCTTCTTTTTGCAGATATCTCATGATTTAAGATACTTCAAGATTCAGGTATGTAAGCATTCATAGGTTTTTAAAATGTTTTTTGACTTGATACCTAAAACGGGGCATACAAGAGCTCGGTCTATATATCCCCAATGGTAAATTTATAGTCGAGGTAAACACACCTAAAAGAACTATATATAAAGTTAATAGTGACCGATCCTAGTCGATACATAAGAAGAAACCTCATCCACATGTTAGGGATTTCTTTGTTTCCAAACATCATGATTTATGCTAAAGTCTCAATTAAGTCCACATACTTTCTGATGTACATAAAAAACCAAAAACGTGATAAAAAGAACTCTACATATGAAATATAAGTTAAAAGATTACTAAATGACAATACGAGGTAAAGACTTTCGAGTATTTCAAGCTCTAAAAGAATCACTTCTGTTTTATTTCTATATGTATATATATTTTTGTTTCTAAGCCTATAGTACATGAGGCTAGTTCAGGAATGAAGGTTCCCTAGCATGCCATCTTTAATATACCATAAAGGTATAAATCAGTTCTAAAACTAGATATTCAGAATTTATATCTTAGTTGAAGGCTAATACTGGCATGGATTCTGTACATGTGTATGCTTGTAATAAGCATCATAAGTATAATGATTGATAATTAATATATATTAACATCGTTAGTTATTAATCAAAATTCTCTCCAGATGACTATATACTTCTCATATTGTTTTTAGGAAACAAGGGCAACTCAAGTAACCGTTCCTGTAACCTCAAGTTCGCACCATGTAGAGCTTAATGTGCACTTGGAAGCTAATGCTAAATATGCTCTAATGGCTTTAGTCAAACAAATAAGTAGTGACCATGCAGTTGCTCCTGAGATCAGCACAGTTAATTTAAAGCCAGATTATACAGGTACTTCATTTTAAATTAATACTATTATAAAAGGTCTTAAATTTGAATTTCGACTAAGAGTTTCCATTTTCTAATCCACAGTAATGGTCCTCTATGATGTTGACAAAGCTGATGAGAGCATCCAACACTTGATAAAGTGGATTATGGATTGCTATTCAGATGTTTGTAAACTGGTCCTCTGTTGTGAAGATGATGTCAACATTCTTGATCCAGTGAAAACTCGGTGCCATATTATTAAGCTTGACGCTCCTGTCACTCACGAAGTAAGTGCTATATATTTTACCTATAGGTTGCAAATTCAACCGACCTACTTGAAATTGGTTGATTCGGGTTATTACTTATTACTAATATCTAACAGGTCAAATGGTTAAGCTAAAAGATTAACTTTATAAGATTGAGGTCACATGGGTTGAAATTCATCCTAAGTGTATTCAGTGCAATAATATGATCTTTGTAATCATCTTTAAATATTTAACACTTTTATTATCTATAAAAAAATTTATAAATACGGACAGCAAGCCCTGGCCACTGGCCTCAACCCGCTTTGACAATTACCAAACCTGCCCATTTACGCCTTCTAGCTTTATCGTTCTGTTTTGGAAGCTTTAACATGCATTTTCTATACAGGAAATGAAGACATGAACATTCATGATCTAAAAACTCCAATTTAATCTGATTACCCGCGTCTTATAATCTCAGGTCATGGAAGTGCTTATTCAGATATCAAGGAAAGAGAATTTTGATTTACCCATGAAATTTGCTGCAAAGATTGCTAATAAATCCAACATAATTTGAGGAAAGCAATCATGGCTCTTGAAGCCTGCAAGTCTCACAAGTAAGAGAAAACATATTATGTTGATAATATCTTTTTTTCAATAAAACCTTCAAGGGGTAGTGCGGTGGTAAGTGTTTTATTCCCCTCTAGCAGAGGTGTCAGGTTGAATCCAGCTTCCACTAGTTTCCTGCCTTACGCCCATGAAGATCACATGCATAGCATAAGTTGCGCTTTACATGGTCCCATTGATTATTAGGGTATTGGTGGGACCCCATGAGTTTTCCCTAATGTGTTCTCATGGTCGTCGAACAGTTATTAAAAATTTCTTTAATTTCAATTAGCTATTCCTATTGATTCTAAAAGTCGAGCACGTATGCAGCTATCCATTTGTTGAAGATCAACCGATTGCAATAGGATGGGAATATGTACTTATTGAACTTGCTGCTGAGATTTTAGCTGATCCATCACACAAGAGGCAAGTATATAAAATGGATTGTTTTACTTGTAGAAAAAGGTGATAACAATTTACAACAGTAATGATATTATAATTATCACAAATATAAATACATTGTAGTAAAGTGAAACTGACAGTGTGACATATGTGTTTAAAGTTTAAACATATATTTCTAATTGATACCGTTTTCATCAGGCTATTTCTCATACGCGGGAAACTACAGAAACTTTTGGTTGAATTTGTTCACCCAAAACTGATTCTTCTGGTAAAGTTACAACCTTTTAGTCAAACAATCATTCCAATATCCTCTCTGGTAAACTCAAATTTTCATGTTACAACGTTTCCACGATGCAGAAACTCATTGAACAGTTCCTCAAAGGCGTTGAAGCTAACATCAAAGGGAACTATATTATTGGCATGGTTATTATGTAAGTTCCTGTCCTTATGCCATATAATTTTTTATTTTTGTAAAAAAAGTTTTTTTGACAAATTTATGACTAATAATGAATGCCAATATACAGGATAAGAGACTCCCAGTTGGAACCAGTGCCTTACTAAAGTTAGAAGGTAATAAAGATAAATAATAGCATTTCATATAATCATAAATCATCTTATGTTTGTGAAGTTATTTATATCTGTTTTCGGCCCCTGCAGAGTTTGTTGCAAAATTCATGAGTATACACAGGAAAACTTTACAGAATCGTCAAGATTGAACCTCGAGGAAGCATAAATAACACGAATAGGGGATAATAAGTTATTCCCTCGTATCTTTTAGCCGGTCTTAGAAGTGCCATATATTTTTTCGATGATTTTCAACTGGAAAGATAATACAGTTGTTATGCTGAGATGAAATATGTGAGTTTTTGTTACCCCTTTGTATCTCTTTGGTACTTGATTGATGATCATGTTTGATGTATGATTGCGGTTCAATGATCATCTACATGGATGTATTTGTGTTAAATTTTGGTATGCTACCTTAGATGACGATGATGATTGATGTTGTCCTTTTCACTCAAATACGCATATCAATTTTCCCGGGTTAATGTATCAAGTTGCAGACTTTGATATAAAGTTATTTTAAGTACGAAATGCTATGCTATATTTTTTTATAGAAAGGACCAAACTACGTCACACCTAAATTAAGACAACATCTAATCTATGGTATTATATCTTGAACCCTAGTCTTCTTCGGAAAATTCTTACTTTTACCACTGGACTACAAACCCAAGTGACGAATATTATGTTGTATTATTTAGTAAAAGCGTGTAGTGTATCCATCAATAAAGACAATAAAGTGTGTGGAATGCAAATGGGTGTAAATGCACATGGTGTATTGAATACAATAAAGTAAAGATAAGATTTTTGTCATCGCATGATTTTTTATGTTTCATTTAATTACAATACTTTCGTATAAATTTTAATGTCTACTTGGCAACATAATAAATTGTATTGAGTGAATCAAGGTTTTTATAAAAATTCTTATATTTTCCAAGAATCATTACACTTGCACTCTTTAGGATTTTACACTTCCGATTTTTTAGTTATGGGACAAATCACTTAATAATAAGGGTTTCCTTTTTAGGAGGAGTGAATTGGCTTCTAATCATTCTCGTTGGGTATTTTCTATCTCAAACCGTTTCCTTGGATAAATTTTAGAAATTACTGAAATTGTTTAATAACAAAAATTTAATAACTAATGCAAATATTGAATTTCCAATAATGTAATATAAGATGAGAAGAAAAAACTTATGTTAGTATTCAGGCGAAGCTTCCCTTGAGGTTTTTATGTTCGAGTCACATCTAAGAGTCTAAGACAGGTTGATGTAAACTAGTTGTGATGTAAAATCAAAAGTATGTAAAATAAGTGAGAAATTTTTAAGAAAATGTATGTAAAATAAGTGAGAAATTTTTAAGAAAATTCAAGATACGGAGATTGCAAATCATTACTTTGAAAATTATTCCTTAATTACATTTAGTTGGGATCCATACGTAAACTTTACTGAAAGGCCCTTCATCTCATCACTTAATGTATACTATATATAAAACATATGATAATGATATTTTAAGATACCATTAAATTAAAAACACTTACATCACATCAATGCATAAGTTACAATCATTTTTAAGGGTAAAATAGTATTGTTAACATTATTTATATATTACTCCTTACAGTTAATTACATAATAATCTTATACTTATTATAAATTACATAAAATTTTACATTATCTACCCATAAACCTAAAAAGCTTAATTTTTTTAAGTTTTTTATTATATCAATCAAAATGTGTATTTTTTAAACGTTTTGATGTAAAGTATTTGCTAAACCGATCTATACAATAAGTTAATGCATAATTGTACAAGTCGTTATGCAAAATCTATTTATCTGGTGTTTTAAATTTTAGCTTATAAAAAATTAATAAACTTTTGTGAAATTGCTATAAGAATAACAAAAGTTAGAACACGTGTCGGATGTAAAATGTTGTCCCGTCGCATTGTGCGGACACCCTTCTAGTCAAACAAATGTATTAAAAACCTTTTTCTTCAATCATTTTCTTTTTTAATGTAATTTTTCTTGCCTTTTAACTAAGTTAATACAATATAAATTGTTTAAACTCTTAGGCCATTGATCAAGATGCGGAAAATATGGACTAATGGAGCCCATACTTGGATAAAATACTATATATTTGCTTTCTTCAAGATTTTTTTCTATTCTCTTTACGCATTATAAAAAGAGGGTATTTCTCATAATTTTTTATAAAAAACAAAAACATTATGGTATTTTTATAAAATAAATGCAGAATATAAAAAAAATAACAATAAAGCCACAAACATGTGGAAGACGAGTGAATGTAAGAAAAATAAAGAACACAAAAATACGGTGTGGTTCACTCGATGCTACTATACGTCAACATTTGGACTCGAGAAAATTTTAATTTATATGAATTGGTATAATGTTTTATAAATCTATTATACAATAGACGTTTCGTAACTTCTGGACTCAATTTAATATTTAAACTATCTTTCAAAATTGATTTATGTACACATTTTTAACGACTTAAACATAAGTATTTAAATGAACCTATACGTTACCACACACAACTCTACACTTAATGATCATAAACATAGACAACATTTGATTCTCTGAAAAAAAATAAGAAAAAAACACATGAAAAAGTTAAAAGTCTAGTGATCATATTGTACATCTGGAGGACCTAAACCGGGGCTGGATCGAATTCCTGTAAGACTTCTAAGTGTAAGATCATGAGTGGGCACATTGCATGTTCAATAAATCTTGTTCTAAGACACATTCAATAAAACATTAAGTTTGTTAACTTATAGTATGTCCCTCTTCACATTGATGATCTAAATATGTTGCAATGATTTGCACTTGTTTCAAGTTTGTGCATTCATATTCCCTTTGAGCATTACTTATGTTAACTTATCTATAAACTTATTACACACGTGGTTATTTTTTTAACTTACCTCGAGTTTAAGGATTTGAGATCCGCTAATCGGACTAATGAGTAACGAGTATGTTAGATAATATACCCTAGTAGAATATTTTGTATTTTTTTATATTGTTGCCATGAGTTTATAAACTTTTTATAATTTTGTATCTTTTATAATATAGACAGTGTTATATTTATTTTTCTTGATATTGTTATCATGAGTTTATACATTTTATATTTTTGTATCTTTTATGATATGAACAATACCCAATATCCCTTGAGAGCAATTTATACATTCGTGAATACCCCACTAGATAAATCTAAATTATTTCATAAGATCGACATAGGCATAGACATAGGCTTTTTTATGCATATAAAGCCATATATGGAGTTGTTGATGATATTCATGGCATAACAATAATCACCAAGAGTTGTTAAGTTCGCCGTAAATAATGCTTTTGTTTGACTTCACACATTTGCCGAAAGTGCTGCCAAAGGTGTTTTTTAAACTAAAAGAAATTAAGAAAATATGTGTAAATTGATACTAAGGGATATGATGTATTGTTTATATTATAAAAGATACATAAATATAAAATATACAAACTTATGGCAAGAACATGGTATAAATATGATAAATGAATATCTAACATACTTGTTAGCTCGGATTTAGAGGTGTTACATGGTTTGATTTTTGTTTAATCATTTTTTTTATTTTACCTTTTAAAACTAGACATTGTTTTTACGACAGATTTTCTTTATCAAAGGACGACATATATGAAAAAATATAACTTGAAAGATACTTGTAAAGCTCTCTTGCAAAGTTCTCTTGAAGTAATCGGATTTCCTTTGTTCTCGACTTGTAATCTTATGTTCCTCGTTGGTTGCTTGAATCGTGCAAGATCAAAACATCCTTGATTAGGTAGAGAGTAAGGATCATACAACATTATTGTGATAAGTTTGTAACATTATCGAATCCTGATGATAACAGACAAGAGTGATCGAGATGAGTCTCACAAGGAGTTTAAGAAAAATTAGTTATATTAATGATTTATATTAATAATTTTTGTGTTAAATAGTTTAAGAACATATTTAATATGAACTAGCTTTAAAGTTTTTATATTAAGTTTACAATTACTATAAGAGTCGGGTTACTATGATACTTGAGAAAATCTCAATTACGTTACATCAAATTTTGTGTAACATGTTAAAGATATATGATGTTACACACCAAAAGTTACACCAATTCTAGTGTTTCACTTCTTGATCAGAGTTGCTTACTTAGACCAAAAGTTGTCTTTCTGTTTTAATGCATATATTGGCATAATCTTATGCCTAAAATCATTTTACTTAATATGCTTTTGACATTAACTCCTACATTTAATAAATGGGCCAGCACTTCCATTGTATAGATGTATAGTACCAGTAGTTTAAAAAGGATCTATTACATTGATATTCCATAGATTAAAATAAGAGTACTTTTAGTCGTAGAATTCAAAGTTGGAATTTAAATAGCATTTAGAATTTGAATTAGAATTCACTTTTTAATTTTGATTTTGTGTTACAAATGATATGAAACTGTCATCAATTTCTTTAACTGCCATTCATACACTTATTTATTTTTAGTGTTAAATTATATTAAATTTTAAATACCACTTGTCTAAATTTTAAAGTACCACTTGATAGGATTTGAGCTTTTTTATATTTTAAAATTAACTTTTTTCATTGAGTTACCAAATCAAATATACAAAACTCAAATCTAAAATAAATTAAGATCTCTGATCACTTACCATTATCATGTCCGTCACACACAGACATCACTGATTCACCTTGCCACTACCGCCCTAGCCATCTCACCCACCACCGTGTTGCCACCACCGACCACCACATCTGCTGCCTACACCACCAGTGACCACCCTTGCCACCAACACTAGCCACCCATTGTCGTCACCCCGATGATGCAACCCCGCGTGCATCTCCCTTGAGATTTATCAAAATATAATTACAAGCAAGTTTTTATTAGTTCTAAAATTTATCAATATATAATCCGAACAAGTGAGGATAATGGGTTTGATCTTAATAGTAGGTGGTGTGTTTCACAACCAAAAGTTTATAATTCTAATTATAAACCCTATAAGTGTAGTGAACTTGTTCTAAAAGATCAAGGTGTTTGAGCGTTTGACATTAAAAAAAACACATTCAATGATTTAATAAGGGTGGGAGGGATGCCCATATTATATACACCACAACACATATTTACCAATCATATTTTATCATGTCACATCACACTACATTACACCACTACCTCCAAATTAGTGGTGGTGGTGTTGTCACACCATGCTACCACACCAACATACCACACACACAAGAGTTCACGCCGCAAGTTTGTTGTGCTGCACCAAAAAAGACGGCGGGTGTTGCCATGCAACATAGGGGTCACTGCCCCCTCACAAGGGGTGCGCCCCTATCACTAATCACCCTAGTCGAGGAATGGAGAGATAACGTAGGTACGTGGCTACCTAAAATACAAAAAGTGATGAGGGTGGGTCCTTAAAATGAAAGAGAAAAACGTAAAATTATCATCTTGTTTTCGTAAACTTTAATTGTTTCTATTTTAAAAATAACTACTTACTTCATATAATATCATCTAAATCTGTTCTCGTAAGATTACAAGAGCTCTTAAAAACTTTTAAAAACCTATTTATATGTCGCTACTAATGAGATCAGACAAATATAAAATAAAATATGTACTTCTATTGAAAGTTTCAGAAGAGAAACCAATGAAAGTAAAATTCTCTCTAATAATTTATACAATAAAATTACTTTTGACTTGCTTCATTCTAATTTGTGATTTGTGAAAATTTTCTTTCAAATCCTATTCTAGGTTCAAATATATAATGTATCTTTCTTAATCAAATTACTCTTTTAAAATCTTTTATTGGTTCAATCACAAATTATAGTTATCAATATACAAGTACAACCTCAATTTATCTCTTCTTACAAACATAGATGTAGATTAGAATCAAAACCTTCAAACACATGCCCTTGAAACATTGCTTCAAATATGGCTTTTCTATTTTATCTTTATTCTTCACGTACCATTCTTTAGCGCACAAAAATATCATGAGACATATCCGGTCGACTCTACTTTGGTGACGTGACACGAAAACCATGAAATGTATAAACCATCTTTAATTCGAGAAGTTCCAAGTCAAATAAGTCGATCACAAGTGTACTAGATTGTGGCCGGTGACCTTAAAAGGTATTGCGTATAGGATTTATATTTGAGATCTTTAAAATCATAATATTACTAACTAATGTTATATGTTTACAAATTCTGGTGATTAAAAAATTTATTATGTTATATTTATGACTTATTTAATTATATATTTCATATATAGAAGTTTAAAGTTTCATTTTCACCATTTAACAATTATTTGGAGTGATGTTGATTATGATCACTATATTTATATTTTAATACTTATTATGTTATATATATATGATTACTATATGAACTATCTGGAGCGCTTCTTATGATCTAATTTATAACGACAGAAGGTTAGAGTTATATGATCATCATTGAAGAAGTGAAATCTCTATCTGTTTTTTGGATCAAAACTCGATCGAAGAAGGTCGTATTGGAGTGGAAGGATTGGAACTTATTTAACTTTCTAATGTTACTCATCGTACCCGATATTTGAAGATTGTATTTCCTCTAGCTTTTTGCTAGATCTTTTAATTTAAATCTTTAGCCGTTAAAAGAACGACTTGATCAAAATGTTATAAGAGTGATGTTGAAATGAAAGTTCAGAAAATGTGTTGTGATAAATAGTGCTACGTTTGATTGTTGTGCAAACTGCACAACACTTTAAAGAAATTAATGTTGCCCACCAAAATTAAAACCAAAACTAGTGTCTTTGTAATTGGTTGGAAATGCATATTTACACCGTAACATGGAATTTGTGTTGTGTTTTTTTAACGACAAATGTACGACCTTACTTCGCAAGATATGTGTTATATATCTTAATTGAGCTCACATATTTGTTTCTCAACCGGGACCGCGCCTCCAAGCCCATCAGAGGAAACTTATTGCTGATAAAACTTACTGACTTAACTTTAAGTAATTTGTTCAGAGTGAGATTTGAATCTATAATATCTTCTTATTTAAAAAAAGATTTTTAGAGAATTCATTGATTAAAATGATTCTACGTCAAGAAAACCTTAAAACATAAATGTAAAAAAATGTTGTTGAACTAGATTTTGGTTATTACTTGTTAAATCTCACGTTACATGCCCAATACAAGTAATAATTTACTTGATCATGTTGTCTGTGGAGTATTGACACCTTCTATTATTCTTCTAGTAAAATTTATAAAAATGTAAGTTACAGATGTTTATAGTATATGAACGTTGACTAACATTTACTAGGAAATATCAAAATATAAGTTTTGAAGGGGATATAGTATTGAGAGAACAACTTTTCAACATTGCATTCAATTCAATGTAAAATGTTGTTGGTGTTTGTTTAAAAAAATAGTTAATGTACATATGTAATTACAAAAGATATAACTATTCAAATTTTAAATTATTCAATATATTGTTATTGTTTATTTAATTTATCAAGTACTACAATCAGAACATACAAACTTATTTATATTACATATATTTGAGAGGGGTATTTTAAGATACTATAAAATTAAGAACACTTACTAAATTCAATGTATAAGATACAACTAATTTTGAGGGTAAAATATTATTTATAACATTATTTACACATTACCCCTTATAATTAGTTACATAATAATCTTACACTTACTAACATTTACGAATTTTTTTTAAAAAGGGGACTTTTTTGAAAATGATGTTGACAAGGGGTGCAGGTCTTGTCGGCTGTTGACAATAGGGGTACCCGCCCCTGGCATGGGCGGGTTCTACGCCTCGATAAATGGTATTCGATGCAGCCTTTGACTGATGTGATGTGTCTTAAGGAGACCACGCCCCTACCAAGGGCGGGTTCTCTCTTTCCCCCACAACCAGCCGATCTAACTACTTAGCCTATCCCAGTCATCCTTTACAACCCACCTACCAAGGAGACCACGCCTTTGGTAGGGGCGGGTTCTTCAAAATTTTGACCGGATTTCAACACCCTAAACCTCACATTTATATAAACCATTATCCCACCAAATATTTTCCTCACAACCTTACTCTAGTTATCCTACTAAAATTAAAAAAAACTTACAATTCGTAAATCATATCTCAATCCAATTTCTCAACATCAAAATAAGCTGAAGAATTACACCAGGTCCACTAAATAACGATTTGTTATTTTTAAGTGGTCAACATAGAGCTGATTATTATTTTCGAGAGCTAGAAAGCGATGAAGGAATTTTACGTGCTAGACGAGGTGATAAAGCTTTTTGGGATTACATTAATGAAGTGTCTATCCCTGAAAATGTTATGAGATATATAAGGTTGGCTGGTTTTGCGGGTGTGATCGAGTGTGGTTATCGAAAACTTGATCGTGCTCTTATCTCAGCTTTAGTGGAGAGATGGAGGCCAGGGACACACACATTTCATTTACCGGTTGGAGAGACCACAATAACCCTTCAAGATGTTCAAGTTTTATGGGGCTTGCCGGTTGAAGGTGATGTTGTTTCTGGCACTGATTATGCTATGAGTGCATCCGAAATTATAATAAGGTTTGAGTATTTAACTAGTTGTACACTCGCTACAAGCACTGTAAGTGGTTATAAGGTAAACCTAAGGTTTATTTTAAATGAAATAATAAAACCATTTTCTGATAATGCCACTGATTTTCAGTGCATTCAACGAGCTAGACTAATTTTATTTTTTATGATTGGTGCCATTTTATTTCCTGATACTTCTAGCAACTGGGTGCACATAAATTATTTAAGTCATATTGAAAACTTAAATAACTGTGGTAGACTTAGTTGGGGAAGTGCAATTTTAGCATTTTTGTATAGACAGTTATGTAAGGCAACGAATGTCACAAATCGAGAAGTTGGTGGACCTTTATTCTTGTTGCAATTATGGGCATGGGAAAGATTACCTTCTATGTGTCCCAAGATTACCTTCTAGCAACTGGGTGCACATAAATTATTTAAGTCATATTGAAAACTTAAATAACTGTGGTAGACTTAGTTGGGAAAGTGCAATTTTAGTATTTTTGTATAGACAGTTATGTAAGGCAACGAATGTCACAAATCGAGAAGTTGGTGGACCTTTATTCTTGTTGCAATTATGGGCATGGAAAGATTACCTTCTATGTGTCCCAAGAATACGAGATCTATTGATTTCAGGTTACCATATGGTGCACGGTATGTTAAAAAAAACTTATGTATTGATTATTTATCTGTAATATTATATTTTCTAGTTAACCTGGTATATTTAAAAACTTGATTACAGATGGAATGATGAACTTAGTTATGTAAACACCACTCCGCACTGTTTGAGTTTGTATCGATCTCAGCTGCATTCATTAAGCGAGGCCACGGTACTAATTTTAATCTGATATTATTTTGTATATATTAACATTATGTAAACATATTAATTCATATTTTTATATCAGTTTAATTGGAGGCATTATGATAATATTATCCACTTTCTACCTGATATCTGCACAAGTGTACATCAAAGCTGGAGAAGTGACACATACCTTATATTTTGGGAAGTTGTTGAGCCTTACATTCCAAGTAGGGTTATAAGACAGTTTGAAATGTTTCCACAAATCCCTACAAGTGTGTTACTAACCTGGGAGCAACATACAAATCTACATTCGACTGCTCGTAAAGGTAGTAGAAATAAAAACTGGTTACAACATCATAATATATTTGTTCAAGCATGGGCGTCTCGGCTTAATTCAGTTGCTAATGAAGCGTATACTGATTCGCCAATTGCTTTTGAAGCATACATGAGGTGGTATCTAGAGCGTACTGTTGTGTATACAACAAACCCGGCTCATCAAGACACGAACCCTCACGGCTTCCAAAGTGATGGACGAAGATTAAGAATGATGGTATTATTATTAATAATTTAATTATTATTATTGTTATTGTTATTATTATCTTTTTTAAATTAATCTTTCATAATGTTATTTATAGATGGATATGATAAGTCAGTTTTATCAAAGACCATGGGATGAAATGGGAAGGAATATGGCGAGCCGTTATATGGATTTGGCACATGCAAACTATATAAGTTATCTACCAATGCATGTGACACAGAATGTTGATGATACTCAACTTTCTCCTGTCCCACAACATTTACCTAGAAGGGGTAGAGAACGAGGGTGGGTTGGTAGACAGGTTGGTGATGATAATGTTGTTGTGCAACAGAATATGACAGGACAAAGGGATTTCACGGAATAACAGCTTGACTCCCCCTTTTTTTAGCCAAATGGGCAACTAAGATTTTTTTATGGTGATACCTCAAGTACTCAGTTTCCACATTTTAGTCAAATGGGGACCCGGAATTTCGAAGAAGGGGGGCCGTCAAATCCTTATCAAAGCCCTGATAATAGTTATTAACAATCATTTCACTATTCTTCCCCGTTACCTTATTACCCTCAATTTCAAGATACGACTCAATCAGTTGACCGGTTTTTTAATCCATCTCCTTGTCTGTTCGACTTAAATAATGAAGCAACAAACGATAATGTAATTTTTTTAAAAATAGTACTTTTTGAAAAAGGAAATTAACAAGGGGTGAAAATCTCGATTGATGTTGACAAGGGTGGTGAAAATCTTGTCCTTAAATGATGAAGCAACAAATTTAACGATAAAGCAATAAATTTTTTTATCATTTAATTAAAAGTATCATTTAAAAATCGTTTTTATGAAACATTTCCAAAGAAATTAAAAATATATTCCTGGAAGAACATTCACATCAAGTTCTCGATCCTTATTTTTATTATAGTTATACTAAAAGTTATTATTTTTTCTACCTACTTTTTAATTAAATGATACTTTTATACTTTTATCATTATCATTTCTCCCCCTTCACTCATAATTATTTTTGAAAAATATTAAAAATTTTATAAGGATAAACAATATAATGTGTAAAGATTTTTCAACTACACCATTATGATAAAATAAAATTTATATCTATATCTTTTTTGTAAATAACTCAGATTATATATTGGCGTAGCTTAAGAGTTAAGATAGAAAAGCATGTGAGTCACCGGTTTCTTCAAAAGAGTGAAATTCAATTTCCTTTAAAAATAATTAATTTTCTTAGAAGTTTAAATACATAAATTTTAATCAAAAGTTTCAACATTTGTATCAACTTTGATACGAAAGTTTCACAATTTTAAGCTGAAGTTAAAACAACCAAATAAAACTTAATTTTAAATTTTAAAAACAATTTATGAAACTTTTAGTTAGTTATACGTATTTAATCTTCAACGAAAAAATTAATATTTTATCAAAATTAAGGAAGAAAATTTTGTATTACTTAAAAAGAATACTACAGTAGCGTTAAAAAGAAAACTTAAAAAGAGAGACAAAGATATTGTAGTGCAGTAATAATGAGGAAGTGGGGATACAGCATAGGTACGTAGCTCCCTAAAAGCACAACAAAGAGTGGTGGGTCCACAACATACGAGAGAGACACGTGTACGGCTGTGATATTAAGGGCAAATAATCCTATGTTAAAAAATAAGGTGTGGGGGACAAACAAGTAGAAATTGAAGGAGAGTGAGAGTACATCAATCAAAGGTTGTGTGTAGATGGTTGCCACCTATGCATGCGTACTGTGGGGTGCAGTCACACGCATCAATTGCCCGTGTGGTCTCTCTCCAAGGACTACTCTAAGCTATATAGAAATTTAGGAAACCCCTTTTTAATAATAATGGAGATAAGGGTGGTGGGTGCGTCCACGCCAGAGACACGCGGCGAGGGCTGGCGTCGCGTTGTAACACCGCCGCCTGTCACCATGTTGTAAAAAATTCACATCACACGACATGTAGCCAACGTGTCCGCACCACATCCACGTCTCATCGTTGTGATCCATTTAACGGTCACACATGGCTACAATACAAAAGGAGAGGTTTGTGACTGGGCGATGAGAGAAATGTTCTTACAACAACTAGTAGTTTGATATAAATATCATTTTCATATAGTATTTGATTAGATTACAAAATAGACAAATAATCCTTTAAATGTTAGACTTAACTAGTATTAAGCCCTCGTGTTGCGACGGGGGGAGTAAAACCATACAAAGTAACACGAATAACACATCACAATCAGTAAGATCAACACCAGAAAAACTCGTATAAAAAATAAAAGAAAAAAAAAGAAAAAATAAAACTGAATGAAAAGTAAACGTAAAAAAATATAAACCATTAAAAATAATAACTAAGTCGATCTAGGACCCACACGTTGTAACGGACTGTTAAAAGATAAAAAATCGACGTAATCACGATAAACCACGTACATACATTACGGCGTGTTAGCTTTCAAAAATTAGATCAAATATAAAACGAAATTTGTAAAAATGAATTTATAAGGGAAGAAAGTTGAAAATAAAATTTTAGAAGTTTATTGTAAAACATGTAAAAGAATTAGATTTAGAATAAAGAAATAAAAGAAAGAAAAAAAACAAAAAATATGTACAATATTTAAAACCACTAGTACAACAATCAATGTTATAATAAACTGATAATTAATATATATTAAATACCCAAACTAATTATAAAATATAAATCACACATTATAAACTTGTTACTATTAATCCTTAATACTCAAATCTGTTATCTTATCCAAACCACATGAAGCATATGTGTGATTAACTCTATAACTATTTTCATACTTTGTTAACATGAATTGAACATAGTGTTTACAACTTTAAAAACTAAAAAGTGGATTAAAGACGATAGTTGACAAACATTTATGTTTTTAAATTGAAAACCAAATTGAAGTTTTTCCCATAGAAATTCTTGACTTAGTGTTTTATTGATTTAAGAAAACGCACACCCCTCAATTTATTAAGGGTAGCATAAGTATATCTTTTCTTGCTATTATATGACAGACAAATATTAAAATAAAATTATTTTGCTTCAAATTCACTACTATAGTTTTGTTATAATGAAGCATAAAACACTTTGCGAATATTGATTTTGGGTTAAATTTGCGTATCAATCTATTACTCATACATTGCATATACCATATATCTTCTTTTAGTTGATGGTTTCTGATGATTTTATTTGTAATCGTGTGTGTATATATATACTAGATTTAATAGACTCGTGTAGTATATATGTTAAATAAAAATATATTAAATGAATAAAAATTATTAACTATAAATAAATATTTTAAAACAAGATATGACTGAAATCATTCTTATAATAAATAAAGTAAATTTTTTACTTCAAAATAAACGTTTTAAAAATCATACTTAAAAACTTTCTTATTATAACTCTCAGTTTTAACTATTTTCTATTTATAAAAAATTATTTTTTAAAAACACCAGTTATATAATAATTGTATTTAAAAAAAATAATGTTCCAAAAAAGTTTCTAACTTTATGAAAAATTATTTTTTAGAAATAACATTAGTAAAATTTATCTTTTTTATTTTATTAAAAAACTATTTTAATCTAAAAAATTAAGTAATATTATTATTAATTAATGTGATTATAAATATGAGAGAGAATCGAAAAAAAATTAGTAAAAAGAATATGATATTGACATGCGTCAGTCATATACTCTTATTATAATAAAAAGATCATCTGTAATGCAACGTGTGTTTGCAGTTGCACAAAAAAAGTAATTGTTTTTTAGGTTATTTTTTATTTAAAACTCTGTGTGTTAATATTGATATACTTCTTATTCTTGAATTGGGAAAAAGGTTTTTTAAAAGCTACGTATAAAAAATGATTTTGAATATCGTAGTTTAATAAATCTCTTTCAAGAATAATCATTTATTTATTTGGTTAAATTGCGTTTCCTCGTATCATATTCAAGTTTAGCATAAATTTATTAAAAGAAGAAATATTATTTTTGAAAAGAAATTGTACTCGTTTAATTTCATTAAGAACTTATTTATTTATGAATAAACATATATAATCACACACCCATCCTACACGCACGCGCCCGCCAGAATGTCTCCTTGGTTCGATAGATTGTTCTATACCTTGACCGGCATTAAACACCAACAGAGATCTAATCCGTCTTGGTGCAGCTCCTAGTCCTGATCGATTGGCTAATGGAAGCCCTTTTCTTACTCCTCAATACAGTCTATGAGAACGTTTGTTTTTCTGACCAATTCTCATGGCTTTAGGAGGGGACGGCCCCCTACCCTAACAACCGGCGGAGAGCACCTCAGTATACGATCGCGTACAGTGTTATTATTGCTATATTTTATTTGTAAGTGTAAAATAGTATATATTACTAGGATTTAGAGCATTTATAGTAGAGACTCTATCCTTATCTACATTTCTATTATTTATATATTTTTGTATTTAACATTTCTATTAGCATCTTCATCTTCTTTTCTACCTCTAAAATTTAAAGTTTTATGAATAATGATTCTTTAAACACAAAGATTCACTATTCACCGGTCTTTACATTTTTTTGTGAGTGTATAAGAGTGAAAAACAAATAACATAAGTGTTTATGAGTGAGGTAAAGATAAAGATAAAAAAAATAAGATGTGAGATCTTAAATAAAATTAAGAGATAATTATAAAAAAAAGTGAAAGTTAGTTAAAATATAAATATGAAGAAGAAAATTTTGCTATGAATGCTCTTATGTAACATTTTGTGTGTATGGTAATTATTGTTCAAATCTACGTCTAATTTATTAAAGAAATACTACGAATTATGGATTTGTTAATGCTCACGAGGTGAAATCTGATATGTAAGTTTCATGCTCGAGATTGGTTTTCTATACTAGCTTTAATATAGGTTTGATCACAATTCTGTTCTAACTTTTATATAACAAACTAGTAAAATGAGGCTACACTAGATTTGTACTTTTAATCATTAACTCAAATTGTTAAAATGAGCTATTTCAAATATATTTATGTTGAGCTAAAAGGTTTTTTTATTTACGATATTCAAAAACATTCTTTGGGGTTACTTTTTATTTAAAAACCATATTCTAATTTCAATATACTTTTTAATTATTGAAATGATAAAATGATAAGATGAGATTAGTACCATACCAATACTGAAAAAATAAATATGAAGAAGAAAATTTTGCTATGAATGCTCTTATGTAACATTTTGTGTGTATGGTAATTATTGTTCAAATCTACGTCTAATTTATTAAAGAAATACTACGAATTATGGATTTGTTAATGCTCACGAGGTGAAATCTGATATGTAAGTTTCATGCTCGAGATTGGTTTTCTATACTAGCTTTAATATAGGTTTGATCACAATTCTGTTCTAACTTTTATATAACAAACTAGTAAAATGAGGCTACACTAGATTTGTACTTTTAATCATTAACTCAAATTGTTAAAATGAGCTATTTCAAATATATTTATGTTGAGCTAAAAGGTTTTTTTATTTACGATATTCAAAAACATTCTTTGGGGTTACTTTTTATTTAAAAACCATATTCTAATTTCAATATACTTTTTAATTATTGAAATGATAAAATGATAAAGATGAGATTAGTACCATACCAATACTGAAAAAATAAATATGAAATTTGTGGAAAAGTGGGTATCGAAAACCATATTGAATCTAATTGTTCGGTATCAGTACTTTACCGATTTGGCACCCTTGTGGTTTCTGTATTTTCTTTCTTCTTCTTTTTGGCTAAAAACTAAGTTCTTATCTAAATCTTAAATACAATTTCAAAATTAGAATCAAAATGGTAAAAAAACACGCTACTTTTCAGTATGTACCAGTACCGGGATCACCTAATACTGGTCCTCTAATCCCAATTTCATGCAAAATCAAGTACCGATAGACGATAGTAGTAACGTTTTAGTTCAGCTGGTACCAGTTCAATAGAACGTAAATACCACTACAGGTACTCGGTTCTTTAAAGCTACTTACAAAGAATGTTTTTGGAAATCGTAGTTCAATAAAACTCCTTCGCAAATAATATTCTATCTGGTTGAATTCCATTTCCTCATATCTCCATGCACCACAAATCATCAAACAAAAGAAACACTTCCCGTAAATAAAATAAATTTGAATATATTCTTCTTCTTCTCGTTACATTATTTCCCACCCTTTTAAAGCACTTCGTGGGTCCCATTTACCCGTGCTTCACGTCTATAAAAACCCGATAACATTTCCACCATTTTAAAAACACACACATCACCCTTCACTTTCCCGTTAACAGCTTCCAACTCCGTCACCGGTAACTAACTCCGTCAACCGGAGCTCAAAAACTCCGTCGCCTGTAACTAACTCCGTCCACCGGAGCTCTAAAACACCGTCGCCGATAACTAACTCCGTACACCGGAGCTCTAAATCACCGTCGCCGATAACTAACTCCGTCAACCGGAGCTCCATAACTCCGTCGCCGGTGACTGAATCTGTCGACCGGAGCTTTGAAGCTCTTCACATCGGAGTAACAAACCATAAGGAGATGGATATTTTCGATATTCATAACGTGAAGGTGGAGAAAGCGAATGCGATGCTACAGTACAGTCAGTTTAGACAAATCGCTAAACTGTTTCGGTTCATTGAGCTGTTTTTAGTGGTGGTTATCTTCTCGTGGATCTCAACTCGTATTCCGTTCGTCATCAGGACGTTCGGAGTCTACTTCCGGCAGCTTCTCTCCGTCATCGTCAGTCCTCTGTTCATATTCATGATCGGTAACGTGATTGTTCTAACTCTAGTACTCAAATCCGGCCAAATTACCGAAAATCAGAACGATGTAGATGATTCCGAAGGTGATTTGTACGATGCGATTGCGAATAATGTAGGTGAAGATGCTCCTCCGGTGAGGAAACCGGAGGAAATCGTGTATCACGATAAACGAATCATATCAGAAGTAAATGCTAAACCGATTGGTGATTATTGTTGTAACGAAAGCAAAATTGAAGTTAATCGATCTACGAAGAAGGATTCGAGTAATTCGGTTTCAGATCTGGATCCGAAAGTTTACCGGAGAAGCCAGTCGGAGAACATGAAGAAGAAAGCGTGTTTTCCGGAGACTGAACAGCTTTCCGGCAAGCTCCGGCGATCGGAGACGGAGATGCGCCGGCGAGAAGTCGATACTCCGGTGGAGGAAAATGTCGTCGATGATCTGAGTAACGAGGAGTTTCAGAAGAGGATTGAACGCTTCATTGCTAGACAAATCAGGTTTCATCACGAGGAAAAACTCGCTATTGTTGCTCACGTTTAGTTTAAACTTGTCTGGGTTCATACACCACTGATTAGGTATTCTATACCTCTGAACACATTGTAAACGATCATTTAATTATATGATCATTTACATCAATTAAAATTTAGTTTACTCGTCGTTTACAATGAAAGTGGTGTATATAACATAGATGAGTATGTGATTTGTCGTTAAAATTTTTCGAACAAACGAGATAAGAGAATTATGATGGGTTCATTTTATGGTCTAATTGGATTTCTACTTGTTCATGTACAATGTACAGGTGTTTTAGTATGAGCGACTCATGGTTTTATCCAGATTTCAAATTTTACAAAAGTTACTTTTAACTTTTGTTTTTTTATTTTTGTTTTTTACTTTTTCGAGAATGCATGGATTCCTGTTTTACTTTCAAACTTTGAAGTTCGTATCGTATGGTCTTTTCCCGTTTATCGAATGGTAAAAGATTTACAAAAGCATGTAAATAACATGGTAGAGTTATGTAAATTATAATTGACATAGATACTAGAGTGCTTATACCGGATAACATGATGTAATAGTATTATATATATGTTACAAATCCATTATTATAAGACAAAGATAACTTACATAACGTGTGACGACAAGTGTCACTTCGTATTAAATAAAGATGTTTATTATTAATGTTTTCAGAACCGGATCGGGTATCGACTCGAACGTCTTACTAGTCTGGTGGTCGGACTGAATTTAAGAACCGGATGACATCATAATTATATATATAGTATATTATATTATAGTTATATATATAGTTAAATATAAGTAATTTATATATGATTTATATATGTATTTTATAATTATATATAAAATTTAACTATATTTGTAAATTCAACATACTTTTTATTTATGGTTTAACATCTTGTTTTTACCCATTATAATAAAATAAGAGTCAAAATCCGGTTCGAACTGGTCCGGTTTCCTGGTCCGACCACCGGTTTGGGACGAACCGGCCGGTTCAACCGCCACATCGAACCCCACCGGAACCGGTCGGCCCGATCTGGTCGCGAAAACAATGTTTATTATATGATTTTTTAATGGCATATATTTTATTGTATACTTGTTAGAATTGTGAAGATTGGTAGTTTATGTGGAGATAGAGAGAAAAAATAACTCACACGGAAGTAAAGATGAGAAAAAACGAGGTATGTAAGGATGAAAGAAAATGAAAAGAGATGATTTAGTGTTGTTAGAGTTGCTCACATATCACTGTCACACAAATATGTGATGAACATGAATCTTTCGTGTTATCATAAATCTCGATTTATTACTTGAGCTTGATATATAACACGTTTATTTTTTTTACAAACTTTTGATACACCTAGCATAATGGGTGTTAAATAAGAAAAAATCTAACAAAAATTTACATAAACATTTTTTGTAGAAAGACTGAGAGTAAGAGAAGTAGTCTTAAATATCCAATCAATATGTGTATTTTTATACTAGCGGATTAGACCTACTATTTGTCGCGGTTTGGTTTTAAAAGTATACGAGAACTCCACAATTATAGTGATTTGGGTTATTTTGGTTTTGATGATTTTTAATAACATAGGCACGTCACAATAATAGTTGATATCACATTATTTGACGATTTATTATCATATTGTTATGATACTATCATTGAATATATGATATTTGATAGTGCATTGATGTCATTTAAAACAAATATGTTAAAAATAACACTTTTATCAATTAATTAAAATAAATATATTAAACGTACAATCTTTTATTAATTAAAACAAATATGTTAAAAGTTAAAGTTTTTAATAATTAAAACATATATGTTAAAAGTAAAAACTCTTATCATTTAAAACAAATATGTTAAAAGTAAAAACTCTTATCAAATAAAAGATAAATATGAAAAAAAAATCTAAAAAGAGAAGTAAGAATACACTATGACTTTTTATATGGTGTCTCAAAATAAAATAAAATAAATTACTTATAATTTGTCCTAAAATTTTGTATTATGTAGTAGTAAAAGATGTATGTTTTTTTTGTTTTGAATATAATATAAATAAGACTTTTCTAATAAAAAATCATTTCAATTTCAAATATTAAAATGTAAAAAAGACTAGATAATAGAACAAATAAAGGTGATAGCTTTCTATAGGTAAAAATAAGGAGAGGCTACAAAATTTGGAGTGGAGGAATGAATCGTATTCACCTTTTAAGGCCAAGGAGATATATTGTAGTGTTGCTTTTTTATTTGGTTTCGTTAGCTAGCCACTTATTAAGTATCTACGTTTTGATTTTAATAATATTTGTATCGACTATATAGAAAAATAGTAGTCTAAAATATCAAAATAAAAATGCATATTTTTAAATATATGTTTTTCCATATCAAATGTAAAATAACTAAGACATTTTTGTATAATGCAGAGATTACAGCTTGATCATATCGGCTGTTTGACAATATTGAATGATTAAGTGTTGAAACAATAAAATGTCTGAATCATTAAGTGTTGAATCATCAAGAGGTCTGAACCATTAAAAGCTAGTATATTGTTTAACTATTAAAAAATAAATGTCTGACCAATTCAGATAAAAGGTCATAAGTATTTATCATTAGACATCTAAACCATTCAGCATTAGTATAATGTTTAACCATTCAAAGAAAAATATTTAAACCATTAAAAAATTTACTCGTGAAACAAATAATCTAAACCATTAAATACTGAATCATTCAGACATCTAAAACATTAAGAAGTTGATTAAAAGACTGCAAAACAACACCTTAGTATTTTAGTAGCCACACGGCTCACACTCATCTCGTCCAACACGCTCACATTGATGATATGTGAGATAGCCTATCAAACTTATATGTAGTATTAGACTATTTGGTCCTCATTCAAATAAAAAAGAAATTAGAAATAATAAAAAACAAACTATTTACATTATCGACGTGGGATCAAATATCAATTTAGTGTGTTTATAATTTGTCCTTTAAAAATTATGCGAGTATAGTCATTATATTATATGAAATGGTTGTAACTAGTTATAAATAAATTAAGGAAAAAAAAATTACTACTCATCTTTAAATTTTAAGAAAATACCGTCAACCCTTATAAACTTTAATATTTTAAAAGTAGTTAGGTGAAGCATAAAAAATAATGATATAGGTATAAAATGTATTATTTAATTGAAAATATGAGAGAAAATAATAGGTTTTTGTGTAATTATATGGATGATTATAAAGAATAGAATGTGAATGCTCTCACAAAACGCATTTCTCCTTGAATTAATTTGAGAACCTCTAATTCATAATACAGTCTGGAATTTAAAAATAAAATTATCCTACTTAAGTTTATAGTGACAAGGAGTGAATTTAAAAAAAAATTGAAGTCAAATTTTGTACTATTCTTTCTTATATCTAAGTTTTTTAGACTAAAACTAAACTTTAAATCTGTTTTCATGATATTTCTAAATGAAGCTAAAACATAAGTTTAAAAAAAGTCATATTTATTAGATCTTATAATCATATCTAATCTTTCATCATCTTTCGTCACAACTAGTTATCGTCTTCTTCTTGTTTATTCTTGAATACATATAAATTCTATTTCCATTACAACTTTGGCAAGTTTAATATTATAATAAAATTAAAGTCAAATTTTCTTAAATGAAAAATGACTACAAAATCATATTGGAATTGAACAATTGTTTCATAAAACCAAAGCACCCACATCCTTTATGCTATTACTTTCATGCTTTTCTGTAGCACTATGAAGATTTTGTAAAGTCAGTGAGATTATTAACAACATAATTACATTTTTACATGAATATTTTCTAAATACTTCCATTAGGAGTATGGATTAAAGGGACATTTAATAATTACAACTGCACATGAATATTTTTTTTCAGAAACACCTCCATTAGGAGTATGGATTAAAGGGACATTTTGTCTAGCATTTGCTTGTGAAAAGGGTAGGAGAATGATGCATCTTGTCTCACTAAAGGGATATATTGCTTTTATTTTGTGATAGAATTATGGTAATATATATAAAAATCAAGATAATTTAACCGAACCTTTTTTTGAAGGTTTGCATAAATTTTATTGAAAATCAAGCTATGACTAGCAAGATTATTGTTAAACCTCAACTTTCATATTAATTATATATTTATATACAATATGTTATATAGGTTTGTTGTAACATTTTTTGTAGTGTATATCACTTCTCCCTTCTTCCATCTTTCAAAATTCGTTATCAAGTAATTAGTTACAATATGTCCATATGACAATGATGGGCCTGATTTATACAAGAATATGCCTAAAGGAACTTGTTCACATCTACACTCAATCCACAACAAGATTAATAGATTATACTTCACCATTTTGCATAAACGCCTTCCTGATTTTGATATTCCAAGTTATTCCATGTCGGGATTGAGGGATTTTGTAACCTTTTCGCTTCCGATGCGAAAAACGGAGAAGGCATGAAAATGATCACTACTAAAAATTATCGTATTTTCCGGTAGTTCTTGACAACTACCAACGAAATTATTTTCCCATAAACTAGCGATAAATTTTGACAATCAAAAATCAAAAAAAAAAAACCCTTGAATTTTTTCACTAACTTTTGACATATATTCTACATAAGTTCTTTTGTCTCTATTCCGTTGCTAAACTCTTGAATTTCGTGACAATTTATCGACAAAATACATTTAAAACTTAGTTTATTTATTAATCAATTGTGATTGTTAAAACGTTGTTGTAAACTACAACAAGTTTTGTGTCCTCGAATGGATATGTTGGTTAGGGTGTTGAAAACCGAATATTTAGATTTTCGGATATCTGAGAACTTCAGATTGGGGATTTCACTATTCGAATTCAAATCCATTCCGAATTCAAATTCTGAAACCGAACGGATGTCCAAATTCTTAAAAAATGTGCATTATATAACAATGTTTTAAAAAATTTAAAATAATATTTATTTAAAAAAGTTTTCAGACATATGAAGTTCTTTAGAAAATATCCAAAATTTCAAATATATCAAATTAGGTTTTGAATTTGGATATTTTCAAACAACTCTTGTTGGTAGTAGATAATGTACTCCTCAAACATGTGGTTGTGAGTTTCTGTCTTATAATATATAGGTTTATTGATTATTATTTTAAATAAGAATTGTCGTTAAAAAATTATAAAGTTTTGTGGTTTTGCAGAAAATTTGTTGGTTTTCTATCATTTATAGATTTTTTTATATGATTGTCACAAATAGTTAGATGTATCCAAATAATAGATATTAACCTTGTGGGAAAATGCTTGGAACAAATAAAATCCTTGTCAGAAAATTGTTGATTGATACAAAACGTATAAAATAAAATAAAAAATTGTTGTAAATTTTCAGAAATTCTCGGAAATTAAAAATCCATTACTAATATTACTGCTTAAATTAATTAATTATTATTATTGTTATAATAATAATAACAATTATTATTATTATTAATTATTATTATTAGTATTTACTATTACTACTACAACTAAAAAATAATACTAAGAGAAAGTCTTTGTAAGAAATCTGTCACAATAGTGTTGGCATATAATAAAATTAAAATTTAGTTCATCCAAATATTATCAGAAATTACCTACCAAATCATGTGTCGCTAACCTGTGGGAGCTTTTATCAGGGCTTCCTCGAAATGATATTTCCCCCTAGGGTTTTACCAACAAATTTGTTTTGTTGACTTAAAGATCATTCCAACGAAAAAGAAGTGGTATGTTGTCACAACTTCAGTTGTTTTTTGGTAGTGGATGCTAAATTAACAAGTTTGCTTTGAATGTGACATGTGTTAAGTTGTCATTACTAGTATCCATCATCAGGACTCGTCCATATTTATTTGGATATATAGTTTGACTGAATTAGCGTTAAATGATCATTAAACATGATATTGTTGTCATGGATTTTCAAGTACCTATTTTGAGCATCTTTAAATTATATCCGAACGTGTTACGGTGCTCTAAAAATGTGTGAGCAATGGTGATAAACCTCGACCCTTGAAGTTGGCCACATGTCATATCATATGTCAATCTTGTTACAAAGTCATGTGGCATGCTTTACCATCAAAGGCATATGGTTGATAACATCATCACAATAAGAAAGATAACTACAACCCACCTACAGATTTGTTGCATTATCATTATTATAGTCGTTAGCAATAGCTGTTTGCAATCGGTTGTGGATGTTAAAATTGCCGTGAAGATGTTCGATATTAAGGTAAATTACATTCCATATAGTGTTAACAACAGTTAACTCATCAAGCGAGAGCCAAACAAGGTACTCGCATGGCTTGTCTATTCTGTAGTTTTTTGTAAGATTGTACTGACACTCGTACGAACGACAGTTACACCATAAGTAGAAAACATTCTTTCAGTATTGAATTTAACAAATAAAATACAAAAATCACACAATGAAGTTAAATTATAGGGTAATTATGAATCATTATCCTATGTTTCCTTACCTAATCTTCATGACTCTAAAGATGAATAGATAAGTTTACTTTTCATAATTTAATAACTAAAATTTAAGTTTATGTTTCCCTCACCAATCTTTTTCATTAATATTTTATTTGATGAAATGGGGGAAGATTTGATGGATAATTCCACCATGAAAGATAAAAGGGAGTTTTAAAGTAAATTAGTTATGTCATTGGAGGTTAAAAGTGACCTTCACACATCATTATTCCATATTCGTCCCAAAAGGATATATACAAATATCAAACACAATGACCCCCGTTTAATGTATTTTCATTCATTTTGTTTCCTTTCGTGTTCTTTTGTCTTCCACATGCCCATAGCTTTGTTTTTATGTAATTTAACAAGGTTATGATCTTTGTTGGTAATAATCACCAAAAAACTGAATTAGTCAACAACATTTCCAAGTAGCGTCACTATCTGTTCTTTTACTTCAGTTCTAATTAACTCATTCAACTTTTAATATTATTTAAGTGTTTTCAATTACAAATTCTTAAGCTTATTGATTGCACCAATGAGCAATAAGCGGTATGTGTTTTCTTCTAGTTAAGTCATTTTGTTTTCATTATTTGTAAGTGTGTTATGTTATGGATTCTGGAGCGTGTTAATTGCACAAATGAACTAGTATATGTTTTCTAAAGGGATAACTTTGTAAAAATGTAATGAAGTTTCAAAATTGTCCTAATTAGATCACTCATAAACTTTTTTGTTTCAATCGGGTTACTAAACTTTATTTGATGTTTCAATCTTGTGTATTTAACTTGAATAGTAGGTAAAAAGGAAGATCAAATGTGAGAGGAGGTGGTGGTGGGCAGCGATGGTGGGGGGACGATGGTGGTGGTTGGCGGCTATGGTGGGGGATGACGGTGGTGGTGGTGGGCAGCGATGGTAGGGGACGACGGTGGTGGTGGTGGGCAGCGATGGTAGGGGACGACGGTGGTGCTGGGCGGGAATAGTGGGGGACGACGGTGTACGGTAGCGGGGGACGAAGGTGGTGGTGGGCGGGAATAGTGGGGGACGACGGTGTACGGTAGCGGGGGACGACGGTGGTGGTGGGCGGGAATAGTGGGGGGCGACGGTCTACGGTGGCGGGGGACGACGATGGTACGGTGGCGGGGGACGACAGTGGTACGGTGGCGGGGGACGACGGTGTTACGGTGGCGGGGGACAACAGTGGTACGATGGCGGGGGACGACAGTGGTGGTGGGTGGCAATGGTGGAACACTCATAAAACTTAAAAAATAAATAATTACCTGCTAATCAAGTTAATTACATAGGATTAGAACATCATCTCAAAGTTAAATGATCTGATTAAAACAGTTTAAAACTTAAATGATTTGATTGGGACATTTATAAAACTTTGTTATTATTTTATGAAGTTTTCCTTTTTCTAAATTTGGTGGATGAGAATCCATATCACATTATCACGGAGGCATGCCATTTCTTACATGTTACAATATCTATTCTTACAATGTGCTTGTAAGAACCCTTAACATGCCAACAAACATGACCCAACCACAACCACATATATGTAACTAAATATAAGTTTATAAACAATATGCATGAACGTATTTACAACACTAGAATTTATAAAATTTTGATATGAAGTAACATTAGATGAGTAATGTAGAGATCACCTCACTCTAGACATGAATCCAGAGAATCCTACAATCGTGAAAGTATACCTAAACAATCATCAAACTATTGGAATTTACTAATGTTTCACCTTACAACAACAAAAATCATGTCTTAGTATCCAAAATAAACGCAATTGAAGTCTCAGTAAACCTTGTATGACAAAACGTATCATTTTTATCAAAATTACAGAAATAAACAATCATATGGGATTTTATATCGCCGCCACCCTAACACTACCTAAATTGTTGTTAAGGAAAAAATGTAACAACAATTGGATGTTCTCATTTCCAACATTTTTGTTCAATGCCAAGAACCAAACTTCAAATGAAAGTGCTTAAAATTTCAATACATCAACTAAAACATGTCCTAATGTAAAACCTGAAAATTAAAATAGCAACCAATACTCGTAATTAAACAATATAATGCCAATACGCCAATAATCATCACCCAAAATACATCATTTTAATTAAAATTATATACATAATTATTAAAAACATGAATGTGATTAGCTCAACCTTCACACTCGTGACATCTCTATGCATGATTAAAACACATAATTATTAAGAACATGAACAATATAATTATTATGTTAATATGCTTGAATCCAATCTTTGACGTTTGGTCCCTCATTGTCATCTTTAATAGTCATAGAGTTCATCGTGCTTAGTTTGATAATATTCAAATTCATCCATTAAATAATAATACTAAAAAATCAAGTATTTGAATTTTTAAATTTCTCCAGCCTTTATTTTATAGAATAATTAATATTGCAATGAAAAAGTTTCATTCTTGCAACTTTCAAAAGAGGTAATGGTGTTATATATGGTTATCCAAATTATAGGAGGCAAGAAGTGGTGGGTACCAATCAATAATCATTAGAATTTCCATGAGAATGTTGTTCAATGTTTTCCTAAAGCTTGTTATTTCTGATCCATAAATACTTGCAAAAGTGCTTTTATGTTTTTATTTGAATATTGTAACGAACCCTACCATTATATATTATTGAAAAACTTTTCTAATTGTCAAATTGGAAGAAAAAAAAGAATAATAATATATTTCAAGATTGTTTTTAGTTTCTCAACATATTATCATATGGTTTGAGGAAACACAAAATAATGAAAAAGAAAAAAACATTATCTTTATAGTACCATACATGCTTTAATGAACTATGGAATATATTCTAAGTTAATATTGATCGAAGCATATATTCACTTTCGTGTCGATCAATTGCATAACTTCTGCAAATTAGATAAGAAATTCAAAGTATAATATCATTATAAGTTGAATGTTCAACTTTATAAGTTATATAATTTATGGTAGAATACAAATTAATAAGACGTGCACAATACATTCTTTATAAAGGTAGAATAAATGCCAAAGACTTCAAAAATTCACACAATTAGAATAAAACCAATGGTGGTTTGGATAATGTGGTATAAAGTTAACCCTCCTAAAGGAGCAAGTTAGTCAAGTGTTTTGAGTTTTAGAGAATTAATTGTGTCATGCTGAATGTTTCATTTGTAACTAGTTTTAGTAAACCCGTGTATTACACGAGTTCAATAAATAAGTTATTAATATAATAAAATTTATTTATTATAAAATAATATTTTACTATATGATATGATTGAAATTATGTCTGAGAAATTATTATAACTAATAAAACAGATATCAATTTATTTATTATAAAGGACCAATTTAGTCAAGTGTTTTGAGTTTTAGAAGAATTAATTGTGTCGTGCTGCATGTTTCATTTGTAATGTTGGTGAATTACTGATTTTTATTGTTTTACTAGTGTTTATCATGATTATTAAAGCAAATGATCATTTGTTAGAAACAAACCTTGACATACTCAATTATTTCATATTTTTTCACTTGCTCGTGCATGTTCTAAAGATAAAGAAGCATGTTATTAGACAAAAGAGATAGAAGTTCTCCATGAGACAAATTTATTTTGTACTCCAGAGAAAAGGAATATATAAGATTGTCTTTGAAGGTGTTCAAAGTTTGAAAGAGAATATTGGGAATAATGATAACCATTCTTCTCCGTCTAGCGAATATGTATATATATGTATTATCAGTGTTGTAAAAATCGTTATGCGATAGTCAGATGATGGGGTACCGACTAACATTTATCAGGAGAAACCGGAATTAATTGGATTGAAAATTTTATATATAATCAGTTTTATATATAAACACACACATTTCATATGTTAATTTAATAAAAAATTTCATTTTTATATAATACATATATTTGGCCGGAAATTCCAGGTTTAAGCCGGAATTACAAATTTTTGGCCAGATTTGTTTTGAAGTTCGTCGGGATCTCGCCGGAATCCTACCAGAATTTTGCTGGAATCACAGATTTTTGGCCGATTAAGACCGCCTAGGTCCAATTTTAACCACCGTTGACTGCCTAGCGATTAACAGATCGATTAGCCAAACATTACTAGGTGAGAGGCCGATTTTCAATTAATGACCGCTTAATCGGCGATTAGTCCCAATTTTTAGGACAGTGTGTATTATCATAAGCCTTGCCTCTTAGTCTCTTACTACCTTACGAATTTTGTAGTATTTATGTTTGCACATAAGGTGATTGTTGTGTGACAAATATAATGCAAATTGTAATATTTGAATACACGGTAAACATGAAAATGATTGTTTATATAAATAGATTTTAGAAGAATTCGTTACTAATTGTAATACTCTAAAACTGAAATAGTAGTCTAACAAATTTATGATATTGATAATCAAATATTATTTAGTTAATTTTTTTGTATTTAAGCATATATTTAGTATAATGAATGTAAAAATAGTTAAAATAGTCAAATTCATAAAAGAAAATTAATTTTGCCCCTTAAACTTTTAAAAACTAACATAAATGTCTAATGTGTAGTTTAATTTATTTATCATTTATGTTTAAGTTAGTAATTACATAAATGCATTTTAGTAAAAAGTGTATTCTGTCTCTTAACTCAAAATATTATTTTATTGTTTCTTAAATCATTATTATCATTTGTATTCCTGACGTTTGTTTCTTTTAACCACTTGCATCCCTATAGTTTCAAATTCTCGATTTCCCCCCTAACGTTTCATTTTTGTCACCGTTTGAATCCAAATGACTAACTCCGTTAAATTGTTCAGTTAACTTTTTATGAAAATAACTAAATTGCCCTTAAGATTAAAAAATCAAATAAACTTAATGGGACCACCCACATCTTCTTATTCTTCTCTAACCTCCAAACACACATACTCTTTCTCTCTCTCTATCTTCTCTTCATCACCCACCACCATAAACACCACCACCACCATCACCACCACAACCTCCCCCTCGCCACCACAGTAGGAAATCGTCTGATAAACCCACACCACCATCATTGCCCCTCATCAGCATAGTAGCAACCCATTAGGTCAAGCCACAACATCACACTGCCCCTCACCACCACTATAGCAACCCACCATCATAGCCTTCTCACCACCATTGTAGCAATCTATTGGGTCAATCCATACCACCACCACCATCCTTCACCACCAACATAGCAACCCACCACCGTAGCCTATCACCACCATCATAGCAACCCATTAGGTCCACCCACAATACCACCATCGCCCCTCACCACCACGACCACAACCACCGTTATTTGCGAGAGTCGATCAAGAGCCAATCGTTGATACACCGCTTCGTAAGAGAAAGATTCATTTTTCTTGATCCGCCTGAGATCGTGGAGTAGGTTAATCGAGGCTTTACAAACTCAAACTGTTGTTGGTTGATTGCAAAGAAATAAGGCTTTGGTATGCCTGTGAATGTTGAATTGGATTCAAGCAGAAGGGGTCAAGCTTTCAATACATCTTTAGATGTAGGTTTAGGGTTTCTATTAAATCAGAAACACCGGAGTTACCGTCGGAGTTGTCTTCGGTTTAGGGTTTCTATTGATACATCTTTAGACCAGGGGATTTCTGGCTACGATGGTGGTGATAGTGGTTGCGGTTGTGATGATCAGATTTTAGGGGTTGCGGTGGTGATGGGTGGCTACGCTGGTGGTGATGGGGACTGTGGCGGTAGTGATGGGGTTGCGATAGTAGTGATGGGGATACTGTGGTGGTGATAGTGGTTGCAGTGGTGGTGATGGGTTGTTGCGGTGGTGGTGGTGATAGGCAGTTGTCATGGTGAGGACCAGGTGGTTGTTGTGGTAGTGATGGGGGTGGTTGTGGTGATGGTGATTTGAAGAAGATGATGTTGATGAATAAGGGTAATTTCGTCATTTTAATAATAATTTTAACAGAAACATTAACAGTGTTAGTCATTTGAACTCAAATGGAGATAAAAATAAAACGTATAGACTCAAATGAAGATAACATGAAGCGTTAGGGGCCGGATGGTAATTTTGAAACTGTAGGGATGCAATTGGTTAAAATGAACAAACGTAAGTGATGCAAATGGTAATTTACTCTATATAATATTACATTTATTTTACATGTATAATAATGAGTTTTTAACCTTATAACATATAAAACTATATAAATATGTTTATATATTATTTATCATGTCATCATATTAAGTATAGAAATTTGGGTAGATTTACTTCTGTCTCTATTCATGCTATGATTAATACATATATAAGAACATTCAAACCGATAAAAACAAATGATCATCATTCAACTACGTTAATTTGTTCACCAAATATAAGAAATTTGGCTTAAAAACCCTCTATTGGTCTTATGACTATTTTTAATTTTTCCGTCTATGTACTTATAGATGATTGATGTTAATATTTGTTCTCCCATTTCCAAAAGGTGAAAAGTTTTTGCGTTCGAATTTTACTTTAAGCAAAAATGTTCTTAGGGGTTTTCTCAATCGCGGGTTTCCTGCTAAAAGCGTTGGGGCACGGTCCCAGCTAAGAAACGAATAGATAAGACTTGTTTAGATGAAACACATCCTTCAAGAACATGATCGTACACTTTCCGTTAAAAAATATCACTCCTCCATAAGTCCATATAGACTTGCACAAAAAAACCGGGTACGGACCCGACCCGGACCCGGGTCCGGGTACAACCCGGTACCGGGTGTACCCGGTTCGTACCCGGAATAAACCGGCGGTTCAACCCGGTTTGGGATTTTTTTTGAATTTCTAAAATCCGACCCTACCCGGACCCGACCCGGTCTAAACCCTAAGTGAACCCGGTATTGGACCCGACATTGTACATAAAAAAAAAGAAAAAAAAATTAGAAAATATAAACCAACCCGTATTGGACCCAGTTCCGGACCCAACCCGGACCCGACCCGACCCTACCCGGGTATGGCGGGTAGGGTTTTCCCGCAAGTGAACCCGACCCGGACCCGTACCCGGGTTCACCAATACCCGGGTAAAAAAAACCCGACTGGACCGAACCCGGTTTGAACCCGGTTCCGGGTCCGGCCCAAACCCGATTTGTGCATGCCTAAGTCCATAGGTCACAATGTCACATTCGACAGAGACGCTTATCGGCCCATAAAATCTCACAGAAGAATTATTCCGCTTCTATAAGCTAGCCCAATTAAAAGCCTCACAGAGTAAGCCCATATAATATGGGTTACATCTGCATTGGCCCAAGATGTTGCAAACATCATGTTCAGATAGAGAAAACCCAATAATTGGGGTGTGTAATTTTGTATGTCTGTATGGGACTATGGGTTATTGTAAAGAATTACTTCTCTAATGTATAATTTTTATATTTTAATTTTGGTTGCTTTGAGAAAATTAACGTCTTTTAATAATCTGAATCTGAAGTTAAATTGGATTGTATTTTATATCAATTTTAAAATGAACGTCGTTTATAAATAGTAGTAACGCATTTAAGCTTAATCTTTTTAGTGCTTTATAGGTCTCTTACTGAACTACGACGAAATGTTAACATACGGGAGACTTGTAAACATATAGGCATTTTAGATAGTTTTTGACCTATATATTTGGATTTTTTATATTAAAAAACTAACACTTAATAATGGATGTATTCATGCTCTTCGCTTACATCCGTCTAGTTTTTCTTAACACCTTAGAACGTATTTTATGAACGAGCTATCTCTCCCATATATCAAAGTGACAATAAAATTCACATATAATTAAGGTGATGATGTTGATTGTGTGAATCATACACAAGTTGTGGAACTTGAATCCATACGAGATGGATGATCCCACACCAATTGATAGTGTGTTGCGAATCTCAATCACCTCTAACACCAAAGAAGAACTGAGGAAAATAAATTAAAACTTGAATTGATTGCGAATGGCTTACTACTTTAATAGAAAGCAAAATATAAATTCTTTTATTATACTAGTTTAGAAATCTTATACTATATGGGTTAAATGAAAATATTAGATTAATAGTTATTTATTAATATTTACAAATTAACAAATAATATTTTAAGGTAAAATATAATTGATATTAAATATAATTAACTACTTTAAGTAATTAAACAATGACAACATTTTTCCTAACTTTCGTCTTTAACGAACTTTTGCTTTAATATTTTTTTTGTTATTTTAACACTCCAATTTTTTTTAAATACTTTTTCTAAAAAATGTCAATTTTTTAAAAGTACTTTGTATTAGAAAAACTTCATATTTCAAAAAAAATTGTTTTTAAAAACTTATGTTTTACTAATAAAAATGAAACTTGTTTTTAATTGGGAAAATGTCATAGAATAGTAACCAAGTTTTAAAAGTGTTCTAATTTAGTCACTCATGTATATTTTTCTCAAATTGGACTTCCAAACGATCAAATCGAATCATTACCAAATTTTATTATGACAAGAAAGTAACGATAGAAAAGACATTGGACTTAGAATTTTCAATATATAAAATTATTTTAAAAAATAAAAAAAACATGTTAATTACGAAAAAAAATAAAAAAAATGCCTAAAATTTACGTCAACGTTCTATATTAGCTTCAAAAGATAGAAAAAATATTTTCTAACTGAATCCAAAAGTATAACATACTAAAAAATATGTTATGACTTTTAATTTGTATAAAATATAAAAATGAGTGATCTAATTGGAACACTTTTAAAACTTGAGTTATTTAATTGGAACATTTTTGAAAGTTAGTTACTATTTTACAAAGTTACCCATTTTTAATTTATCAAACAAATCTATTTTATAATTTAGAAAGTATATAAATGATATGATTAGCATTTATGTATTATTAAATGGTAGTTTTTATTCTAGTAGCCAACATGTGTTTGAATCCTAGATGAAATCTAAGTGAATGAAGTAAAGAAACATCATATGTCCGATAGATATTTTGATTTATTAATACATAATAACATTAACTGTTTTCTACCGTTATTTATTCGTCTATTAGTTTTAACTTTCCATTAATAATAACTCTACTTACATGTCAGTTTCATGTACCAAGTACCAACATCCTAAAACTCATCATCATCAACTTTCCCACCGATAATTAAAATCTACTTTCGTCATGTTAGTTCCCCTAATCACACAAGTTCTTACCCACCATCTTTACGATTGTTATTAATAACCACCCTTTGTAATTATAATATTTGTTTCCCTTGATTTTCTTATCTTAAATCAATGAAATCTCTAGTTTAGTCATAAATCAATAAAATCATGTGTTCTTTCATTTCAAACTATTGTTATTAAGGTGATTACTCGGACTATAAGCTTCCCAACAAAAAAATGCCACACTTAACCATACATGTTATGTTATTACTAATTACTAGTTGCGAAGCAATCAATTACAGTGTGCAACGAAAACGAATAATACACAATGCAACAAAACACAAACAATTATAGTGTTGAAATCATAAAACTCACCCTTTTCGGGTCATTGAAACAGTGACGTTGATGAGTTTGGTATCCTCTATGGACATGCGATTCTTGATAACATTCGTGTACCTCGCAAACACCTTTTCAATGATAGACTCACCAAAGTGACTCAAGAGCAAAGGTTCAGCCACAGCTCTCATACATTTGCCCATATTATATCCTCGAGTACCCTCTTCGGATGAATTAAGATTGTGGTCCGTGCTTTCATCCCAATTCACTTTAGAAACCATAACACGATCAATCACAAACGACCCTTCTTTCTTGACTTCATAACTTACTTCTTTATGGTTAGGATTATACTGAGGAATGTTGAATGAATCGAGTTTCTCCTCTTCTATAAGTCCCTATTTTCAAGAACTCAAAATCAACTTTAAGTTTCTATTTATATCTCAAAGATGGATCAAATATAGAGGTAAACGTAGTGTACTGGTCTCTTGCTCTCGCTCTCGCATGGATGGGGTCCTGGAAGTGTCATGCCAACTTTAAATGGACACGATGCACACATTCACACTTTCTTGCATTTGTTGTCAAACTTGAACCTACGACCTTCACAATAATCTTATTGTTTCTCTTGATAGAGTTCATCTTGGTTTTACATGTGAAATGCGCAAGTAAAGATAATTATATGTATTCGGTTTATTATTTAGGTCAAGATAATTATTTATTTTTTATATTTACTTTGGCAGAAGATTGAAACAAAGAAGGATATCTTTATATTTTGTAGTTTGAGTCTAATTAAAAGACTTAGTTAGCAGGTTATGTATTAGTATAAATAGATAGTTAGTGGTCATTGTATTATGTGGTGTTGTTCATAACAAATTCTTAGAGTTGAGATGAGTTGTCTTGAAATTCCGACATGTTCTTGTGTGTGATATAATGATTATGTATCAACAACTAAGGTCAGCCTATGTATCATATACTATAGAAAAAACAAAACTAAATAAGAGAATACACTTTCAACCATAAGTTATACCTCAACGACCATGTCATTTAGGGTTGTAGCTAAGAGTTCCCAATGGTAACAACATTCTTTGCTACAAGGATCATCATTATGTCTCCCGAGTATTGTCAAAACGATACGCCCTCCGCTCACCATCTCCTCCACACGACACTTTAGAAACGTAGAAAAATTCCTTTGAAATTGCTCGTAGTACGCTTGTATTACAGTCGGATGGCTTGTTCTGGACATGTATATGTTCCCTTTGTTGGTACTTTTCATGTATGGAACCTGTTTAATTAAATTATTGTTCAAACATTAATTTTTCACTCATGTTTGATAGTATATTATACATGTTAGACAAACTTACAAAACTAAATATTTTCTTTCTCGTATACGTTTGGAATTATAAGAGGAGTAAGTAACCATATGAGCATAAATGTATGCATGTGTATTTTGAACATACAAAAACCAATGATATTTTAAAAAAAGGTTTTAAGATTCGAAGGCATAGAACCGATTCATATTTAAACACAGGAACTGTTATGTATGTATGTTTTGAAAATAAATTTATAGTAGTATATGTATTGAATATATACAAGTGTAATTGCTTTATACATTTTTCTTGGTACTTAACATATTATTCTTTTGAAACGATAATGATGCGTATATATATGTGTATATATGTATTGTGTTACATATGAAGCAAAGAAACCAAGTCTAGCGGTTCTCTCCCACTCTATGAATTGTGATCTTCTCGTTCAAATCATGATCAAATGTTAAAATGTAATTCATTTAATTTTAATTACTTATGTGTTATCGATTTGCAAATAGAGTGAGAGAGAGAAAGAGATTTATATTCAATTCGACAGGTAAGCAATCTGTACATGGTTTTAGGCAAATAACTAACTTTTTTTCGTTTCTAACTAGGTGATCTGCTACTCCCGATAGCGCATACGATATGGTTGATGTGACATGCCTTGCAATCACCTAGAATCAAAACTTCACTTTTTGCCACATCTACTATTGAGAGTAGGGGATTATCCAGAAACTACAAGTTAAACTTTTACCTAGAAACCATGTCGAAGTTGCATACCGACCTAGTTTAAAAGGAAAAATGAAAGATGTAGAACCAACCTGGAGAGCCACATGAGACTATAGGAAGAGTGGAAAAAATGAATGCTTTTGTTCAAAAATAACCTAGTGTAGAATGATCCAGGTACTCCACAAAAGTAACATGGTGTCTTTGTAAGGTTCTTTTGAAATTTTGACACCAAGAGAAAAACGGTGTTGAAATCATTATGTGAAAGATCATTCAAGTAGAACTGAATTTCAAGTGGCTTATCATGGCATAAGTCGAGTTGAATATTGTCAATCGATTTGATGAGCTTTGATGCCACTAGTAAAGTGTTTGGTCCTGATGAACATCCAAGATCTGCTATGATTAAGGTTTTGGGGAAGTTCATAGCGTAATAAAGTTTGGTAAGAGCATCTTTGATTACAGGTTTTGTCATTTGTATCACCTTTCTCTGCAACACATAAGTTGTAAGCAAGATTAACAACTAGTTTTTTATGTTTGTGTAGGCATGCATCAAGTAAAGAACATGTAGACTATTAGACTCATTGATTTTCTAGATTAAAATGTGGTATACAATGATAAAATGGCTAAAATAACGAAAAAATGGCTTTAAATGTAGGAATTTTTTAGAAGAGAAATTTTCCAAAATGTCTTTTTTGACCTAAAATTCCTTCAAAATGCCCTCCCCCAAGAGTTTTTTCAAAACGTCCCCACCACATAAGACGTTAGCACCTTCTTAGACAGGACACATGTGCCTAGCCACTCAAAATCATACACATGTTCTGTGGAGGCGCTCACCATCGTTGAGAGAGCGCCTGCCCGCACTCTGAAGACGCCAGACAGCATAAAGGACACATGCATGATTTTGAGTGGCTCGCAATACAAGTACCCACTCCTTGTCTAAAAAGGCATTGATGTCTTGCCTTGAGATGATATTTTGAGAAAAAGTTATTAATGATGTAGTTTTTGATGATGTTTTTCTAGAGTTCTTTTTTAGGAATTTCCCCTTTTTAGAATCTTTTGTAGTTTTTGATGATGTTTTTCTAGAGTTCCTTTTTTGGCAATTGAATGCGACATGTTTGTTGGAGTGATAAGAAAACTCAAAGGGGGTGAACATGATTACTAGTACGAATTTCAAAGAATTGTAAAATTAGAGGGGTAATAAGACTTGGCTTTAAGATCATTTTGGTATTTTTATTGTTATTAGACTATTTTTGGAAACAAGAATTTACTTGATGAGGTCGGTCTAGTAATAATCAAACATCAAACATGTTTAAGATAGTGGAATGCACACTTTGTTTGATATTAAGATATTAAGTATTTAGAAGCCTTGTGGTTTTAAGCGGTGAAACCCCTTAAATCAAAAAGGGTCTTAAGGGGGCGCCGCTCCCTTGGTGGGGTCCCAAGAGGCAACCCTCTGACGATTCGAAGGGGCACAACCCTCTGACGATTCGAAGGGGCACAACCCTGTAGCAATTGTACGTTGTTAGCAACTGATGTACGTAACTGCCATCGGTTAGCACTTATAGCTACTAACTATTTAACTATCACTTGTAATGTTACAATGGTTGACTCGATCATTACAATGCTTCTACAATTCATATGTAAGGACTTCATCGAGTCATTTTTAGTTGAGTTCATATGATTTTTTGTATGATTTTCATACATAATTACATAACCGTTCTTTAAATCTTGTTTATCCAATAAAAGATTTAAAAGTACCACTAAAATGACTTCAATTTAAAAGTGACTCATATGATTTGAAAGACCATCTAGAAATCTCCAAATGGTAAAACCTACTTTTCAACACTATAAAAACTATAAAATAAACCAATAATTTATATATGTAGGAAAAGTTTAGTATACAAAGTGGTGATTTCGTGAGAAGTTTACAAAGTGGACGTGGGATTTTTACGCAAGAAGGATTTAAATTTGCGTGAGAATTATCACGCGGTAACGAAATTATCACGTAATTTGGTGGAATTATCATGCTAGAAGAATGAAATCAGTTAGGGGCGGACCTAGGTTAAGGGTTGCGGACAGTCACCTAAATTATGCAATCGTCCCTAGGGGTGTGTGGGGTGCGGTTCGTTGCGGTTAAGAGCATTTTCGAAACCAAAACCACAACTGCGGTTAATACCATTTTCAAAACCGAAACCGCAACCGATACTTCAGTTAACCGCCGGTTATGGTTAATTTCGGATAATTAAGCAATATATTTAACACATGCTTTTAAACTAAAAAAATATTATCAGACTATGATTGTACCAACTTTATAAGGATGTTCACGACAAGGTTTTTTTAAGGTCCCACCAAAAGTTAAACCGAAGTCAGAGTGTGCATATAACAATGCGTGCATGCATCTTGCATTACTTCTACTTATTTAGGAGTTCATTCTATACATAATGGAATCTCACTATGTAAATATATTTTTAAAAGTGTAAATTAATAAGGTTAACATATGAAATTCTAGTAAAATCATGAGGAGTATTCTAATTTTTTTGCACATTAATGTCATTCGGTTCGGCGCGGTTAATTCGGTTAATTTGTACACCAAAACCGAACCGTAATGTGCGGTTAATTGGTTATGCCTTAATCGAACCGTCGGTAAATGTTCAGTTCGGTTAATTCGGTTCGGTTAATGCGGTTAATTTAGTTATGATTTGGTTAAATCGGTTAAGTGCTCACCCATAAGGCCATAATCATCCCCTAAATTATGCAATCATCCAACTTGTACCAGTTGAAAATTTTCTCTGAGTCCGTCACTAGAATCAACAGTGAAATAATTACACAAGGAAGGTAATAGTCTCGTAAAAACTTCGCATGAAAAACACACCTTTTATAATAATATTCCTCTATATATGTGTGTGTACGCATATATATGAGGTTATGTAGTATATAAGAAAACATGCATGATACCTGTAAAAGAGAATTGTTTGAATAGCTATATTCTCCATCACCACCATTCATGCAAAGCACTTGAGTGACTTTCATATCTCTTTCACACACACTACACATTCATGGAGTTTGGACTGCCTCTACACTTATATATATATATATATATATATATATAGATTCACGATAAGTTGGATATTATTTTTTAATCCATTCTTCTTTGAATCTTGTAAGTTATAACACGTTGTAGTCGTAATAAAATTTAAAATGGTAATTTTTGTTTTCAACTTCAAGTAGTAATCATTTGTTTATTAGTGTTGTTTCATAAATGATGCTTTTATTTTACGTTTATATAATGCAATCACTAGTACAAAAAGAAGCAAATGGGGCGGGCTTAATTTTTTTAAGGGGCGGATGGTTTAAAAAACCATCCCTTATAGCTTTCTGAAATTTAAATGAGAACAAATTGGGCAAAACCGCCCTTTAAGTTACCTTTAAGGGTGGGTATTACGACCGCCCTTTATAATACCTTTAGAGGCGGTTCTAAACCGCCCCTTATGTCCTATTGAAAATATAATACCCGTCCCTTTAGATCTCCATAACCGCCCTTTAAAACCTTAACAATTACCCGCCCCTTATGACACAAAACCGCCCCTTAAGTTATTAGACAAAACCGCCCCTTATAAAAGCAAAACCGCCTCTTTTGAAAAAACTCGCCCCTAAGGCAAGAAACCGCCCCTTATCAAAAACCGCCCATTTTGACCGTTTAGCCCCTTATAAACCCTTACTGCCTCTGTATTAAATGAAAAAATTGTTTTCCCTCCCAAAATTGGCCACCGCCCCCACCCCGCCGCTTCTCCACCACCGCCTCCTCCCCCCTTAGTTCTGCTTTGACGCTGCCCCTCACCCCTTCCGATTCTCCACCACCGCCCTCACCCCGTCGCTTTTCCGCCACCACTGTTGAAGGCTTTATGTTGCATCAAGATTGTGTATTGTAGCATAAGGTAAGAAGTTTTCAAGATTATTTTTCACAACGAATTAGATCTAAGAGTACTAATGATTTTGTTATCTCTTTTGTAGTTGGTTGCTTATTTGTAACTTGGATTATTGTTCCTTTTTAGTTATTCATATGATTTCATTAGATGGTGTTTGGGTCAAGGTTTTGTGCTTCTATGTATGTCATATTCTTTATGTTTAGATGTAGTCTACAGGGATGATTTTATAATTTAAATACACACCACATTGAGTTTCAAACAAAAAAATCATTTAATGATTGGTATATTATTATGCTATGAGTATTTGATGAGATTTTATAATGGTTGCAGACATGATTTGTTTTGGTTTTGAATTACCCGTGACCCCTGCTATTTCAAGTTTGAAATCGAACTGCAAAATGGGTATGACTTGTTGTTTATTAGCTTTGTTATGTTGTTAAACTAAGTATTGCTCTCCATAATGGTTGGTATATTATTATGCTACGAGTATTTGATGAGATTTTATAATGGTTGCAGGGATGATTTGTTTTGGCTTTGAATTATCTGTGACCCGTGTTATTTCAAGTTTGAAATCGGACTGCGAAATGGGTATGATTTGTTGTTTATTAGCTTTGTTTTGTTGTTAAACTAAGTATTGCTCTCCATATATGCTTCTAGTTCAAATGTTGGTTAAAAAGTTGTGGCATTATGTTGTTAAACCTCCAAATGTAGCAACTAACATGTTTTTTTTGTCTAGATGTCATATATTGAATTGATTTTGAACGTTTGATACACAATGTATGATACTTTAATATATGAAACATTTGATACACAATGTTATAATTTTTGGTTGATTGAGCGGTTTATATAGGAAAATATTTCTTGATATTAAATAATAAAAATATTTTTTTTTCTCATTAGTTGAACATAAAGGGGGGTTCAAAAACCGCCCATTATTGATGTACATAAGTGGGGTTTAAAAACCGCCTTTTATTGATGTACATAAGGGGGGGTTCAAAAACCGCCCCTTATTGTTGTAAATAAGAGGCGGTTCAAAAACCGCCCCTTATGAAAACCGCCCCATATGAAAATATATCATAAGGTGCGTAGTCATATGGGGCGGGCTAAAAACCGCGCCTTATGGCCAATTTACCTGCCCCTTTTGCCTCTTTTTGTACTAGTGAATTTTCAGTTTTTACCAGAACCGCGTAAAACACATGTAAACTAAGGGAGCGTTTGGTTTGAAGAATGTAATGTAATTGATAAACTAACATAATTTTCAAGTAAAAATTGTGTTTGAATGAGTAATGAAATGTAAAACTCAATGGAATGTTTAACCTCAATTCCATTGAGTAAGTTCTTTGAAATCCCACAACCAAGGAAATTGAAGTGAAATATTTCTTTGGGTTTTTACATTTTATTACTTATTCAAATATAATTTTACTTGAAAATTATACTAGTTTCTCAATTCAATTCCATTTTATTCCGTTCTTCCAACCAAACGCTCCCTAACTAATTCCTTTACCGGCACGTCATGGTTATTTGAAATTTGTAATTTTCACATTATAAATGCTTATCTTATATCCATTAAAAATTATCAAACTGATTTTTAATATGTTTTTATTATTCTTTTTCATCATTTATCTACACATACATAGATAGGTGTAGGCCGGTAATATTACCTAGGTAGAGTTATATTATAAATGTTATTTGATTAAAAAAAACAATGAGGATTCTCAATTTAGCATGTACATTTTTATTGTTTAAGGATGATTACATTTTGGTTATTGTGTTAACTATATCATAATATTATGTCATATATTAGATCATCATGTCAAATATTTTTTATCATTTGGGATATGTATTACATTGTGTTTTACGTCTTAGACAAATTCATATTATTTTTCTTATTGCTTTTGTATTATATAAATTTGTTGTTATTTTATATTGTGTTTTACAATTATAATTACAAACAAATATAAACAATAACAATACGCTAAATACACGATGATAATAACAATTTATACAAGCTTAAAAACGTAAATATATTTTTATCTTTTAATATAACGATATAGTTCTAGTTTAAAGATAATAAAACGTTCGTTTCTATGGTGTATATTATTAAAAATAATATTATATTATAAAAGTTATGAACGTTTAGAAAATATATGAGAACTTAAAAAATAAATTGATTACGCTTAAATTATTCATCTATTAAACTGTTTACCTATAATTTACCTATAATTTAATCTTAACTATTGATTAAAAAGTTAATGCTTGATATTATTTTTATACTTTTGAGATTCACAATCCTTTTTATTTAACATTTACCATATTACCTATAAATATAGGTTACAGGCATTACTTCAAAAAGTTTATTTTTACTTAACATTTACCATATTACCGACACATATATTAACTACACATATAGGTTACGTGCATTACTACAAAAAGTGTATTTTTATTAATCTTACAATAGACATGAGACACAATAAACTTTAAACTCCTAACATTTTTTTCTAAAAGTTTAAGATAAAAAAAACTAAACAATTTATTTTATCACTACAAAGATTTTGATTATGATTATTAGCGGCGATATTTCCGCTATTAGAAACATAGTTTATCGCTAATGATTACCTGTCGCCATTAAAAATATAGTGTCTCGCCGGCATAACAAATTCCGACAAGAGCATTAGAGGTGCACAAAACGGTCTAACTATGATAAAACTGCTATTGATTGTCGCCGCTAATATCACTCTATCCTGACAATTCTTGTAATGATATTATGCATGCAGATGTAAAGTTTTGAGTCGTGAGTCTCGTGACAACTTGTACAATTCAAATTAATTTAAAAAGCCATCCAGCTAGTTGCTAGAGTCTAGAGAGTAGAGTATCTTATTCACACGAAGGGAAGTCAACATAAGAGGATTATCATTATTTTAAAAGTAGTAAGCTGCTAGAAATGATTTACGAAATTAGAACATATTTTTGGTTTTACAAAAATGGTGAATTCGGGGTTAATATAGTGGTTCAAAAGCTGAAAATTAAACGTAAATTAACAAAACGACGTAATTTTGAGTGATTTTGTATCTAAGCTTGTATGTGACTGCATCATATTCATTTTCCTCTTTAGAGATACATAGCAACTTACAAAAAGATATGATGAATCGTACTAAATACATAATAATGAGCAAAAATTAATGAACTTAAAAATATAAAAGAAAATTATCTTTTTATATAACGATGTTATACTTTTTTAAGAAAAAAAACCAATCGTTTTTATGTTGTACCTTTTAATTTAAAAAAATATCGTATGAAGTTATGAACGTTTAAGAAAAATAAAAAAACTTGAAAAAATTCACCAAAAGTAGTCTATGTCTAAAAATATTCATCTAACAACTTTTTTTATAATTAGATCTCAATCATTGGTTATGAATATTAATGATTAAGATTACATATTATATTTTATATATAGTTAATAAACATTTTTACTTGAACCCTTCCCAAGTTAATAACGAGAGATTTCAAGGTTTGGATATAAATCATATCTTCTATTTTGTATCCTTAATTGTAGGATATAAATCATATCTTCTATGTTGTATCCTTAATTGTAGGAGTCTATTGCTGTAACAAATTGGATATGTACAAAATACCACATCAATGGAAATCATCTTTAACTTCAATCACTTTCATGGTATTAAATCATCCTCCTTTATATCTTTTCGACCAAGTAAAATACAAAATGAACAATATACAAATAATAATATTTTGTGTGTAACTATGATCGCCTAATATATAGTAACTAAAATAAAAAAATCAAATTAGTTAACACTAATCAATATATATATATATATTATATATATATATATATATATATATATATATATATATAATATATATATATATATATATATATATATAATATATATATTATATATATATATATATATATATATTATATATATATATATATATATATGTATGTGTGTGTTCCTCGAAGAAATTGTTGGCTTCTTACATGACAAGTCACTTTGGGCGTCTCACGCTTCAGAAGCATGAGGTGTCATGGGGTGTGATTAAGGCCGGCTCAACATTTCTGCAGGCCTAAAACGAAATAAAATTTTGAGGCCCTCGTCTACAGTCTATATATTATTCTTATAACCTTTACTTTCAATTGCCAACATAAACAAATTCGTTTATAGTTTGCCAAAATACAACTTGAGGCGGATTAATGATAAACAAACAACAATAGATTAAGGGTAAATAGAAAAATTACCTGCAAATATAGATTAAATTCAAAAGGGATAGCAATAGATTAAATTGACAAAAAAGTGATAGTAGATTAAAGAAAATAAATATAAATCAAGATTAGACTGGTTTATACATTAAGTGATTATCTACAAACAAAAATTTTAAACTGAAAAACCTAAAGAACCGTGAATAGTCTATGAATCTTCAATGAACCAAGTTTCGTAAATCGACATCGATAAACCAAGATTTAAGTCAACCTCGATAGACCTTCAATCATTTTGTTAGCCTTCTCATTTATCTCTAAAAGACACATATATTGATTAGATTATCACATATATTTTCAGCTTAATAGATAACGTAATGTTTTCTTTTCTAATTTGGGGGCCTTAAAATTAGGGGGCCTAAAGCAGTTGTTTTATTTGTTTCTACTGAAGAGACGCCCGTGACTGGCTCTGGTCGAGTCTCGATCACACTTCATAACGCATAGCCTTACCCATGGCTCACTTTTTTTAATTCTTCCAAGCTCATTACAATAAATGGTTCTTGAAATAGTTACATTTTGGTGATGGTAGTGAATAAGAGAAGATGACATAGAGACCAATTTCGCATCATACTGAAGAAGCACACTCGTCCTCCTTGCCATATCAGCGTCCGTTGCATCTCGCTTCTTCTTTTTCTTGTTTTGTTTCTACCGTCATCTCTCATCTTTTTCCAACTTAACCCATCCTTAAAGGAGATAGCCATATGGTTTGGATCACAAAGCAACAAATCAATATTAACTCTTGGTAGTTAATTCTCATTTCTACTTATGACATCTATTTGCTTTTTGCATATTTACCTATATATTATAACCAAGTTGAATGAACAGTGGTACAGTGATGTACAAGTTACTATTGTCTGTGTACAACTCCAGTTCCATCATCGCCTCAGACTTCTTAAAAGGTTGGATTTGTTCTTTAAAGCTTTTTATACATTTAGAGAGAGAAAGTGTTTCAGAGGGTAGCGGGCGCAGGGACCAGTAGCTGCTGCTGCGTCGCCGACGGCTGTTGCCGACGGTGTGCGCCGTCTCCGTTTTGTCTTCAACGGTGTGCGTCGTCTCCGTTTTGTCACCAACGGTGTGCGATTGTCGTAGGTGGTGGCCGTTCGGGGATCCCGGTTTGCATGGTGTCTCTCTGGTTCTTGTTTGGTAGGGATGCTCCGGTAGATCCCTGTTTGTTGGGTCTTTTGTTCCGGTCACCCCTGCGTGTCCTGTTTCGGGTATATCTGAATATGGCTATTGTGATGGCTGATGGCCGTCAACCACCGTGATGGTTGCGGTAGCATTGGAAATAGCTATCGCTTGGCCTTTTGTTTGCGGTTGAGGTAGAACTTGCGGTTGTTTCCTCGCAGTTCGAGGTGTCGACGGTAAGGTTTGAAAGCCGTTGTCGCCCTTCTCCTCTGATGGAGGAGAATTTGATAATTAGATTTGAATCATGCGGTGTATTTCGATGAGTGATGGTCAGCTATTGTTGTGTGGACGCGTTGGGGTTTCAGCCCAGACCGATTTCCATTGTCGTCGCTGGTTGACGACCCGTTATTGGCGTCGCCGAGGTGGATGTGATGAGGTTGTAGCCTCTGGTCAACCTCCACCTTCGTCGCCGTTGAGTGCGTGCACGGGGTTCCCGTTCCTCCGTGCCCTAGGTGGCGACGGTAAAACCGACGGCGGCAGTGGTTTGTTGCTCACCTACCGCCCCGATTCCGATCCCCCATGCCTGCGGCGGTGGTTGATTCGTCATCAGTTCATCTCAAACTTTGTTGTTCTTCCCTAATTTGTGCTCTCTGTTTGTCTCTGGAGAACCCTAGAGAAGGGTTCATTATTGATTGACTGTTTGCTTTTCGAGGTGTGGTCGATGACGATGTCAGTTTGCACATCTGAGACCTTATGTGTTTTAACTATCTGGATTTTTTTCCTCTATGATGGTGAGTTTGTCTTGTCTGAGAGTTCACTGTTGAATGTTACTCGTTATGATAACTGGATAAAACATGTTTGAGCCATGAGATGAAATACAAATGGTTGATAATGTACTCTATTGTTGGGCGATGATGCTAAACAATCCAAAACCATGGTTGTTCCAGCGTGGCGATCCTCTAGATTGCAGCCGCAATATGATTGTGTTTCTGAGCCCCCGAGAACCTTTATTGAATGTTGTTGATGCTTGGTAGTGGGGTGTTTGATTACAAATTATACATGTTAACATGTGGTTGTGATGTGACTGTGATGTGACTGTGATTATGGGTTGTCTGAGCCTCGATTTTTCTATGTTTATAACGCGCAGCGCGCGTTTTGTATAATACCTAGTTCGTAATCATATATGTAAATTAAATATTACCATAACTATTTTCTTGATTTCTAAAACAAATTGTTAGTACGTTTAATATTCTACGTTTAATATATTTATAAAACTATCATTTATAAACAGTGTATAGAACTCCAAACAGACTAATTAGAAAAGAGACTTTTCATGTTTATAAATAGACAATGATAAGCCTATAAAGTATGAAATCGTGAAATATGGAGTGAATACCATGTTTTAGAAAAAGATTAAAAATTAAATAAACGTGTAAATATATGAGAAGTATTAAAATATTATGTTGGAAGGATCTTTTTGTTGATTCGAATTTAATTTCTATAAATTCTGGTGGGCACATTTGATTAGATGATCATCATTTATTGTTTAGTTTTGGCTTGAAAGTTCAATATTTAGTGGGTTGTCGGACTTTGAAATGGCGTGGGACTAATAATAGTTTATTAATTATACTTTAACTAGTTTTAAAACTCGTGTATTACATGGTAAAATATTAAATTAATAAAAAAATAAACGGCAAATATATTAGATTTTTAAATTACTTCATATTACATTATTGCTTTGGTTAAACGTAGGACTTTCCTTTTAAAAAACAAAGCTTCTACCAAATGAGTTAGTCCCATATTACTACTCATTATTAATATATTTAAAGATTATAAAATAATATTTGAGATAAAATATGATTAAAATTAGTTTTAATTAACTACTTTAACTAATAAAACAATAACAATATTTTTCAAACTTCCCTCTTTAAAAATGTTTATTTTAAAAAAGTTCTTTTTATACTCCCATATTAATACTCATTTATTAATATATTTAGAGATTATAAAATAATATTTGAGATAAAATATGATTAAATTTACTTTTAATTAACTACTTTAGCTAATAAAACAATAACAATATTTTTCACACTTCCCTCTTTAAAAATGTTTATTTTAAAAAAAGTTCTTTTTATACTCCAAAACCTAATGATCAAAATGAAATTGTTAATTAAAGGTGTTCATAACACGTAATTATAGAAAATTATGGGTTCAAGTCACAAAATGCTCAGAGTTAAACAAATAAATTTTTTTAATAATGGGTTTCTTTCAAGAGGGTTGAAGATGCGGTTCTAGAAAACGAATAGTTAAGAACGTACAACTGTTGCTAGCAGTGATGGTGGTCCGTGGGGATGCCACAAAATCGAAAAATGATCAAATGGTAGTCGGTGGTGCGTGGGGCCTTGGTGGTAGTTGTGGTTCATTTTCGTGTGTGTATGTAATATACATATATACTATATATTAATATTAATATTAGGACTTTGGGTGACATTTTTATATTTTTTTAATTTAACTTGAACAAGTTACAAATATATCCTATATAATATAGGTAGTTACATAAATGTTCCGTTTCATAAAATCAAAGATTAATTTGGTCATTTCGCTCTAATTTAACAAGATACTTAATAGCCGTTATTCTTAGTATCTAAATTCGTTATAAAATTAACAACATAAAACCCTAATTTGTTACTCAAAAAATTTAGTACTAAAAATTGTTGTTTTCACCATATCACAGGGACTATTTATGTAATTAACAATTTTGTTTGTTTTTAAGTAAATTGTTCAAAATTTATGTATTTTTACATATCATTTACAAAAAGTTGGTTAATATCATATATTTCAAAGCATATTTAGACATTTGATAGGTATGTCTGTAGAACTAAACTACAAAGTGTATTTATGAAAAAAATTTGATGATTTGCTATCAAAATTTTATGTCTTTGGTTGGATAAGGGATTGAATACAAAATTTGCAATTCTTTTTACCTTTATCCGTTTATGATGTAAGAATTTATATGTAACTAATATTAAAATTTTAAGTTTTTCATTGTTGCGGGGGTCTTCTTGACACGCTTGGAAACAATGTAAACACAAAGACCAATTGTCAACCTGTTTTGGGTGTTGAGATACCATAATAGTAGGTTCGTATAACTAAATGATTAAAAAAAGGGCAGCTTCCTGACGTATGTATAAATAAACATAACATGAGTTTGTATAACTAAAAAATAAACGACGGCTCTTGTAATTAATTAAAATATTGTTTTATAATAATAAAAATATTGTATTTAACCTTAAAGAAACTATATTTAGATATAAAAGAAAACTATGATTTATACTGTAACGCACGTTGCACATCTCAAGGATAGGGTAAACCGAGACTCAAAAAGGCGCATCTATTACACAGATCACAATTCCATCATCATAGCCGAAACAAAAGAATTTAATTGAACAATATCATATCACTAATATTGGTCTCAACTTTTAATAAATTATATTATCAATCTCAACTCTTTGCAACACGTTACAGTATTGGCCGTTATACCCTTAATATATTTACTATACTAGAATGGTACCCGCGCGATGCGACGATGCGTAATGTGCTGGAGTTACATTTTATATACGACACGCGTTTCTGGTATTTGTTATTCGTGTAGTATTTCACAAAATTCTAATATGTTAGAGGACAAATGTGTAATAAAATAACACAAATTAAAAGGCTTATATGATTCTTAAAGTTTCCAAAATAATACAAATTTTATAGGTTTATATGGTCCTTAAAATAATGGAAAGTTCAAATAGTGTAAATATTTTAAATTTTTATGTAAGTGTTAGTAAGTCTAGAGTTATTATATAACTAATTATAAATGGGTATAAAAAACTATTTTGGGGATCTTTTATATGTATCGAAATATACACAACTCAATTCAATAAAAAAATAATAAACAAATCAAAATATCTCATAATCAACCATTTCGAGAGAAGGAAATCCTCCCTTTTTACTTGTTGTAATTGAGACTTTAGATTCAGATAGATCAGATTTTGTAATTTTTTTGACGCTTCTTTTTATGCTCCTTAATGACCAAAAAATTTCTTGTAACAATAACTAGCCGATTTCTATCATTTTTTGCCACTCATTTTTCACAATATAATTTAGAAAATTCCCTAAATTATTCTATCCATGACTACTCATAGTCATTTAAATTTTTCAGAAGATTAGAGATTGTTATATAATGATAGAAAATGAGTTCTTCCGTCTCAAAATCTAAATAATATTCATATTCATTATTTAAAGTGGTTTTCAGGACATTCATCGAAAGGAGATATGTGCTTCTTGACTATAGGGAAACAATATTTTTTTTTCATTTGAATTTTTTGTCTATTTCTGTATTTTTTTCTAGATTCAAGGCCTAACCACGAAATCACAAATAAAAAATAGTGAATAGATTCATAGGTTCGATAATTTGTAATAGAAAATAATGCAAAGTTTAAATAGTGTAAATATTTTAAATTTTTATATAAGTGTTAGTAAGTCTAGAGTAATTATATAACTAATTGTAAATGGGTAATCTGTAAATAATAATATAATAATTATTTTACCTTTAAAAGTGATTGTACCTTATGCATTAAACAAAGTAACTATTTTTAGTTTTAAGGTATCTTAAACTATCCATCTTATATCTATAACATCTAATAAATCAATGATTCTTTTAACCCATGTTTTTTGCTAGTTGTACTTATTCTAGACATACACGCATCAATTTTCTCTCTAAAAAGATGTTATAGTAATTTAAATACTCATACAAATTTATCTATTTTATTAAAAATAAATTTTATTAATCACTATGTTTCTCTCTCTTATCTATTTCTTTTTTTAAAATCAAAGTAATTTTTTTAAAATAGATTTTATGAAGGAAATTAAAAATAACATCTTTTAACTAAAATCTAAATGATAAAAAACTAGAGTTTTATATAATATGAAATTTTCCAATATATTAAACATTTTTAAATAAAATAGATTAAAATCGTTTTGTTTTAAAAAATTATAAACATGTGAAATGTTTTAAACAATCTTATTAAAACAATCGGAATAATTACAAATAATATTTCTTTAAGAATAAGATTTTCATAAAAAATATTTTTTATACAAATATTAAAATGAATGCTTAAAAATGAAATGATTTACATAAGAGAATTAAAAATGCTATAATTGTTTTATTTCTTGAAATATTACCTATATATAATTCTAATTATTATTTACATTAAAATATTATACCGTAACTATTCATGTTTATTTTACATATATATTTTACATTTAAATTTAATCCATTTATTTAATAAGTGTTTAATCTATCTATCTATCTATAAAAAACTAAAATAAGCGTGAAATAATTGTAAATCTCATTATACATACTTTCTCATTTTTCTATATTATTAATAATGATATTGAATACTAATAGTGCTACACATACCATTTTTAATTAAAAATATATAATTTAATAAATTATAACCTATATTTTTATTAAAAAACATTTTTTAAAAACAAATATTTCATAAAATACAAAATACGATGATTTTTTTAATCATTTTTCTTGGAACAATATATTAAATATCATATTTCTTTTAAAATAAAAGTTTAAGAAATATACATTATGTAACATCCGGTAAATTTCTGTTACCAAACTCCGTTAGTTCCGTTAAGTCTTGCATACACGTGTCGTAAACACACACTAGTTGTCGTTTAACGTTGGTGACCTAATAATAATTAATAATGTTACATTATTGATAATATAGTTGATTGTGTGATTATGGTATTATGTTTATGTGTTTGCATGTTTTAAATGTTAATTAGGAAATTAATCACGTAACGCGAAAACGTGCCTATTTATTCATATGTCTTGTGTTTTTATAAAGATAAAATATATAATGATTTTTATTAGTTTATATTCTTATATTAATAAGTTAAAAACACTTTACAAAGAGTTTAAAGTCTAGTTTTGATAAAATACAAATTACAAGGGCTTAAAGGGTAAATATGGAAATTAAAATTAAACAAAACAATCCCAAACCCTAGCCCCACCCCATTCGGTCACGATCTCTATCCCCACACCCTCACAACTTCGAATTCGACTTAGAACAAACAAGAAGTCACGAAATTGGATTGATTTCAAGCAATAGAACACGTTGGAATCCTCAATTGCAAGTTAACACACGTTTAAAGGTTAGATTTTACAAGTTTTTATGGAATTATTGTTATGGCCGAACCTAAATTCGTGAATGGGTGTTCATGGAGTCGATATTGATGTTAATATGTTAGTTGGATTGAATACATGTTGTTTAACGTTGATTATGCATGAATCGTATGTTTATAATGTATTGATATGAACTTTGATTTTAAGAAAACCCTAATTCGAAATTGATGAGATTATGGATGATTGATGATTGTTTGATGAATGTATGATGATTAGTAGGTTGTATGAATGTCAGGATACGTTGATCTTGCAAGAAATTGATGAATTGAAGTTGGTGTTCATAGGTTACTAATAATAGTAACTTTATTTTCATGACATGATGATCTAATGATAGATTGATGTTGTTGATGTATTCATGATGATAATTAGATGCTAGATTGTTGATATGAATGCTAGAAATCTTAGAATGAATGTTGTTGTTCATATCTTGCCAAAAGTGGAAACTTTTGTTCACGATGATTAATAGATTATGATGATTAGGTATTGTTAATCATGTCTAGATGTTGTTATGAGCTTGAGAAGGTATAAATGTAAAGAATTCATGAATACATTGAGTGTTTGATAGATGTTGGAATGTACTTTCCCAAAAGGGAAACTTTATTTGCACAACGTTTGAAGGATGATAGTTTGAACATGTTTGGGATGTTAAGAGCATGTTAGTAAGTTTATGGATGAATTCTATTGTGATAGAATATGTTAAATTAGTTGTATGGGATGCTTGGATAATCATGGGTGATGTTTGGACTTTGATGAACATATATGATGTTGATGTTGATTGGTAGCTAAGACATCCTGTTTGGGACTGGAAACTGATTGTTGTGGTGTATGTTGAATGCAATGAACATGGTTAATGAATATGAATGTGATCATCATACACGCGTGCGAATCTGAGACCCCTACTTAGTAGGATTGGCAAGGTTTAGGATGTGAAGTCGTGAGTGGCTTCACATGGCATGTGGTGCGTGATTTGATCTTTGTGTGGCATGTTACTTGTGTTATAACTAGTGGACACGTTAATGTTCTAGATTCGCATGACTTGTATGATACTTGGTTGTATGATGATCTAAGTGATACACCTGGATAATATAGCATACATATGATCTATTTGAATGTTAACCATGTATGATATATGTGTATGATTGCTTGAATGGTTTACAACACATAAAGTCACCAACGGGTCAACTAGGTCAACGTGTCTGTTTTTCTGAAACCTTGAGTCCTTGGTTGTAGTGTACTTAGGGTTTCACATGTTCTCTGTTTGCACGTACTCACGTATTTATATGATCTAGGTAACCTCTGAAGGTTGTCTGTCCATTCTGTCTGTCAAGTAATACTCTAAGTGTCTATCACGCATATCAGGTGAGTTCATGCCCCACTCTTTACTTAATCTCTTTTGGGGGAGATAGCATACTGGTAAACTACAAACACATTATATATTCAAGTTGTATATAATATTAATATAGTTTTGATATCATGGAAAAGTCCTCACACTTTCGAATTGTTAATATTGAATAGCGGGGAAATTTGGGTAGTACTACTGGGTCTGACGAGCCCCACCTGTGTGACTCGAGGTCAACCGGTTGCAATTTGTCCTATTGAACATTGTCACGACCTGTTAAGTCGTGACAGGAGGCAACAACATAACACAGTCAGCTTCAATTGCGAAATCACTATGAGTTAATATTTATTGTTAATGGACTAGCTATCTATTACAATGCACTACTTTTATATCTCTACTATTAAACTGCTTATGTTTGAATATCACTCTTGAACTCACCAACCATTGTGTTGACATTTTAGTATGCTATTCTCAGGTCATTAGCTTGCTTGCCATTAGGAGCACTACATGGTTTCACTTGTATTCTAAGACTCGGTCTTCAAGACATCTTTATTGTTTTAATGGTTAATGTTTATTCTTTTGGGTTGGCGCATGTTTTGCCATAGTATACATTTTTATTTCTTTGGTTTGTTTTACAAAACGCTTCCGCATAGTTTAAAGTTTATACTTTGGTTGATTTTATTTTAATTATGGCATATAGAGTCGTTCTGTGTAACTATTGATTGTGATCCTGGTTTGTTCACACGCCTCGCGGTAAAACTCCGCACGTGGATTTTGAGGGTGTGACAGATTGGTATCAGAGCCATTGGTTATAGGGAACTAGGTTGCATACACACTAGACTATAACCGCACACAGTTAGTTAGTTACATGTGCCTTATTCTCATCTACTGTATACTCATTGGCATACACGTCACACTCTCTGCAGCATGGCATCGTCATCGAGAGCTCCGGGTAAGCGACCTGAATCACCTTCACGATCTGAATCCCCACCTCCCGCACCTGTACCTGACAATGGATTCGATTGGCCCCGACTAGCTTATCCTCGAGAGGAGATTGACTAGGATCAACCTTTTGCATTGATGAAGCGTGACCCTCCACGAGACTAGAGTTTCTATCCTAGATTCGTTGATCATATTATTATAGGGAGCGCGTACCTGTCCCGAGGCCCAGGACTAGGTACAACACCGACCAACCAATGCCTTCACTCCCACGGACGGTGCAGTCCAACGAGCAACTGATTGCTGCACTGGTGGTGGCACTAGACACTGAGCAGCATCGAGTCAGGCGGCTCACGGGTGATGTCTATACACTACAGCATGAGGTGTATAAACTGAGACATCAAATGGATGAACTCGAGGAGCAACACGGGAAGACCCTAAACGGGTGTCACCATATGCAAGATGGCCTCATAGCACTCCGAGGGCACGTGACTGCTCGTGAACAGCGAGACGCCGTAGCCGATAATAGGATTGCTATTTTAGAAGCTCAACTAGCGGCACTTCAGATTGCTATAGCTCCTGCTCCTACAGCAGACCCTGAGGATGAGGATCCTGAGGAGGGACCCGAGGAGGAGGAACCGGTGGAGATGGAGGATGACAGTGATGGGTCAGATGTTGTCGATTGATTTTCTTTATATGACTTAGACTACGTAGTGTTTTCTTTTTGAAACCTATGTGGGAAGGGTTGTTTCCCCACACGAACGACAAACTTAAATTTGGACATTGATAAATACATTGTGACTCATTTACAATTTATTTACTTTGGTTATTATTTTTGTTATGAATGTTGTGGTTGTGATGATTCATTATTTCTTTTATTTACTATTTACTGTGCTTCAATGAGATAAATGTGTTTGATGTTACTCATTATTGTATTTGTGAATGTAAAGTGAAAAGAATGGACGCCCGTGGACGTGGACGTGGACGTGGTCGTGGACGCACACGTGGACGTGGCACTGGCGAACAGGGCGGTGGTGCTAATAACATGACCCCTGCAGAATTAGCTGCTTTAATTAATGAGCATGTTCAGGCGGCAGTGGCTGCTGCCCACGCGGGTCAGCCAGTAGGTAAACAATGATAGAAATATAAATCTGATATCCTTCATAACTGTATGGGATGTCTGATGAATATGTGTTGTGTTAAAAAAGGACCACCGGTGTGCACCTACAAGTCCTTTATGGACTGTAAACCACACACCTACAGAGGTACAGAGGGTGATGTAGGGCTTGTACGATGGTTCGAGAAGACTGAGTCTGTCTTCTCCAAATGTAACTGTCCACCTGCTGATCAAGTGAAGTACGCCACCGGGACTTTGGAGGGTGCTGCTCTGTCTTGGTGGAACGCGCAAGTCCAGATGCTAGGACAAGCGATGGCGAATGGACTTCCATGGAATGAGTTCAAAACAATGATGACTGAGGAGTACTGTCCTCGCAATGAAGTGCAGAAGCTAGAGATGGAGTTCTGGCAACTGAAGATGCAGGGCTCGGAAATCGAGGCCTACACCACTAGAACCCATTACTAGCAACTTTATGCTCAGGAATGGTGAATGAGGTGCATAAGAGGGTGGAGCATTACATACGGGGATTGGTACCCGAAATCCAAAGTATGGTAACTGCTTCCAACCCAACCACAATTCAGCAAGCCATCCAGCTAGCACATAAGCTAACTGACCAAGTTGTGGAGCAAGGACGTGTACCCAAGCGGGGCGTTGTGGCAAGCGTGCCCGACAACAAAAGAAAGTGGGATAATGCCAACAACACCAAAGCATCATCATCTTCTAGTGGTCAACCTCAACAGCAACAACAGCCAGTTCAGCAGCAACGGAGGTTCGACAATAACCGTAACTTCAACCAAACGGCTGCAAATAATCAAGGACCCAGTGGTTATGGTGGTAGACATCCGAAGTGCACTCGGTGTAATTACCATCATGTGGGAAGGTGTGATAACTTCAAGTGTCAACGCTGTGGAAAAATTGGACACGCTGCTAAGGATTGTCGTGGTGAGCTAGTAAGGAGGCCACAACAACCTCAAGAAACTCTCAAACGATTTAAACACTAATACAAGTTTTTTTCTCTTATTAAAAATAGTTTTTTTCATTGCTATAATTTTCTCTCTTATCTAGATTTTTTGAAATCAAAATATATTTTTAAAATATATATATTATTAAAGAAGTTAAAAATTACATCTTTACATAAAATCTTAAAAATGAAAAACAGAAATTTTATATAATATAAAATTTTCTAAAACACTAAACCTTTTCTAAGAAAATATTTTAAATTGTTTTGTTCCTAAAAATTATAAATTTGAAAATTTTAAACACAGTCTTATTAAAACACCAAAATAATTATAAATCAAAGATTAAAAAAACAAGATTTTGATAAAAAAGTTATTTTTTAAATAAAAAATCTTAAAACAAATGTCTAAAAATAAAACTATTTAGATAAGAGAGTTATAAATAGTATATTTGTTTTATTTCTTGAAATTATTACGTATATATAGTTTTTAATTATATTTAATAATAAGATATTATAATTTAACTCTTCGCGTTTTTACTAACTGTAATCCTTTAAATTAATGAGTTTTTAGCCTGTATATCTATCTATAAAAAAACAAACATGAAATAATTGTAAGCCTTATCATACTAATTTTCTCATTTCTCTATGTTAATAATAATAATAATAATAATAATAATAACAATAATAATAATAATGAATACTAATCATTTTACTCCTACCATTTTCAAATTAAAAAATATATATAATTTAATAAATAAAAAAACCTATTTTTTTAAAACCCCCTTTTTTTAAAATAACATTTTTGTATAATGCATAATATAACAAACTTTTTATTAAAAAAATCATTTTCTTAAAATAAAATATTTAAAAATTACAAATTTTCTTATAAAACAAAGTTTGCTAAAATTACATTTTGTGTAATACACAGGGACAATCTAGTAAATTTATAATCGGAAAGTCGCTTATCGGCCTGTAAGATCTCACAAAAGAATGACTTACATCACCCGATTCTATATCCATAATAGGGGTGTCATTCGGGTTTTTTAATCGGGTTTCGGGTTGTTCGGGTGGGGTTCCTCGGGTTTTTAGATGTAGAAAATTAACCCGAATACCGAACCAAATAAACTATATTTAATCGGTATTCGGGTTTCGGTTTTCGGGTTTGTTTGGGTCGGGTTAATCGGTGATCGGTTGTCCACTAGTAAATCTAAATACAAAGACAACATTTTTGAAAATATTTTAGTTTTGGTAATTGGAATTGATATATTTTCACAAGCAATTTTGGTAGTTATAGTTAGAAAAAATTAAAACCAACCTCTAAATCCATATGTTACTCAAACATACGCTTAACACAAACAAACATCATAATTATTATCGCTAGAACAAATGTAAAGCCTTAAAACGTTACGAGGCCATAAAACATGTTACCTTTATATTATTATGTTCGGACGTACAATGAGTCACAAACAATATAGTTTAAACAAATACATGAGAATGCTCGAGTATGAAATCATTATACATGTTTATAATCGTTATAAACGGTTTAGTATGGAAGATAGATCGATGGAATGATCGATTTTAAGATATGTGTCTAGGATATAAAATATGGATTATCAATTATGACGATATGGTATTCGGGTCAACCCAAATTGGCAAAACACAACCTAAAGACCGACTTAAATAAGAATTGCGGGTTCGGGTTTGATGTGTATTTGGGTTCGGTTTGTTCGGGTTATGCCTTAATCGGGTTCGGGTAGAGTTTAATCGGGTTAGAAATTCGGGTTCGGATAAAAATGACACCCCTTATCCATAAGCGAGGCCAATTAGAAGCTTCACAGAGTAAGCCCATTTATATGTGTTAGTCTCTTAGATCTGCATTGGCCCAGATACTTTGTAAAGCTTGAGATGGGTTTTACACTTTATTACTGTACCATATTTATTTATTATTTATAGTAGTTTAAAAATTAAAGAATTGTAGTCTTTTAAGTTTCTTGATTTTAGCATTAAAATTTTCGGATATTAGAGTTTGGAAACCAGACAATTCATAGTCGCATTTGGTTTCGTCGAGTTTGTCCACTAAATTTTAGTATTTTGGCCACCAAACATTTAAACTTGATCCCTAAAGTTTATGATCTTAGATATCAACTATTTAAATTATATAATTTAATGATGTTTTATTTTTCCAACTTTGGTAAATAAACTTTAGTATTAGAGTTCTGCCACCAAACTTTGCTTACCGTCCTCCCGCCACATATTTTTCGAGTCTCACCACTAAAATTTACTATTTTAGAGTTAAGCCACATGCTATTATGGTTTCTGACGAACTTGTATGATAACAACCAAAATAACATAACGATATGTGTGAGAAAAATAACCGGACTCCCGCCGCATAACGTGGGGGACAAAACTAGTTCACATCAACGACCAAAGTATCAAACCTCATGTTCAAATAGAGAAAACCTAGCAATTGGGGTTTGTATGGGTTATTTTAAAGAATAACTTCTCCAAAATATAATTTTTATATTTTAATTTGTGTTGCTTTAAGAATATTAACGTCTTATAATAATCCGAATTTAAATTGGATTATTTTATAGACCCATTTTAAAAGAAAATCATTTTTAAATAAGAAGTAACGTATTTAAGCTTAATCTTTTTAGTACTTCATCGTTCTCTTATTGAACTAGGACGTAATGTTAGCAACTAGAAGACTTTGTAAACATATATGCAAATTTAAATAGTTTTTGACATATATATTTGAATTTTTATATTAAAAAAATAACACTTAATAATGGCGGTATGTATTTTTGGATTTGTGAAGGCTTTGGGCTTGGGCCCATGTCTAGTTTTATTGTTCCATTAAGTTGTTAATCCTAATTAATTTTTATATATACCATATCATGTATTTGTAATTTTTGTATTGAGCAAATAAAAAAAACCCTAGTTGCAGTCTGTGTACGTAGGTCACACCGACCGAACCACGTTAAATCCTTGTGTTGTTTATTGTTTTATTTTTTGAATGATAATCGTTTGTGTGTGTTCGTGTGTCGGTTTCGTTACGCCGCTTGAGACATAACAAGTGGTATCAGAGCTCTGGCTCGTTAAACATACGGTTGTATTCTTCACTCGAAGGTTGCTAGCATCGATCGATTAAGACTTTTTTTCTCACCGGTGTAGATCCAAAACCTTTTTTTTTCTTGGTTGTGTTGTTCAAAGCAAGAAAATTATAGAAATATATCAAGTTTTTGTTTTGGAACTTGTGCAAACTAAAGAGAAAAATATTAGTGTTTGGTGATTTTGTTTCGTACGCAGTGAAGAAAAAAAAGGATTTTTTTGTGCATCCAAAGAAAAAAAAGGGGTCGTGATTGGTCGATTCTGAGTATCCAGTTGAAACCTTTTGAGCCGTCGATTAAGGTTTGGTGAAGAACTCTGAAATTCGTTGGGTAAAGGTCAAGGTTTTCGTTTTCAAGTTACAATTGTTTTTTGACTGGTTATTATCAACTGTTTGGGGAACTGTGTTAGTGAAAGAAAAGTACGTTCGGGTTTAGATTTATCTACAAGGTTTTTGTAGAAGCAAATCGGTCAATTGACAGTGTTTAGTAGAACAGTCGTCAAGTTCAGGCCCGTGCCATTGCTGTGTCTGTTCACTGTTTCGATTTGCTTCTTGTTTGCTGTTTGAGATGGCTGAAGACGGGAAGGTTTTGATCGAGAAGTTTAACGGTTCTGATTTTAGTTGGTGGAAAATGCAAATAGAAACATTATTATGTCAAAAGGATTTGGATATGGTACTAGAAGAAAAACCTACGAAAATAGAGCAAACTGATTGGGAATCGAAGGACAAAAAGGCTCGTGCGGTTATTACATTGGCTTTGACGAAAAATGTTGTTTTTAATGTTATTAAGGAAACCACGGCTAGTGGTATGATGACTGCTTTGTCAAATATGTATGAGAAACCGTCTGTGGCGAATAAAGTGTTCTTGATTCGAGAGCTGGTGAACACAAGGATGAAAGAAGAAAGCTCAGTGACTACTCACATTAACAATCTTATTTCAATTTTAACAAGACTTATATCTGTTGGAATTAAGTTTGATGATGAAGTTCAAGCTCTACTACTCTTGTCGTCTCTGCCTAATAGTTGGTCTGGAACTATGACTGCAATTTCAAGTTCTATTGGGACTAAGGGTTTCACTGTTAATGGTATTCAAGATCTAATTATGGGTGAAGAAGTTAGAAGAAGGAACTCAGGTGAATCATCAAATAGTGAACTACTAAATGTTGGCAGGGGTCGGGGTAATAACAAGAACAGTGGGAGTCGAGGAAGGAGTTCATCTAACCTAGGAAGAATGTAAAGTGTTGGAGCTGCAATGAGGTGGGGCATGTTAAGAGTTAATGTCTAAATAAGAATGAATTGAACACTACTGCTAGGGATGTTTTTGATGATGATGCATTGATACTAAATGTGGAAAATAGTGTGGACTCTTGGGTCATGGATTCAGGGGCTTCGTTTCACGCCATGGACAACGGGGAAACGATGGTGAATCTGAAACATGGTAATTTTGGAAACGTACGATTAGCCAATGAAGAGATACTTGAGGTAACGGGCATCGGCGATATTGATCTGGTTACTTCATTGGGTACTACATGGAACCTAAAGAATGTCAGGGTGATTCCGGGGCTGAAGAAGAAACTGATTTCAGTTGGTCAGCTAGATGAACAAGGACTTGAAGTGAGGTTGGTAGTGGTAAATGGAGGGTAATCAATGGTAATCTGGTTATTACTCGTGGTATGAAGCGTGGGTTATTGTATATGGTTGAGATACCTGCTGAGGGATGTATGACCGTCCGGGTTAAGCACGACAAAATCCGTTCACTAAATCTGGTGCTAAGAGAGTTCATTTTGCAAACGTGAAGTCTGGAGCAACGATGTTAGGTGAACGAGTTCGAAAGTCTAAACCATTCAGGGTATTCGGTGACAGTGGGAGCTTTGGGATTGACCATTCAAACGAATTTGAAAGCTCAGATCCAAATTGCACAGAGTGAGGCATTGAAAGAAGAAAACCTCGCGGGAGAAGAATTCCGAGGGTTGGATAAACAACTGATGTGCAAGGACGATGGTGTACAGTACTTCATGGACCGTATATGGGTACCCACATGGGGAGGTGTACGTACCTTGGTCATGGATGAAGCACACAAGACGTGATATTCTATTCATCCTGGCACAGACAAGATGTACCACGATCTCAAAGATCTGTACTGGTGGCCAGGCATGAAGAAAGACATTGCCACTTACGTCAGTAGATGCTTGACATGCTCGAAAGTTAAAGCTGAACATCAGAAACCATCGGGACTGTTACAGCAACCTGAGATTCCCGAATGGAAATGGGAGAACATAGCCATGGATTACATTACCAAACTCCCTCGAGCGAGCAACGGGCATGACTCGATATGGGTCGTAGTGGATCGAATGACGAAATCAACACATTTCTTGCCAATCCGAGAAGACTACAAAATGGACAAGTTGGCGAGATTGTACATAAAAGAGGTCGTGACAAGACACGGAGTGCCAGTGTCAATCATATCCGACCGTGACGGCCGATTCACTTCACGATTTTGGCAGACACTACATAAAGCGATGGGCACTCAATTAGACATGAGTACCGCCTATCACCCTCAAACAGATGGCCAAATTGAACGAAACATACAAACGCTAGAAGACATGCTGAGAGCGTGTGCAATCGACTTTGGTGGTAGTTGGGACACTCATCTACCGTTGATTGAGTTCTCTTACAATAACAGATACCATACCAGCATTGGGTGTGCTCCGTTCGAAGCATTGTACGGAAGGAAATGTAGATCACCCGTTTGTTGGCCTAGATTGGTGAAATTCAGTTAACAGGCCCAGAGATCATTCAGGAAACAACCGACAAGATCTTCCAAATCAAAGATAGACTAAAAGCCGCTAGAGACCGCCAAAAGAGCTATGCCGACAACCGTCGAATGCCTCTAGAATTCAACGTTGGGGATCAAGTGCTACTCAAAGTCTCTCCTCGGAAAGGAATTGTTCGGTTTGGAAAGAAAGGGAAGTTAGCCCCAAGATACGTTGGACCATTCGAGATAACAGAAAGAATTGGTCTAGTGGCTTACCGATAAGGTTACCACAAGAACTCAAAGGTGTGCATGATACTTTCCATGTGTCAAACCTCAAGAAGTGTTTGGCTGACGAATCACTTCACGTACCAATTGAGGATATCAAAATCGACAAAAAGCTTCATTTTATTGAGGAACCCTATGAGATCATGGATCGTAAGGTCAAACAGTTGAAGCGCAGTAGAATACCAATTGTTCGCGTAAGGTGGAATTCAAAGCGAGGGCCAGAGTTTACATGGGAACGGGAAGATCAGATGAAACTTAAATATCCACACCTATTCGTGGATGACACTCTTGGACCTAACTCCAGCTGAATTTCGGGACGAAATTCTCTCAACTGGGGGATACTGTGACATCCGTCACCTTAAGGTCCGTCAAACAACATAATTAACCATAGAATTATTTTAATTATTCTTTCTCTTCTTCATGAACTTCTGTTTTAAGGAATCATGTTTGCTTTATTACCCTTGTGCCTGTACTTCCTCCGTGAACGTGTGCTAAGCATAAACCTTTTATAAATTTCATCACCATTATCACCAACATATCATTTTTAATTATACCAATTTTCATTAATAAAACCATTTTAAGCCATCAATTACCATAAACACGCTTTTAACATTAATATAACGAACATTTTAAAGTCGTTTTCAACCGAAACAAACTTTGGGAACTCGGGGGCTAAGTGGAGGGACTAAAATTGACATTTTGCAAACCTGGGATGGGTATAAAAACCCCATTCCCAGCCATTTTTCTCCATCTTCTCCATTTTTTCTTCTTCACCCATCTTCTTCACTTTTGCACCAAAATCGCTCCATTTGGTCTCGTTTTCTTCGTCTAGGCTTCGTCTACAACCTAGTCTACTCCATCCTTGCAGGTAGACGACCTTGGTTGTCCATTTCTTGCTCGTTTTACTACTGTCCATTTCTAGGGTTTCGGGTGTTCGGGTCAACTCGAACACAAGAGGTCGTGTGGGTGCGTGTGATGACTTTCTGCGTGTGCTTCTTGTTCGTGTGTGTTTGTCGTGTGATTCTGGAAGTCCTTGTTATGTAAAACCCGTGCTTGGGGCAACCGAAGGCTGCTCTGCACTTCAGCAGTCGCGAACCTGCAGTTCAGGCGACTGGGTCTGTCATGCGACTGAGCCGTGCGACTGGTGAGTCGTGCGACTGATTCATGCGACTGTGTCTTTCGGGCGACTGAATCGTGCGACTAGGGATGTCATGCGACTGAGTTTGTGTGCGATTGAGTCAATGCGGATGAATGTGTGTGCGATTGAGTCAATGCGGATGAATGAATGCATGCAGCTGTGCGTGTATCGCACGACTGAAGGCCAATCGTACGAATGAAGGTTCAGTCGTACGAATGAAGGTTTAGTCGTACGAATGAAAGTTGATTTGTGCGTATGGAGGTTAAGTCGTGCGATTGGGTGTTGTGTGGTATGACTGAATGCCAGTCGTACGAATGAAGGTTCAATCGTGCCAATGAAGTTGATTCGTACGATTGAAGGTTGATTCGTACGAATGGAGTGTTGAGTTAAGCGTCTGGTCCTGTTGTGTGACTGATGATGTTTGAGTGTGAATTTCCTTCCTGAATGTCCTGTGATGATAAGGTAACATCAGTAAAAGTGTCATTGCTTGACCACAAAGATTAAAGTCAACGCTATCAACATGCACATACTATTTCTATTGAAATCAACCTAATATTTTACAATTATCGACAACCCATTCGGAATTGCAAATATTTAACAAGTGCTATCTTTTATAACAATGGGATCTTTATACGGATGTCATAAGCAATGACGACTACTCTTAGTACTTGGATCTACATAAGACCTGATACTTGTGCCCGCTTGTGTGTGTGCTACCCACGACCGAACCGATACAACCCGGACCGACCAAACATTACTATATGCTTTATACACGTCATTAATGCTTAACATAACTGTTAATAGGTGTTTGACTGTTCATTGCATACAACTGTTGGGAATCTTGATCATTCATACTTACCACTTAACATGTGAGTTTCGTTGCCCCTTTTTATGCTTATACTACTTTACAAACATTTACAAACATGGGGGAAAAGTATGCTCGCCCGTTTTCTATGCTGTACAACATACATACAATTTACATACTTAGAATCAACGTGCTACTATTTTGTGGGTACTTATCTGATACATGCTTGAGTCTGCTTTGTGGTTCTTTCTTACAACCTTTTAATTCAAGTGTGGGAACCGACGGATAGGTATTAGTAGTACTACTTGGGTTGACACCCCCACCCTCGTGTTGGTATACTAGTTAGTACCAACAAAAGCCAGGAACGGGCTTTGGGTGAATATATTCCGACAAGATTCTTTGTGTACGTTGTTAGGTTTGGTTGTAAAGCTCTTGTCATGTGATTTTGCTTACTTATAACTGTATGCACGGTATTCTGCAACAACTTTATACAACATCAATTACTTATTTACTTTTAAACCTGCGAGCTCACTAACAATTCTGTTGACCATTTTGAGCATATCTTTTCAGGCGATCATGCTAGCTGAGGTTCTAGGTGTGCTGCCTTAGTGGAGACCCTAGGATGCATTTTCGGGCTAAACTTGTCATTTTGAAAACAATTGCTGTATCTGTTTCAAACAACATTACACTTTGTAACTTGTTCCCGGGTTGTGGGAATTGTATACAATGTTATTATCTATGTTTATCTTATATCATGTTTATGCTTATGGCTATGTTGTCGTGAATACTGACTAAACACGACACAAGTCCCCTTGTTGTCGGGTGTCGTCATGACACGCTTGTCATCATTATTATTATTGCATCTCTATCGCTTAACATGTGTTATGACGATTCCCGTCTCGTTACATCCCCGTGTTTCCGCTCTTAGCGGGGGTGTGACATAATTAGTCTCTATATATACCATGTCATATATTTGTAATCTTTGTACTGAGCAAATAAAGAAAACCCTAGTTGCAACCCGTAGACGTAGGTCATACCGGCCAAACCACGTTAAATCCTTGTGTTGTTTATTGTTTTATTTTATGCGTGATATCGTTTGTGTGTATTCGTGTGTTGGTTCCGTTGCGCCGCTTGAGACATAACATGTATGCACCAACACTTCTCCATGATCTTAATTCGCTTACCCAATCAACTATTTTTAACTCCTTATTATTCATATTTACAAGAACCTCTTCTATTAACAAACTATCTCTCCCATATAACAAAGTGTAAATGAAATGCACATATAACTAAGATAAAAGTGTCAATCAAATGCACATATAACTAAGCTAATGAGTTGATGTGTGTGAATCCTACACCACATTATGAAATATAATAATTTTTTATCACATTAGTAGTTACTACTATCTATTAACGTTTATTCATCCATTACTTTTAACTCTTCATGTACTAATTTTACTTACATGTCACTACCAAGTACTAATTTTCATGGGTATTAAGTTATTAACTGATCATCATCATCAACTTTCATACCAATGACTAATATTTACTTTTGTCATGTTAGTTCCTACTAATCAACTTAGTTCTACTAATCACACAAGATATTACTAATTAACCAGCTTTACTATTTATAATGCATATGATCCTAGCACCAACCTGTTGGATTTAGCTAGTCTAACATATGAAATGTACTACATACGATTGTTATAAATAGACGTCTTTTGTAATCATTATGGGTTTTCTATTAATTTTATTATCGTAAAATTAGTGAAGTCTCTAGTCTAGTCGTAAATGAAAACATGTGTTCTTAAAATTATGGGTGTGCAAAGATGCAATTGTAACCAATCATACACAAATCATAAAAACATAAATCTAGCTAGTATTGTTTTGTAAGATTATACCAACATAAATAAACATTTATGTATTTATTTATTTTGTATACTAGCTTTAATAAATTCATGTATTACACGGGTTTAATACATAAAATATTAATATAATAATTGATTATAAATAATATTTTAAGATATGATATGATTGAAATTACGTATGAGAAATAACTATAACTAATGAAATAATGATTTTTTGTTTATAAATAAATTTTTTTCCAAAAAAATAAGCATTTTGTTCTAAAACAAACCGTATAAAAATGTCATTATAAAAAGTTTCTTATTATAACTCTCAAATTAATTATTTTTTGTTTTAAAAAATTGAACTTTTAAAAATACCAATTTTTTGTAGTTTTAAAAAAGTTTTATGTTTTAGAAAAAAATATTATTTTATAAAAGTTTTATTTATTTATAAATAATATATAATAGATCTTTTTTAAATATATTAAATATAAAAAGAAAGTTAAATAATATTATTAGTAATTAAGGTAATTATTTAATATGAGAGAACGGTGAGAAAATTTTAGTGAGAATGATTGTAGTGCTGACACGTAGCATCTCAATTTATTATTTTATTAAAGTAGTAAGATAAGATAAGATTTGTCAAACATAGAAAGTACACATTGCAATGAAACACAAACAACTATAGCCTTGAAATCATTAAAGCTCACCCTTTTCGGATCATCGAAACAGTGACATTGATGAGTTTTGTATCCTCTATGGACATATGACTCTTGATAACATTCATGTACCTTGCAAACACTTCCTCAATGATAGACTCACCAAAGTGACTCACGAGCATAGATTCAGCCACAGCTCTTATACATTTGCCCATACTATATCCTAGAGTAACCTCTTCGGATGAATTAACATCTGGGTTCGTGCTTGCATCCCAATTCGATTCACAAACCATAATGCGATCAATCACAAACGATCCTTCTTTCTCAACTGCATCACTTACTTCTTTATGATTAGGATTGTAGTGTGGTATGTTGAATGAATCCAGTTTCTCCTCTTCTATAAGCCCCTATTTTCAAGAACTCAATATTAAAAGTCAAAGAAGGATGTGTTTATGTTTTCTATTTTGAGTCAAAAATTAAAAGTTTTAGTTACAAGTTATGTATTAGTATTAATAGATAGAGGGTTAGAAGTCATTGTATTGTGTGGTTTTGTTTATAATCGATTCTTAGAGTTGAGATGAGTTTCCCAATGTGTTATTGTGTTAATATAATGTTAATATGTCAACAGCTAAACAACTCTAAGGTCCACCTATGCATCAAATACAAGACAAATACAAAACAAAATGAAAGAATACACTCTAAACAATAACTTATACCTCAACGACCATATCATTTAGGGTTGTAGCTAAGAGGTCCCAATGGTAACAACATTCTTTGCTACAATGATCATCGCTTTGTCTCCCGAGTATTGTCAAAACCATACGCCCTCCACTTACCATCTCCTCCGCACGACACTTGAGAAACGTAGAAAAATCGCTTTGAAATTGCTTGTGGTATGCTTGAATTACGGTCAGAGGGCTTGTTTTGGACATATATATGTTTCCTTTGTTGGTATCTGTCATTTTTGGAGCCTGATTAATTGATTTTTTGTTCAAAGATTAGTTTGTCGCTCGTGTTTGACAATATATTATATATGTTGGACAAAACATACAAATATAAGTATTTTCTTTCTGGCATATGTTTGGAATTTTAAGAGAGGTCAGTAACTATGATATATGAAAATTAATGTATGTATATATGTGTATTTTGAACATACAAAAACCATGGATTTTTAAAAGGTTTTAAGATTCGAAGGCAAAAAACTGATTCCCATTAGAACTCGAACACTATTTATGTATGTGTTTGGAATATAAAATTTCTAGTAGTATATGCATTGAATATATACAAATACAATTGTTTTATACAATTCTCGCGGTACTTAACAAGTTATATTTTACAACAAACATGTTTCATGTGCATACATATATATTGTGTTTCATATGAAAGAACAAAACCAAATCTAGTGGTTATCTCTCATTCTATGAATTCTATTCTTTTTCTCATTCAAGTCATGATCAAATGTTAAAATGTAATTCGTTTGATTGTAATTATTTATTTGTTCTAAGCGATTCACGGATGAAGTGTGTGTGAGAGAGAAACATGTATTTTTTTTCCATTTTATGAATTCTAATCTTTTTCTCAATCATATCATGTTCATATGTTTTAACAACTCCTACGAAAATTCAGGAAAAAATGTAAAATGTAATTCATTTAATTTTATATATTTATATGTTCAAAACGATTTACATTGAAGTGAGAGAGAGAAAGAGATTTAATCTAACTTGTTTTTTTCTTTTAACTAAGTGATCTCCTACTCCGAATAGCATATATGATGTGGCAACTGATGTGACATGACTTGCAAATCACCGAAAAACTAAAACTTGATTATTTGCCACATCTGCTGGTACCGAGAGTAAGAAATTGTTCAGAATCTACAACAAAATTATTGTGTAGAAACCATATTAAAATACATACTTACCTAATTTAAAAAGAAAAAGAGAGAGAGAACAAACCTGGGAGAGCCACATGAGACTATAGGAAGAGTGCACAAAATGAATGCTTTTGTTGAGAAATAACCTTGTGTAAAATGATCCAGGGACTCCACAAAAGTAACATGGTGGCTTTGTAAGGTTTTTCTGAAATTCGACACTAAGAGAAAAATGGTGTTGAAATCATTATGTGGAAGATCATTTAAGTAAAACTGAATTTCAAGTGGTTCATCATGGCATAATTCAAGTCGAATACTGTCAATCGACTTGATGAGCTCTGACGCCACTAGTAAAGCATTCGATCCCGATGAACATCCGAGATCCGCCATGATTAGGGTTTTGGGGAAGTTCATAGTATAATAAAGCTTAGTAAGTGCATCTTCGATTACGGGTTTTGTCATTTGTATAGCCTTTCTCTGTCACACATAAGTTGTAAGCAAGATTAACAATCAATTTCTTTATGTTTGTGTAGGCATGCATCAAGTAATGAACATGTAGACTATTAGACTCACCAAATTATTAGACTAAAATGTGGCTTAGAATTCAGCTAAATACTTGTAGGAGTTTTCTTAAACTTATTGTAGTTTTAGGTAGTTCACTTTATAATGTTTTTTAGAGTTTCTTTTTATTGGCAATTGAACTCAACAAGTTTGCTAGAGTGGTAAGAAAACTCAAGGGGGTTGAACATGATTATTCGTCTAAATTTCACACGATTTGTACATTTAAAGATGTAATAAGACTTGACTTGAGTTCGCTAGTCAGATAAACGAACTGCTGAATGCTTTATAGATGAGTTCACACGTGTGGGTTGCGAACTAGGTAGAAGTACAATAACTTGAGAAAAGAAAAAATGAAACCTTTTTGTCCACAAGATAACAAAAGTTATCCAAATAAAAAGTAAAAGATTTTGTATATGTGTGCACGAATTTGATCATGAACTAGCCGTGACAATGATAAATTTGGTATTTTAATTGTCATCGGACTATTTTTGGTAATTAAGATTTGCTTGGTGACCGGGTCAGTCTAGTAATAATCAAACATTAAATATGTTTGGTATATTGGAGTGCACATTTGTCTGATATTATGATTTTTAAGTTTTTAGAAACTCATGATTTTAAAAAATGAAACCCCTTAAACTAAAGAGGGATTTTAAGGTGGCACCGTTTCCTTGGTCTAGTCCAAGAGGCAACCTCCATGATAGCTCTAAGGGGCACTTAGTAGCAATTTTTAGGTCGGTAGCAATTGATTGATCACTAGCAACTTATATACATGTCATTAGTTAGCAGTTATAGTTGCTAACTATTTAAGCAACACTTAAAACGTTACAATGGTCCACTCTATAATTACAATGCTTCGACGACCCATATATAAAGAATTCATCCAGTTTTATTAAGTTATCAGATTCATAATATTATTTCTGGTATGATTCTCATATAGAATTTCATAATCGTTTTTAAAATCTTTTGTCTTTCCGATTTAAAATTTAAAAGTACAACTAAAATGAATTTAACCTGAAAATGACTCATATGATTCGAAAGACTATCCATAAATTTCCAAACATCAAAACCTACATAGCAACACTATAAAAAAGAAAAACAAACCAATGACACATATATGTATATGTGTGTGCATTTATATGAGGTTATGTAGTATTTACCAAAAAATGCATGGTACCTGTAAAAGAGAATTGTTTGAATAGCTATTGTCTCCATCACCACCATTCATGCAAAGCAATTGAGTGACTTCCATAATATATCTTCACACACACTACAACACATCTATTGCGTTTGGGCTACCCCTACTTATATACGGATTCACGATGGGTGGGATATTATTTTTTTAACCCTTCTTCTTTACATCTTGTATGATAACATTTTTATAGTCATAATGAATTTTTAAATTTTTTAATATTCGTTTTAAACTTCAAGTTCAGAGTATTTATTTGTTTATTAGTATTGTTTCATAATTGATGCTTTTATTTTACATTTATATATGTGCATTTTCAGTCTTTCAGCACGTCGATAGTTTCTTTGAATTTTGTATTTTTCACATATAAATGCTTCATCTTATATCCATAAAAATCGTCAAACTGAAATTTTCATATGTTTATATTTTATTTTGTATCATTTATCTATACATACGTAGGTAATAGCATCTTGACAGGGTTATAATAAAATGGTTTGACATGTGTTTTTTATTGTTTTAAAGTAAAAAAGATTAAATTTAAAGTAATATATATATATATATAATAATAAACATGAATAGTTATAGTATAATATTTTTAATGTAAAAATATAATTAAAATTATATGTAGGTAATAGTTCAAGAAATAAAACAATTATACTATTTTTTAACTCTCTTATGTAAATAATTTTATGTTCAGACATTCATTTTAAGATTTTTAAAAAAATATATTTTTTATAAAAATCTTGTTTTTAAAAAAATATGATTTGTAATTATTCTTTTTGCTTTAATAAGAATGTTTTAAAATATTTCATCTGTTAAAAAAAAAATTTTTAAATGAACTTAAAATATTTTATTTAAAAAATGTTTAATGTTTTATAAAATTTCATATTATATAAACTTTTAGTTTTTTGTTGTGTAGATTTAGTTAAAAGTTTTTATTTTTAATTTTCATAAAATCTATTTAAAAAAAAGCTAGTTTGATTTTAAAAAAATAGATAAAAGAGAGAAAAATAGCAATTAATGAGTTTTATTTTTAAATTTGTTTGAGAATTTAAATTAATATAACACCCTTTTGGATGGAAAATTAATATGTGAATGTTTAGAAAAATGATAAGTATCAAAAATATAGTTTAAGAGAATGACAAGTGGTTAAAAAAACCTTGTTTTATTAAAGCTTATAGATCTTTAGCTTTGATTATGATTTTCTTACCTATATATGATTATGATTTAGTTCGACGGTTTTCGAAACTGTTTCATACATGAATACTACTTCGTGTGAAATTGATTAAAGAATCTCTGGACACTCGTTTATGTGAAATTTGATTATAAATATATAATCACAACCTTTATGTTTAAAAAATCAATTAAATTGAGCCTTTTTCATATCTATTTGTCTTGATCCATCTCAAAGGTATCCCTTTGTTTAATTCTAATAATCGTTATTATAATTTGGTTTTAAATATTAACCAAGCAGAAACCAAACCAAAAGAGAAACTGCAAATTTGTATATTTAATTGTCGCAATTAATTACTTTTAAATAGTCAAATCTAAATTTGTGTTATATATGTAAATAGTACATACACACATATGTAAAACAAATATTTGGTATGATATTTAGACATATGTAAAAAAAGTAACTAATGGCCCGTTTGAGGATATACATATATGTAAATATCGCACTATTTGAAAAATAGAATCTTAGTATGATATTTACAAACATTTCTTAGTAAATTTTGTCAGTGAATTAAAAATTATATAATAAGACTCTTAATGTATAACTTGTAAAGCGATTGTTGCATCATATTAAAAATAAATCAAAATACTATATGTGATATTGTTAATTAATAAGCATTTTTTAAAGAGTAACCTCCTGTGTGAGTTTAAGATACTCCATCATAAACAACCAACTTAACCAAATTGTATTTGTGTGTCATTGATGAAATAATATAAAAGAAAGAAACGCGTGACTAGCATGAAAGAATGTAAAATCCTTGAAATATAAAATCCTTTATTATATAAGAATCTCTCAATTTTTAGCCTAAAATTATTTAAATTTATGATTTGCTTCAAGTTAATGTTGAAGATTTACGTATATATTAATAGTTCATATACACATATATATGATATTTGCATATGTAATATAGGAGATCAGTTGAAAGATTTATATTACATATATGTAAATAAATTAATCATTTGAATAACAGATAATTTGTAAGATTTATGTATATGTAAATAATCGGTCAATATGAAAAATGGTTTATGAGTTTAAAGATTTAAATCGTTTTGAGTTCTTGATAAGAATAAAGTTTTTATTTGAACTTTACATAAAGTTTATTATTCTAATCTCACGATAGGCATGAGGACAATAAACTGTATAATTTATGATAATATTTATTATTATTATTTTAAGTTAAAAGAAAAACTAAATAGTAAACTTTATTCTACATGTAGGTGTAAAGTTTTGGGTTGTGAGTCTGGTCACAACTTATGCATAAATAAAATATCCATGTGGATTAACTTAAAGAGGATTCTTATTTCAAAATAGTAAGCTTCTAGAAATGATTTACAAAACTTGCACATAATTTTAGTTTTATAAAGATGGTGAAATCGTGGTTATAGAGCTGTTCAAAAGCTGAAAATTAGAAGGGAAAAAATTGAATTCATATTTATAACAAATGAATACATTTTCATATTTACAAATTTGTTGTTATCGATTGTGAAACACTTAAACCACATAATAAAGTCACTGGTTTTACAAAGAAGTAGTGTTGAGGCTTAAATTGAAGCTCCTTGACAAAAGCCTTAAATGTGAACTTCACATGCAAAGTTTAATTAGATTATAAATGGTTCTACTGTATAGAAATACAATTATTTATTTGTTTATAATAAACATATAAAACATTATTGTATAAAAGTGTAGTTATAGATATATGTAAATCATCTTGAAGTTCAATTACTTTCAAGGTATTAGAGCATCCTGCTCTATACAGTATACCCGACAATATATGATAGGATCTATTTGACAAAAGTAAAATACAAAACGAACAATATACAGATAATAGTATTATGATATAAATAAATATATAAATAAATAATATAAATAAACCAAATTAGTATTCTGATAGAATCTACTAATATGTAGTAACTAAAATAAATAAACCAAACTAAATCTCTATATATGACCATTTGACCTCAAAGAAATTGTCGGCTTCTCTCGTGACACAATCACTTTGGGCGCATCACACCTCGGTCACATGGGGGTGTCATGGGCATGATCGGCTCTAGTCAGGTCCTGATTACACTTCATAACGCATAACCTTACTCATGGCTCATTTTTTCTTAAAAATCTTCCAATTTCATTGCAATAAATGGTTCTTGATACAAGTTACCATCAGGTAATGGGAATGGATAAGAGATAACATAACAAGGAGACAAGTGGTAGGAGTGGATAAGAGATGACACGAAATGGAGACTAATTTCATATCATACCGAATTAAGTAGCACACTCATCCACCTATCATATCAACCTCCATCCTGATCCTGCATCTCGCTTCTTCTTTTCCCTTCTTTGTTTATTCTCCCATTCGGCACCACCACCCATACGATCATCTCTCACCTTCCAACTTAACCCATCTTGCCCTAGCCCTTTAGATTCCACTAGCTATGTCCTTAAGGAGATTGCCATCGGATCACAAAGCAACAAATTGATATTTACTCTTGGTATAGTGTATGCTCATTTCTACTTGGCACATTGCTTGCGTATTGTTACAAATTTTGTCTAATTATGTATTATCGTAACTATTTTCATGATTTCTAAAACAAATTGTCAGTACATTTAATATTCTATTTATTTATTTTACTTAATCAATATATCTATATAAGTATCTTTCATAAACAATGTATAATACTCCAAACATACCATGTTCAGCCCCACACAACCGCTAAAAAAATTAGAAAAGAGACTTGTCGGGTTTATAAATAGATGATGCTTTACATAATCCTATAAAATCATGAAATATGAAGTGAATACCATGATCTAGAAAAAAAACTAAAAAAATAAATATATGAGTAATATATAGGAAATTTTAATATATTACTTAACTAGTTTATAAACGTTAAATTAACAATATTAGTTAATAGTTAATTTCTATTATTTAAAATTCATAAAAAAATTTGCTATAAGATATGATTGAAATTATGTGTAATTAACTACTTTAAGTAATAAAACAATAAAAAATTATTTTGAACTTTTATTTTTTTTAAATTGTTTTAAGAAAATATTTTACAAAATTATTTTATTAACAATGTCAATTTTAAAAAACATTCCATTTTTTACAAAATTATTTTTTTAACAATGTCAATTTTAAAAAAGCTCTGTGCATTAAAAACTTCATATTTCATAAAAAGGAAATTTAAATAATTATGTTTTTAATAAAAGAAACATGTTTTAAATTTGTTAAAAATATGTTTTATAAACTGAAAATCATATATAATTTTATTAGTATTTTATAATGAGTGTGAGAAAAGTACACGTTGCAAAAGTTATTTTGGTTTATAGAAGGAGATGTCGGGAAATGATGGAAGATTTTTGTTGATTCGATTTTATCTGCTTTTAAGTTATTAGTTATTTCTGGTGCACAATGATTTGTTGATCATAATTTATTGTTTGCTTCTGGCTTGACAGCTCAACTTCTAGTCGGTAGTCGATTTTGAAGTGGAATGGAAACTAATAATTTGAACATGACCCTCAATAAATTCTTTTGAATAGACTTGTGGTAGGTGTTTATTATTGTTTTTTTAACGTACGACACTGCTTCGGATAATATATGTTATCTTAATTAGGTCCACCTGTCCGTTTCCTAGCCGGCACCGCACCTCCAACTCACTCAGAAAGAATTTATTGTTGAGAAAACTCTCTAGTTTAACTCTAAGCATTTATACTCAGAGTAAGACTTAAATTTATGATCTTTTATTTATTTATATGTCATAGGTACATTACTTTAACCAATTGGGCTAAGGATTATTGATAGTTGTTTATTATTGTATTTGAACAAAATATCATTGATAATTTCTGTTAGTTCTATGTAAATTGTTCAAAATATTTGTATTTTTACATATATTTCACAATAAGTTGGTTAATATTGTACATTTTAGAGCATATCTACACATTTGAAAGGTATATCTCTAGAACGAAACTACAAAGTGTATGCTTAGCATTTTATAAAAAAAATGATGATTTACTATCAAAATTTATGTCTTTGGTTGGATAAGGGATTGACTACAAATTTTCATTTTTTTTACCTTTGCTCGTTTATGATGTAAGGATTTATATGTAACTAAGATTTTAACTCCACTGTTGTTGTGGAGGTCTTCTCGACTATGGAAACGATATTAACCCAAAAGACCTAAAATCGTCAACTTGGATGTTGAAATACTATAATATTAATTATTAAACGTTAAAAAGCAAAAAAAAAATAGTTATATATCTAGAATAAATACGTTTCTCTTTACTATTTGACTTGGTTTTTAATAGGTATTTTTAATGATTGAGCTAGTGAAAACTATCAAAAAAACTTCTTTCTAGTATATTTTAATATGGATCACTAGCTAGTTATTACTAGCTCATTCTTCTGTCGGTAGTAAATGATCTTGTAAATTTTATGTGAATGTTTAAGAATAAATGATTTCTCAAGAGTTCTTTAAGAGTTTTGTAATACTTATGTGTAATAGGTGATATTAAGTGTCAGGAAAAAATTAGCTTTAAAAAAAGTCTTAAGATGAACTTTTAGAAATATGATAAGCTCACAGGTCGATCCATGATCCAACCTTGCATTGACTTGCTCGTGTTCAAAGCACTTTTATAATATAAACGTTTAGTTGTTATTTATAGTCAATATATGATTTTTATGTTGTAAATATATGAAACACAAAGCGAATGACCTTTGGGAAGATGACAAACGTAAGGGTTGTTTGGTAGCACCTGAATCAACTTCTTAATGGTTTAGATGTCTGAATGATTCAACACTTGATAGTTTAGACTGTTTGTTTTGCGAACAAATGTCTGAATAATTTAGACAATTGTCTCTAAATGGTTAAGCATTTTACTAATGTTAAATGGTTAATAGGTTTAATGTTGAATAGTTAAGACATTTTATCTGAATTGGTTAGACATTTGTCTTTGAATAGTTAAGCGATATAATAGCTTTTAATAGTTCAGACATCTTAATGGTCTAACATTTAATGATTTAGACATTTTATTGGTTGATTACTTAATTATTCAAAAATTGTCAAACAGCTTCTTTAACTTAATTTGCAAGGGGTACTAGCTTTAAGAAAGGAAAGAGGGTTTCAAAAACTTCCTATATTTCTTCGTTGGATAAAATTTTTATTGCTTAGACATATTTTTGTTAAGAAAAACTGAATTCAAAAAGTTCTATAAATAATTTTTAAAAATAAGAAATTAGATTTTAAATAATCCAAATTATTGACTATTGGTCAATAAGAATCCCAACATACTCCGTTAGTTTTTTATGACGTTGCATATGACGTTCGTGACATAACATGTGACATGGCGTATTACATAATAAAAAAAATTATAAATTTATTACTCAATTTTGCTTTCAACCAACGACAAAAACGTTACGTTGAATAACATTAAAAATAAACTATTATAAAAATGAATTGAGTAATATATTGATATTTTAATTAACACTATGTTAATGTCATGTTACAAGTCACGACATGTGATACATCATAAAAAAACTAACAAAGTTAACAAACAGTTAGGCTGAAATTGTTATTAGTAACAAAATCAAGAGTTAAGATTAATATTTGTTTTATTACTAATTGAGATTAATATTGATCAATAAAAAATAATTAAAATTATTAAAATCAAATCTTCCAACTTTAAGTGAGGTTGGCACCCACATTACACAAATTACTCAAACCATGCACGAATTAAAAGATAGTAATATTGTTTTTACCCAATACTATCTAAAACTGAGGGGTGGGTACCCAATGAACCCAAACAATAATTTTAATAACTTTTTGGTGTGAAAATATTAGATTAAAGGTGTTATATAGTGTTTAATAATCAATATTATAAATTTGTTTTAATAGGGAGCAACGATTGATGTTAAGGTGTTTATACCCGTTGCATGGTTCATATTCATCACAACTTCACTGGAAAAAGGTATCCAAAGTCCTTACCTGGGAGTTTATAAATATCAATTAGTCAATATAATGAAAACCAATGCTTTCTCTTATAATGCTTTCTTTTAAAACACGTTGTTCTCTTATAATGAAAACCAAGTAACGTATTTCGATGCATTGATGTGTTTAAAATAGCTTATCTCCAACAAAAAAATGATAAAATTTACAAATATACTCAGGTAATCAACTAGTTCATATAACTAAACCAAACTCATGTATAACGTTCTTATAAGCCAGATGAAATTTAGAAGTTAAACATGCAATCACAAAAAAAACTACTCAACCATAAACATAAAAGAAAAAAAAGTTGTCACACCATGAAGCATTGTACTTATGATCTTGTAAAGCATAACATTATTTTAAAACGATGAAAATAACATGAAAAAACTAACGAGATGTTAGCAAAAGATAAAGAATATAAAATACATAATCACACACCCATCAATCAAACATATTAATGACAAGTTGCAACAATTGCCGCGAACAAACATATGAATGACGAGGAATAAGTTTTTATTATGCTACTCCCTCCTGCGTTCCTACTTGTTTCTTTTATTCCATTTTGTTTCACTAGCACATCAGTTTTGTGCCCACAATAATCAATAGAAGTTTAGTCGAAATGTAGAGAGTCTAACTCAAGTTTTCATTTTATATTTGTATTTTTACTGTCATTTACATCAACAAAGTGCTAATAATAAGCAGTTTTAGGTTTAATCGTTGATCAATAATATCTCATGTTCAGTTTAGTTGAATTGTTTTCATGTTGGTTGGTAGATTTCGAATACACAATTTCAAGTGAATCATTATAATAGAAACTTATGTCAATTAGCATGTTGGACCCCTTATAGAACAACGAAGAATAGGCCACTCTAAAGTATCTTATTAGGTTTTAAAATGTTTATTAATTTTGTTAAATTCAAAAGATAAAAATAAAAAAATCTAGGCCCCTCGAGGTTGCTGAACAATCCTCAAGCGTAGCTTTGGTCATTTTATAACTTTTTCTCCATAATATACAAAAAGTCGATAACTAGAATATTTTATAGTTATATTAACACATTTTAATTTAGCAAACAAAATGCCCTAAAATAAAATGATTAGGTAGCTAATTTACTGTGAAAGTTGAATCTTAGTGGTAAGAGATATGACACAAAACTAAAGGTTACGAATTCTAATCTTACACATAAAATAAACTTCTCTTACGAATTTTCTAAGTGCTACTATCAAAAACACAAAATAAAAAAGAGCCACACCATACATCTAAATAGGAGTGCCCAACTATTCGTTTAACAGTTTATTCACAGTTTAGATACCGTTAGAAACTTAATAGAAACCGAATTCATAGTTATGTTAAGTTTTTTTAAGAGGCGATCATTTCGGGTATTGGGCCGTACCTAAAACCCGGTACAAACCGGGTCGGCCCAACCATGTTATTTTGTACACGGGTTGAGGCGAAGCCGGGTCATGTTCACTTACTTGAAAACCCTACCCCCTATACCCTGGTATGGTAGGGTCGGGTCCGAAACCAGGTTCAACCAGGTCGGGTTCGTTGAAAAACTTAAAATCTAAAAACCGGTTCCAGCTCTACGGGTTTAAACGAGTCCAACACGGGTACACCTCCTATCGGGTGCTACCCGTGCCCGGGTCCGTACTGGGATTTTATGCCCACCTCTGTCCTCTAGTGTAATGCTTGTTAGTTAAAATGTCATCTAGATGTCATGTAAACAAAAATCATTTCACTAAAATTTTTTTAAATCATATATAATGGTTAATTAATATTTAAGACCCTATTATTGTAATAATATGAGCAAGATTATGCTTAAGTCCGTTAAAAGCTTAACGTTTTATAGATTTAAAACATCTTTTAATTATCGTGTAGTGATGTTTTGGCTTTAACGCCTTACCAATACAGTTTTAGTTTTCTGTTTTTGATTATTTAAAAACTATCATTTTTCAAATATATTATTTTTGGGGAACCACCATCTTTACAAGACATTCGAATTTCGACCAAAATTCCGCTTAAATCAGATCTGAGATCCGCGGTAATCTTCGATTCAAATCTTAATTCAGTTTGTTATCCGGATGTTGTTTATTATCATGATACCCGTATAATCTTCAATTTGTGTTCCAATTCATGATGTTATGGAGATTTTACTTACTTTTCAACCATTAGTGAACTTTATTTAGGGTTTCTATTGAGAGAAACATGGATCCGAATTCCGTTAAATCGACTCTTCAAACTTTAGCTTATGGAAATGTGATGGCTGCAGCTGCTCGTGATTATCAGAAGGTATCATTTTGAATGTATGTGCAGCGAAATATGTGACGTATGGTCTGATTTTACTGTTTTTTTATTTTTTATTCATACTGTAGGTTTAATTGACTTAGGGTTTGCAATTAGGGTCCAATTGTAAATTTGAAAATCAAGTGAGAAGTCACTGAGCTATTGGTTATATTTTGAAGTTACAAAGAACTTACTTTGAGGCTTAAAGAGTTAAATTTGGACTCCCTAAGAAATCAAGATTGGTATTGATTTGAATTTAATATGTTACTCATTCACATTTGCTAATGGAAGTGCATATATAATGAAGCTAAGTTAGCCATACAAGATTGCTTTTTTTATTTAAAAGAAAAAAGTCACCCAAGATGTTATGAATATAAAATGGCACATGATCGATAGTATTTAGTCGTAGAGTAATTCATTAGTCTCTGTTTTCTTCTATATTAACGTATGTAATGATTGATAGTTATTCTATGTTGGTTTCAATTCTCTTTGTATTTTATTGCAATACAAGATACTGAATCCACACTGGAATGTGGATAGAGTGGCCAGTGTAACGATCTTGTATTGTAGATCTCACTTAATGTGCTTGGTTGTGTGAACAAGAAAGCATTATTCGTTCATTGAGCCGATCTATGTTTCTAGCAATCTTAAATATTTACTGTATATTGTTTATTATCTTTTTTGAGGCCATGCATGCATGTACGCAACTGCTTATTCACCTTTATAGTTCATGCTATCATTCTTGCTTCTATTACTATATATGTCTTAAATGATCTTGATGGTATATTTGAATAGGAAGCAAACCTTGGATGACTGGATGAGTGTTAATTGATAGCATATATAGTTAACATTACTGTAATCCCTAATAGACAATGTATGTTTTCTTTTGACCAATTCATAACAGATGAAGATGAATGGAATTAAGCTTCCTGGATAAATATATATTCATATCTCATTTGCTTATTTTTATAAGCATGTATCCATTCTTCTGTTTCATGCTTACAGGAATTGTTAGCTCAAGAAAAGGCACAAACATCATCCTCTGTTAATGAGGATGTTGATCTTGATGAGTGATGGATGTAAGTTGTGTTTTCCATACATGTTTGTTGATTAAGATCTTCATTTTACTAGACTTACATTGAACTGTATATCAGGATCCTGAGCTGGAAAAGTTACACGCAGATAGGATTGCAGCTCTTAAGGTTGTAATTTGACTCTCTTTATGCAAACATATGCAGCAGTGAAATTGAGAAAGATATATTTAGATTTAATATGACTTTATGTTTCTATCTTTGATTGCAAAAGAGAGAAGCTGAAAAGAGACAATCATTAACTAAAAAAGGACATGGAGAGTATAGGGAGATAACTGAAGGAGACTTTTGGGTGAAGTCACTGGTAGCGGAAAGGTGATTTGTCACTTCTACCATAAGGAGTTCTACCGCTGCAAGTAAGTGTTTAATTACTGAATGTATGAATCAACACAAAAAAAATATACATGTGCTTATTTTATATATTGAATGTATAAATAAACCTAAAGTATGGTTCTTGTATGTATGTTGGTTTAAATTCATGTATTCGCAAACATATATGTATCCAAATGTTTGGAGAGGATTATAAGACTATATGTAAATCTTAACAAATATGATAATCGTTTAAAAATGTGAAAATTTTAAGAGGATTATGAGACTATAAGGATAAAAAGATCGATCCATATTTACTTTAAACACCCCACCGGCAATGCTCTCTCATTGTTCTTGACTTTTCCTTTGGAGTTTTCTTTTGCTGTTCAGTTACCGATTTAATTAAAACATCATAACTAAATATTGCATGTTACAAGACTATATTTATGAACACGTAATTTTACATCATGTGCAGTGAGTAATTTTGCTATGCTACTTTAAAAAGAAACATAAGTAGATTACAAGCTTTTATAATCCAAGTACTTGTTATGAAAAAAAGGTTTATGCATTGCATTTTTTTGTAAGGTAAATTTAACAAGTAAATAGTTCAAAAAAGGGGCAATTGCATATGCCCCCCTCTAAACTTGTAAAATTACATATTTCCTCAAACCATGCTTGAAGAGCATTGTACTTATGCATTGAAAACTTGTGTTCTGGGGAAATATGTAATTTCAAGACTGGAGAGGGGGGATATATCATATATGTAATTCTCCCTTAAAAAGGTTATAAATGTGACGTGTTTTATAATACTAAAATTGTAAAAGAACACATGTTTTCCCAATCCTGTGTATACCCACATATGTTTCTACTTTTTGATTTCTTTCTTGATATTAATGATGACATCTCTTGTAGGATAATGGACAAGCATTTGAAGTCTCTTGCACCAAATCATCTCGACACCAAGTTTATTAAAATAGACGCTGAGGTTAGTTTCTGTAACTCGCTTTTACTTTGTTATGCTCACACTTCACTCTTCAAAGTTATTTTTGGGTATGTTTAATTCAACTTGCAATATTCTCAAATGTCATACAGAATTCTCCGTTCTTCGTCACCAAACTAGGAATCAAGACACTGCCATGTGTCATATTATTCAGGTCAGATTCATGATCATGCTATGAGTTTTTAGTTTTGGTATTCTATAAGCCTAGCAACATAGGTGGGTGTCCGGTAATGGGCCAAAACAGGCGGTTTTAAATAAGGTGTGGGTCAAAACGGATTCTAATCAACATGTTGGGTTGAAACGGGCCAAGTTTTATGATTGTCGGGTTAGTTTTCATTTGTGGCTGAAACTTCATAGTTTTTTCTTTTCAGAAATGGAATTGCAGGAGATAGGCTTGTTGGGTTTCAAGATCTTGGAGGAAAAGACGATTTTAGCACTAGAAGGCTAGAAGCTCTGTTGATAAAGAAAGGTACTTGAAAATGAATATACTTTTCATCACTTTTGGTATCGTTTAAATTATCATCTTGGTTGTGTAGGTATAATTGATGAGAAGAGAAAGGAAGACGACGAAGAAGCTGAATACGATGAAAGTAGACGTACCTCAGTTAGATTTTCCTCCAATTATGATTCTGACTCTGAATGATGCAAGTTAACTTATGTATCGCGAATCAATGATAATATATATGGTTATAGCACGTTGGATTTTACTAGATATGTTTTGTTTTGTTTTCTATAATGCAAGTGTCGAGATTCCGTTTCTTGGATTTATGGATACAAAGGTTGTTTTGTAGTGTTTTTACTTAATTTTTAATTAGATTTTGAAGTAAAGTCATCTTAGTGAGATGATTATATGAATAATCATCTGTCATAAGTCGTCACAAGTTCATAACATTACGTAATGTTTCTTAATGAAAATATTATACAAATAAAAATAAAGTTCAATATATGACAGCAAAGTGGCTGTAGTTTAGTGGTAAGAATTCCACGTTGTGGCCGTGGAGACCTGGGCTCGAATCCCAGCAGCCACAATGTTCAGAGTTTTTTGCAATTGCAGTGTGGGTTACAAAATACGTATGTTCTGCCATGTTTTATCAAAACATCAATTACAGAATAACCATATTACACGTTGAGAAGTAGAACGCATGATTGTATATGTTCTTGTGATAAACGTGTTTGTCAATTAATTAATGTAGACGGAGTTATGTGAGATGAGGAACGTCATGTTGATTTTTATCTAAATCTTAAAAGCTGTTTGTGAAGATCATGTTTACAGGACCACTTCCACATTTACAGATGTGCTTAAAGCATAACAAGTTAAGAGTGAGGTCTCTTGATTGGAATAAAACTTCAACCGTGATAGTTGAAGAATGCTTTGATAGGATAACAATCAAAGCCAAGACAATTCAGCTTCCTATATTGGTATACATTGTTATTTTGTGATAACAATACACTTTTACGTTATTTTTAAAATATGATACATAAGCCAGTTATGTAACTACACAACCATCTATCTTTATCTTTTACACTATATCTTTACAGCACTACAAACAAGTGCTTATATGAGTTTTGCACTCCTTTACTTCAAATTAAGTTTGTGATAAACTCGGCCATCATTCAACATCTCTAATTGTAGTCATTGTCTGTCAATAAAAAGAAGGTAAAAAAAAGTTGCATGAACAAAATCCGTACACATGCTTATTATGTCAAAACTGATGTCTAAAACTGTTTTGCATAATCAAAACTGATCTGGAACATGACGCAACCGTCTATATAGTACTTCAGGTTGACTTGGGTTGGGACGACTTGACCTTGCCAGATCTTGGTGGGGTGACGGTGGGTGCTTTGCTGAACCAAGTGGTGTACAGGAACTGCTTGTTGGGACCGACATGGTTGCATATTTGCTTAAGCTTCTGCCTCTCCTTCATCCATCTCAATACTGTCTTCATCTGCGTTTTGCTTGTTAAATTTGGTACTCCAACTTCCTGCAATATGTTTGTAAACACAGTTATATCAGAAGTTCCTCAACAGCATGAAACGCGTTTCATAATGAACGTACAGAAAGTTTTTAAGTCACCTGAACGCGTTCCCATGTTTGAGCAACACTGAGAGGACCATGTTCCTTTAGGATTTCAAAAATGGCCCTTGTGATGGTTTGATTTTGCTCGGGTCGAAATCTAGGCTCTAATGCCTTCACTGCTGGTTTTGGTTTTGTACCAAGGTACTTTACGGCTGTGGTAAACATGATGCCTTTTCAGGATTAAATTCCACAATCCTATGCAAAAAACATTGAGTAATTAGAGTAAAAAACATAAACAATAAGCATCAGCTTAAAAGCATCAAGGCTAAAGAAAATCAACCATGTGAAATGGAAAAAGGTTGGATCTAAATTTTTAACTGGTCATGTAGCTAATGAAGTTCAAGTTTCAACTAGCACCTATGATTAATTTTTCTTCATTAAGATCAGAACTTTTCATCTTCCTACATAGCTATAAGCATTTAATCATCACAAGACAAGACTATAACTGTATATAACCACTTTGATTTTAATTTTCCTATCAACTTCCAAAATCAGAAACAGAATCGAGAACCTAAAAATTTAAAATCAGAAGCTTACAAAAAAATACATCTCACTTGAAGATACAAAGGTATGGAAGAATTTGAATGTATAACACAGATGGTAGTTTGCTAATTTCTTCTTCTTTCTTTTTTTATACAAAAAAGAGACATTTAGTATTCTAATTTCTAAGAAGGTCTATCTGGTCTTTTTCTGGTAACCAAGAGAACCCATTAACGGAATGGTCTATTCAGTCTTGTCTACTAACAAAGAGCTTCTTATTTGCTTCTAACTTTAGAAAATCAGCACAAGTAGATCAAAATGTGAGATTTCATAAAGTCTGCTGCATGCTAAACAAACAACTTAGTCCCTTATAGGCCCGCTCAAGTACGTTAACACACCCAAGAAAGCAAGACCAACAAAATACTAAGTTATAATATAAACCCCGATATAACAACTAGTGTCCAACGCAACAACCTTTTGACTAGTGCAAGCAAAACATATCACCGAATATAATCAATATGAAAAAGACACCCTAACAAAGGGTTAAAGATGAGCAATTGAGTTTTGTAAACCATGTTTACCATTTGCTTGTTAAACCTGCTAATTGCTTCTTGCTTAATCAAAAAACTTATTTAACTTACAACCAATCAAACAAGAAGCTCAAAAACTACCATTTATCAGCCCCAAACGCTCAAAATCGCTTAATTTTTTTTATGAAAGTGTAATAAATAGATAAGCAATCGATCCAAACAAAGAATACATGATTTCCACACATTATAAAGTTAGGCAGCTAAAGCAAAAATAACTTCAGTCAACCAATCGATGCCATCAAAGTTTTTCAAGAAACACCCAATTTGCTGCATCTATGAAATCAAAACCCTAATACGATAAACTGAAAACCCAAATTAACTAAAGGTAATCAATTCAAAAAGAAACATAGCACAAACCCTAATATCCGGTTGCATCTAAAATCGCATTATAACCCAAACCCATTTAAAAAAACAGATTCTTTAGAACAATTAGCGTCTAAGATTTTAGGGAAACACCGATTTGAATTGCACATACGACAGTTCTTGATTTTGCACAACTCAAGAGATGTAAGGGCAATACCCATTTCAGAAACACTATGCTGCATATGATTGAAGTTAATCACTTGAAAAAACCCTAGAAAAGGAAATATAAACCCTAGATTCAGCGTAGATGCAAACAAAGGTTTAAGAGAGATCAGTCGCACCTGAAGAAACCCTTGAGCACTTGTCCTTTTTTTTTCAAGAACACATGGTTCTTTAATACATTTAGGATTTAGGGAGTTTGATTCCTTCTAATCCGGTCAAAATTTATAGTTCATTGATTTGGTTTGATATTTTGACCGGTCGGCATTTAGATTTTTATTTTTTTACGTTTGTTCCGGTCCGACACTACTAACTCATGTATATTTTTTTTATCCGGTCAATATTGAAACAACCCCTTACTCGATCACCACCTTCGATCGAGTAAAAAATTTCAAACAGCTTTTTAAAGTTTTATTCAGGTGGGTTAAGTTTTATGACAGTAAATCAACTCTTCTAGAATGATGTGCGTGTTATATCATAACATCATCTATATTCACAGGTAAAAAGTGACTTCAAGTCACTAAATTTAACCGAATGACTAAGTTTAGATTTCTTCGTTGGCACTTGGCTGTTGAAATAAATTATATACCTTTGAGTTTTGTTTCTAAAGAGATATTATAGCACTAAATAATCAATTTTATTTTCTTTAGTTTTACACTTTTTCATGGTTTTGTAATATAATTCTTATACAGTTTTTATAATATGGTTTATTTTACTATTTTTTGAACGGCTGGTTGATTGTTAAAAGTTAATAAACACTTAGTTAGTAATAATTTACTACCGCTAAGATTTGAACCTTAAACTTTTAAAAGAGACAAAACCTCCTTGCCAAAGAATTTTACTATGATTATAATAATGGGTAATAACAATGATGCATCAAGTTATTTACAAGAATATTTATAAGAAGATAAGAATGTGCCCTTACATAATTTGTTTTAATATTGATCGTTTACGTTAGTGATCAAACTTAAAAGACTTAAACTTAATGTTTTTACCTAACCTTCTACATACCCTTGTGCTTTGATGTTGTAAATTGTTTCGAAATTCGAACCATCAAAGAGGGTGTTGTCCCTTTACCCCGTAACTTCGTACAAGACAACTTTTTGGCTTGTGTTTTCCGGACGCATCCTTGTAAATGGATAATGTCGTTGTAATCAACGGTGTTATAATTCATGTTAAAAACATCAATATGTTTCTTAAAAGTTATATATTATTAAGTTAAAGAGCATAAAACTCTTAATTTAAGGTATATCTAAAAAACAGAGATATATTATGAGTATTTTAGGTTTAATTAGTTTCTAAAAAGTTATTAAATACATAGTCATTTTTGTGGATGGAGATTGTTGTTATTTGTAAAATCAAATAATGTTCGCTTCAACGAAATAATACTCTTTAGCATCTTAAGCATTACTTTTTTAAACTTACATTTTATCTCTACATAAAGTTGAAATCTCCTTAGTTTTAAGTATACTTACCCTTTAAATTCTACGTTTTCTCATTTTTCAAAAGTTTTTTTTGCTCAAGTAGAATATGTCATGTGATCCACTTATACGCTTTTGAATATACTTACGTTTTGGTGGAAAATTTATACAAAAATGAGTTGTGTCATGTAATTGAAAGTTGAAATGCAACATACATGTCATTAAATTGCTTCAAGGTTTTGTAATTTTTTACAGTTTTTTTACTTTCCTCTTATAAACTTTTAAAATATAATGTTTAATAAAATCCTTGATTGATTTTCTGTTATGACATGACTATTTTTGCCAATGAACATAATTTTTTTGTATGGTCAATAACAAGTAGTCGAAGTTCAATCACACAAATTTCAACATAATAAACTGAGTTTCACCCATTATATTTATTTGACTTTGAAAGAAAGTCAATGTTGGTAACCATTAGTTTTTCTCATATCATATTTCATTATTTTGTTCTTCTGTACATATATAGCTTGCTGTAAATTATAATTATATCATCATGACAATCTCTAATCTTGAACACAGATTTGATAAAGATAATAATTACAATTTCTCCCCAAACTTTTTAAAAAAGAGTCGGTTCCACACCTAGTTAGGGGGGATTATGCAATTGCACCTATACGAGGGAGAATTACAAATTCGAATTATTAAATATGAAGGTTTTGAAAGTAAGTATGTCAAAGATGAAATTTTGATTCACATGTTTGTTGTATGTACAACAACAATTAGGCTTAATACAATGATAGACATGTTTTTACGTTGTTGTCTAAGTTCTAACTATAAGATCAACTTTATTTGTGTGTCTATAAAAAAACTAAAATAATCATAATATCATCATTTTAAAAATTAACTAGTGATATTCTTCTTTTTATCAAATTTCAATTAAGTTAAAGATAGGTTTCACATTAACTTGTCTCCATGTCACTATAACCAAATCTTGGCCGAGTATCATTGTCGGGTCAACCTGGATTTAGTGTTTCCGACTCATTCTAGAGCATAGAACCTAGCTACAATCAACGACGAACATATTAGAAGGTACTCCGGAGGTGGAGATCTAGAAACACCCTCCAACGCTCAAGTCAGTGATTTATTTAACGAAAGTTTATATTTACATTAATATACAACATATAAGTATAGATACATGAAGTATAACAAGTTAATAAAAAATACGAAGTTGGTTGGAATGACAAGACTTAACGACAAGAAACTCTTTAAATAAGAGTATGTCGTGTGGAAGTCACTAGACTTGACAACGAGCTAAAAATTTACTAGAAGTGACCATACTTAATTAGAATAAGCTTGTTTAAGTAAAATGCATTTTAAGAAAGAATGAAACAAGGAGAGCTTATATTCCAATTAAGAGAAAATGAGAAAGATAGCATATTGAAACTAGAATTGGTCCTTTGAAGTGTGAGAGGTGACCTTTATTTAAAAAGATAGCAACCACTTAATCCTAATAAACCTAATCGTTATGGGCTGGTTTGACCCAACATGTAATATTATCCATGTTGATCATAACGACAAGGTAATGCAAAGATGACCAACCATATTTACTTGCGTTTGATCAAGCATCATGACCTTAAAAAGCAACGATGGCTAGAAACGCTTGCCTAGGATCTAGTTAGGCAAGGTAACATGAGACGACTTGTTATAGATAACAAACCTACTTACGTCATCACTCCACGAGCCATCCTATCATTTCTTATCCTCTACGGATCATAACATATTTCTCTCTCATTTCTATTTCACAAAAGTTGTTTTCTTCTTCCATAAATGGTTTGTGGCCATGAATCTTGACCTCCCTCTTTCTTTCACAAATCCCTATTGTGGATGCAAATGGTGATAGTTTTGAGTTAGAAGATATTAAATTTATTAGCTTTGATTGTATATTGTTCATATTATCCCCTTAAATTTTGGTAAATAAGTAAAAAATTAATCAAATTTTATACACATATGTTATTTCTCGTTTTAGATACTTTTAATCAGGTAGCAAAATAACATCTGATTTAGTTATGCAATTGTAAATATCTTTCATTAATATGTAATTAACATCGCATTTTTTAAAGCAACACTTAGATTTCTTTAAAATAAAATCGTCACATGTAGAACTAAAAATAAAAAATTTCAATAAAAAGTAAATATTAAGTTTTTCTTTCACATGTTAATGCATTAGCTATCAAGTTCCAATTAAAGGAGACAAGTTGCCTCGTATCTAATCGACAAAATATTATCTAATACAAACACATGCAAATCCATATAATTCCCTAATGAAGGAAGCATAGTGAAACATGTTACTCTTCTCCATCCTCCCTTGAAAATACGTGCAAACATAATACAATATATACCACCTTATACCAATAAAAATATCAAAACTCTCATTTTTATACGTGTCATTTTCTTATAAAACAAGATCACAAATTTTGACATGAGAGAGATAGAGAGAGAGATTGTCAGACTAGCCAAGGAGACTGCCTGTTAACCAACTACACAAAGAGTCTTTAATCATCATCGATCTAAAAAGACCAAACCCTTTGAATAGAATAAACAGACAAGTCATCCTTGGCTACCAAACAAACTCTTTCTTGTTGCCATTTAATTTATTGTCGATAACTTAAGATGGCATGTTCCTATGGTTTGCCAAGACCATATTTATAGCACAAAAAGAATCGAACTTTATTCAAGCATTTCTTCAAGTCAAGTGGTATCGTTTAATCGTTGTCCCAAGGGCGCGCGTGTGTGGACCGCTAAGAGATTTCAACTCAAATATGTGAAGAACATGGAATTAGAGAATATATTCTAATCAAGAGAGATTTAGTAGGAATATCAGTTGAGCTTTTACAAGGTGATTGAAATCTAGACTTGTTATTGGCTTTTTCATAGTTGGCAAAGACAGCCTTAATAACCTTTGGGCTTTGCATAGGGCTGTAAACGAGCCAAGCCAAGTCGAGTCAGAATGGGTTCAAACTCGAGCTCGAAGCTTATCGAGCCAAGCCGAACCGGCACGAAAATTTTAACGAGCTTAAAACATCGGCTTGAATTTGGCTCGTGAAAAGCTCGAGCCGGCTCGATTTAAATATTTTTTTATTTTTCACATTAATTTATATGAAATCACAAAAAATATATATTAGGGTTTTTACATTTTGTTGGGTACTCCGTATTTATGGGAACAAATATTATTATTTTGAATATGAACAATTTACTATCAAGTTATATATTTTTAAACAAAATACTTAATGTTTTTAAAAAGAATCCATTTTTTAAGAAAACATTTTTAAATCCTAATATAAAAATAATAATCATAATAGTAGTAGTAGTAGTAGTAATAATAATAATAATTATACTATATAAATATATATATATACATATATTATATGCACCGAGCCACGAGTCGAGCTCGAACCGAGCTAACCCTGGCTCGAGTTCGGCTCGTTTAGAATTCGAGCTGAGCGGAGCCAGCTTGTCTAAATTCAAGCTTTATTCGAGCCGAGCTTTTTTCAAACGAACTTCGAGCTACGAACTTTTTGTACAACCCTAGCTTTGCATGTGCCCTAATAGACTAATTCTGCTTGCAGCATTGGATACAATACAATTTTTCTAACATTTAGTTTTTCTAACAACATTTAGTTTTTCTAACAACATTTAGTTTTTCTAACAACATTTTCTTACTTTAAATACGTACAGTCTAAACATACATTGTAAGAATCTGAACACAAACCACATTTGGGAGGGGCAATCAATAATGCCACTATGTCATAGGGTCATGAACAAATGCAATCTGCACGCTTGAATCTGGTTACGTGTGACTTAGGGAGTGTTTGGCATTGAGTTTCGATAACGGTTATATGATATGAATTGATAAGAATTAAATCCAAAATCATATTAGATATGCTTTTGTTGCTTAAAGTTGTGATTATTAGTTCATGAATACTGATTATATTAGGATTTATATGTGAAGTGACTAAAATAACATCAACTGTTTTATTGCAACTACCCCTTACTCGGATTATACAAAATGATTCTTTAAACCCAAATAAGTATATAATCCGAAATAAATTCATCATCTCGAAAACCGTAAAGTGTTATCTATGCCAACAATTATTTATTAAGCCAGGAGTTTTATTAGTAATGGGTTTTATTTTGAGGGGGTTGAGGGTGTTTGTTCCGGTTGGGATACGAATAGGTGGGCCCAATGAAGATAATACCTATAATTCGAAATAGGATCGCACATTTGCTGTTATAAAAAGTTACTTTCAAACTAATGATCCTTAACTTAAGTGGTTAAAGTGAGGTGTTTCAAGATCTCATAAAAATAAGTAGCGGTCTTGTGTTCAATTTTCACATATGATAAAAATAAAGAGGTTTTCATGTGGCTAGGGGTGTTTCTCACTTAACGTGAGCTTCATCCTAATTAAGGATGATCACGACTTTCGTACTTGAATAATGAAGATGATCATGTGTCAAGTAGCCCATTAGTGATTCAATTAATCTTTAAAAATAATTTACTTTCAAAGCGCATGGTTGCACACCGGCCAAGTAACAACTAGGGTGATAATTCTTAAAACAATATAATTACATATATAGGTGGTCTTTTGATTCACCAATTTAACCCATTAAAAAAATATTTTTTTCAGATTCGTTAACCAGCCTACAACACCCTTGTCCATAACAACACAGGAGGCAACCAATTCACGGTTATAAACCAAGCCAAGGGATGGGATTGGAACAGTGGTGGATCCAATAAAAAAATTTGTCGGAGGTAGAAGTGCCCTAATAACCTTAGGGTTCGAACTACTATCTCTATCCCACAATTGCATAACACTTAGACCCTGCATTCCCTAATTATCACCGCGGGCTGGCTATCTCAAGATGTTTATTTTAGCGTTAAAGAAGATTCCCGGTCACCTACTAGTAATATCCCACAACTATTTTCAACCTACTTTATTTCATCACGGCTAATAAGCTCAATAAACGGTAGTTAAGCATATACCAGCTTTAACTGGATGATACTTCATTAAGTAGACAAGAATATAAGATTAACACAAGATGATTGACTAATTTAATTGATACTTATTGAGTTGGGCCCGGCCCATAGTGGCTAGGACTATGCCATATGGACACACAAAAGGGTGAGTATCGATCCAATCGTTAATCAATCCATTGACCTTTTTAAACTTTACAAAAAGCTAAAATGGCATAAAATCGACATAAGATTTTGTCAAACCTCCAGCTTTTTCATAGATACACTGGAAGGAAAGTTCAATAATTGTATTCCGCTCTAGGAGAGGTCTCATGCGCTAATTGTATAACAGCTGTAGTCATTTGAAGGTCATTTGTCTGATGTAAGTTATAATTCAATACTTTTGTTAGCAAGATATAAGCGAGTCTTGTAAATTTATAGTTCAGGTTCTTTTGGATGAAACCGGATATTGGAAACAATAATCAAGTTGTGGATGTTGTAATAAATGGGTGAAATGTATCGTAAAAATGTTGACCGTATAAAATACAAAATTTTTGTTTCATCTACTCTGATGATAATTGGTACAGATCAACCAGGTCATCTTGTTTAATTAAATGGGTTAACAGCTCAACTCCAACACGACCCGTTAGGTAAAACAGATGAACACAAGCACGATCTATTTAAGGTTAAAAATGACAACCCAGAACCTTGAATATTCTTGTATCATAAAGCAACATTTATAAGAGCATTCACAGTAGAGACTTTAAAAAATATATAAGCACGTTTGGTATATTATATGGAATGGTTTTAAGTGTTTGTGAGCGAAAGAGAAAGAAAATGTTATTGTGGTTTGATATATTTGAAGAATTACTGTTCAATTTTTATAAAATTTTTAATATTTTTAAAGTAAATGTGAGTGGAGGAGAGAAAAATAATAATAATAAATATATAGAAAGTATTAGTTTGTAAATAAGAGAGAAGATATAGTAATTTTTAATATAATTATATAAATAAAAATTAAAAAACTAACTTGAATGTTCTATTGAAATTGAACCTCACTGACAACTTACAGCATTACACATACCATAAAGCCAATCCATGTAATAATGTAATATACAACACAAGATCACAACAGTTACATAGATGTGGTTTGTTGTTCAATAATAAAGGCTTAGATGTAGGTATGTTAACGAGAAACCGACACTGCACCCAAACAATTGCGCCCTGATTTAAACCGTCACGACCTTTTCACCACACTGATTAAACTATATTTGACCAAAAGGTAGAGTTTGCAGGTCGCTTGAAGTCGGTTCATTTGTAGACGAGCAGAGCCCAAGCAAGGGCAGCTCACTTCGTTAGCTGACATGTCGACTCGCTCATTTGATTCAATTACATTAAAGTCTAAATTCTAATTTATATAAATTATAAAGTATTATTTAAGCTTAAATTTTACTAGTGAGTACAATATATAAATAGATCATATGTTAATACCTCAATACTTTTTTCTCGTCTACTCTTTAATAATCATATAAATTTTCTTCAATCGTTTTTATATTTTTTTGTTAATTTTTTTTGTCTTTCTGCTATTAAATGATTTTTATAAATATTTCTATAAGTATTTTAAGTTTTAAAAAAATATATGTTAAAAACTATACAATATTTCATAAATATGTAATATAAAATCTCTATTACTAAGAGTATAGACTTAAATTATAGGAACCCGTATATTACACGGAGTTTCTAACCAAGTCTTCTAATGGAAAAACAAAGTATAAAAATATAAAAGATGATCACCCTCCGGAAAATAGCATTCTTGTAGCATTGTTTCAATAAATGAAGATAAAAATATAAACAATATTATTTTTCACTTTCATATATTTACCAAAGTACTTAAGAACGACCAAATTAATTTCTTTTAATGTAACAAGTTTGCTCACCGCTAGCTCAAGCCTATGATCCGAGCTCATGAAAAATATAGCCAACTTCGCTCGACTCGGTTTGTAAATGAATCTAGCCCAAACCAATCCTAACTCAATTCGACTCGTTTACAGTCCTACTCGTACTTGTTACACAGATCTATGGGACATTGGTATAAATGTGGTTACGAATATCCGCTAAAGGTTTCCATCTATAGAAAGGGGACCATCCCTTATGGTTTGAGTTGGACTGGCCCTATGATTATACCAAACATATGGGTTGTGATAAAAGTATCAAAAAATCACGAGTAAATTCATCAACAAATTAACAATAATACCATATGGAGTACCTTCAAATCATGGGCACTTTTGTACTTGCTCTTAATTTAATTTAGCTCGAACTAGTTACTTGAAGTAGTTCACTAGTTTGTTTAATTAGTTTTCCATCGCTTGATTTTTAAATGATCGGAGTTGTATAGAAAAACTTACCTATTAAAATCTTACATTTATCAAAAGATTATGCTAGAATTTAGGGAGGATGAGAATGTGAGATGATGATTAAAAAAAGTTTCTATTACTAGATGATAGAGATGTTGGTTCTGGTGTCCAAAATAATATTTCTTAAGCTCGAGGTACAATTTATTGATAACGTACAACAATGGAACGTAAATAGGCAAAAGGAAGAAAAACAAGAAGTAATGATGGTAGTAGCATAGAATACCTCACACAAAGTAACTAATATCTACACCAAAGCAAAAGCAAAAGTAGCCAATATTTCGATGTTTGTATTAAGGTGATTGATGGGGTACCACCCCAAATATCGATCCTAGTCACGGCCCAGAGCACACCCCAAGTCGCGGCTCGAAGGAGTACCACCCAAGAATCAGCTAACTTACAATTCAACAACAAACGTTAAGCCCCAGCCACGGCCTAAGAACACACCCCAAGCCGCGGCTCCAGGTGACATCAAAGGTGGGCTCCACAATGCCTCGTAACTGATCAGGTCAGGGAAGTCAGGTCCGACACTTAGAAATTCAAGGAGCAGGTAGAAGGAGTATAAAACTTAACAGGCAAGGTTGGTTCTCATTGGTTGTCGAGGAATATGATCAGGTCACAAAACAACAAGGAACAAGAGGCCAAATTCTGTAGAAGAACAAGGACACCACTGGCAAAAGGGTATATGTCACAACAGAAAGGGAGGTCAACTATAAAAGACAAGATTCATTTAAATCATACAAAAACCCTTTGCACCAAATGGGCATAAAACCCTCTAATCGAGTAAGCTAAGTTCAGATGGTTGACCAAGGACTACTTAGAATAGAATCACTATATGAAAAGTTTAATATCATAACCACTCTAAATACCATTCCTCATACCATGCAAAGGACATACAATCATTCCTAAATACCTATATGAGAAGTTTAATATCATAACCACTCTCAGAGAATACCATTCACCTAATCTCTTTAGTTTAAAACATCTTATGTCCATCATTTCCATTCTCACCCTCATACATTTATGCTTGTATTTTATACATCTTATATACATACTGACTTGAGCGTCGGAGTGCCCTCGGAGCTCAAGCTCCAGGGCCCTCTAACGAGTTCTTTTTTGTTGCAGCTCATATGTCTAAGAAGAAGAGAAATGATGATTATCACCTACGGACGAACTTGGACTGGATGAGTCACTCTCTTGCACTGCTCTTTCTTTAACTCACCTCTAGGTGAGGAATTTGGAGCAACAGTGATTTAGTTGGAGAACAAGGATGTAAGAATTACATTCCCGGTTAAACCTCTGGTTTCTGGGGTGTTTGGTGGCGGGATGAAAAGCTGAAAGGTCATCCGTTGGCTACGAGTAGGGATTGGGTATTTGTAGTTTCATACCATATTGCAAAACTGTAATGCACACCCGATGTCATCGTTGTGTGGTACCCGATTGGTTTATGAGTTACTCAAACGTACTAACGATATTTTTGTAATCTTAACTATAAATTGATTAGCGAGTTGACTCAACTTCCCTCGTTTATAAACAAGCCGGGCCGGAGCCCACCATTTGAGCTCATTAAGATATCAAGCATTCACAACTCGGCTTGGTTTGTAAACGAGTCTAGCCTATAATCCACTATGACTTGACTCGGCTCATTTACAACACGCATATGTTACACAAATCCTTGGGATATCTATGTACTTATTATTATTAGAAGAAGTAAACAAGTAGAATGGCACTTGTGAAAGCATAAAGGTATAAGTTTTTAAAACAAGTTTATTATTTATTTGTTAATTAATAATGTAGTATTATAATTTTAAGCTATTTTGTTTAGCTTTTAAAAAATAACAATTTATAAAGTTTCGACTATTTGTTTAAGACGTGCGTAATTTTGTATAAACTTTAATATTAATTCTATTCTAAATCGAGCTAGATCAAAATTTGAAATAAATTTTATTCATGATTCACAAATACTATTTTTTTCAAAACCGATTCTTATTTTTAACTTGATTCGAAATAAATTATATTCAAAACCGATTCGTTTCGATGTTTACTAAAATTCCGCATCTTAATTCACTGATTGCTATAAATGTGGTTACAAACATCTGGCAAAAGTTTCTTTGTATAGAAGGGGTTACCATCCTAATGGGTTGAGTTCTACCGGGCCTAATATTATTCCGAATATATGGGTTGTCGTCAAGTACTTATAATCACGGGTAAATTCATGAACAATATAAATTTTCTTAAGATCATGGCACTTTTGTAATTGCAACCAGTTTTCACGTATTAATGGTGATATTAAATCACAACCTTGTGTTATTACGAGAACTTATGAAAATTTGTTAAAATCAATAAAAATTATTGTTTTTTTTGTTAGAATAATATTATTACACATATAGAAGATTATGGTTTTTTATGAATATGTAAAAAGTTGTAAATGTAAAAAGTTAACACTAGTCTAACCGTGTAAGTTTTGTAAAATAAACATATATATGCAAGTCCAAGTTAAAATTACATCAGTGTTAACTTTTTAAACTTGTCAGTTTACACATATAAATAAAAAAAATCATAATGTTTTATATGTATGATAATGTTATCCCCACAAATTAGCTCCCTAGTTGACATGACCAAATTTCCATCCTTTGATTTTTTCTTGTATATTGATACTTTTAATGATGGCATTATATTATGTAACCAATAAAATAGTAACCTTCAAATTAATGAATTTGGAAGAGGGTTCAAGTTTGTATCAACAAACTTACCTCGTAAATTCGCACACATAGCAATAGAATATACAGAGAGAGATGAAAACAAACATTACTTTTATTCAAAAGGTTCATGAGTCACTCAAATGTATTAATGATCAGTTAATAATCTTAAGTGGTTAAAATTTACTCGAATTATAACTAAAAATTGACTTGAAACATCAAAACATTCGAGAATAATTTTTCATATTTTTAATAAATGCAAGTTTTTTTGTAACTTCAACAAATCCAACATATTGACTGTCATATTTTCTTATTTTATATTGAGATGAGAATCCAATTTAGAATGAGAGTAGAGTAGGTGCTTCTACTCCTGTAGCATCCTTCACCAAATCACCATTCACAAGTTACTCTATAAATACACAAAACCCCTCCCCCTTCTCCATAACAAACATCTAATGGCTCACTTGAACAGCAATGCAGCCCTTGTACCACTGGCTTTATCTCTTGTACTTTGCTTTTCTTCAGCCACTGCGGCTAGCGTTCTCTACCCGCAGTTCTACGACTTCTCTTGCCCGCAAGCCAGTGACATTGTTAAATCCGTTGTTTCAGAGGCGGTAGCAAAAGATCCCCGAATGGCGGCTTCTTTGCTCCGCCTCCATTTCCATGATTGTTTTGTCAAGGTTTATACATTAACTAACAGAATATATTATCATCTAGATGCAAGTGTTACTTATGTTTGCCACTAACAATGCAGGGTTGTGATGGGTCCATACTTCTAGACAGCAGTGGAACCATAACCAGTGAGAAGAGATCAGTCCCTAACCATGATTCAGCTCGTGGGTTTGAAGTCATTGACGAGATCAAATCCGCGGTCGAGAAAGCGTGTCCTCAAACCGTCTCTTGTGCTGATATCTTGGCTTTGGCAGCTAGAGACTCGACTGTTTTGGTAACATAACTTGGAGACTGTTTAACCACTCTTTTACACAAAAATTAGTAACGGGTCAAATAACGCATGTTGGGTCAACCTAACCTGAGCTCATTTGATGTGAATCCATCTCGAGTGGCTTATTTTTCTATGTTTGGTTTATGCAGACTGGTGGACCGAGTTGGGATGTCCCTTTAGGAAGAAGGGACTCATTAGGCGCGAGTTTGAGTGGGTCGAACCAGAATATACCAGCCCCAAACAACACCTTCCAGACCATCCTCACCAAATTCAAGCTAAAGGGTCTCGACATTGTTGATTTTGTAGCTCTTTCGGGTAATTTTCAAACTCGATCAATAAACACCAAAATGGTTTTCAAGATAAATAGCTTACTTGTTGTGTTGCAGGAAGCCACACCATTGGAAATGCAAGGTGCACCAGCTTCAGGCAAAGGCTGTACAATGACACAGGCAACGGGCAACCCGACTTTAAATTAGAAAAATCATATGCTGCCCAATTGCGTGCCAAGTGCCCGCAAACAGGTGGTGATCAAAACCTGTTTCCAATGGACCCTGGTTCACCAACAAAGTTTGATAACGGGTACTACAAGAACTTGATGGCTTTAAGGGGCCTGTTAAGCTCGGATGAAATTCTCTATACACAAAACCAAGAAACATACGATTTGGTAAAACATTACGCCGAGAACCAGATGATTTTTTCAAGCAGTTCGCGAAGTCTATGATTAAGATGGGGAATATAACTCCATTGACTGGTAAGCATGGAGAGATCAGAAGGATTTGCAGGAGGATCAACAATTGAAAAACTAAATCTTTGTAATTTGTATGTGTTTGTAAAGTTATCTATTTCATGAAGGTAAAGATTGAATTGTAATCACAGTATATTGTATGAAGTTAAAGATTGCATGAAAGAGTGGAATGTATCAAATTGCTTCAGAAACATAAGTAGATTTAAATTAATATCACAATCACGCCTTACTTTTTGAGCAAACAAACAAGAAAATTTGCTCTTCATTTACACGAATATGACACGAAGCAGCACCTCATTCGTTCTTCATTTCATCAGACCTTATCGTCATGGAACCACCATCTAGTCTCCTTAGGAGATCTACCATTTCTGCAGTTCTTGACATAGCGATCATTATCTTCTGGGCGTTCCTGCAATAGTAGTCAAACAGGGTTATAGAACACAGACCAGAAAGAAAAAAGTTTCTTTTTGACAATCTTTAAAGATAAAAATATAACTTTTCACTTGTTTTTACAAAGAACCGAAGGAATTTATTTGAGTATCAAATATTTCAATATGTTGTCAGAAAAGGGTATTTAAGACATTTGACTAATAGTCATTAAGCTCTTTGAGCAGCAGTTATATTGAAACTTTCACAGGACACATGTAGTAGTAGTATCTAAACATCACAAGGATGTTTAGAATATATTCATGAAAACTGATTAGTTATTAAGGGAGTTTGACTGAAGAAATTGGATTCATTAAAGCCCAAGATAGAATAAAACCTTCACTGTAGAACTTGATAGCATGGACAGAATGCTGATGCAGATGGAACCAACAGTCATGGCTGGTGACCATGAGTCGTATAAAATATCTACAAAGAAACAAGCCTAATTAATCTTCAAGATTCAATTCAAACATACGACCTCAAAAGACGAGCTTATAAAATCCATAGTATGATACACGATTATGGTGCGAATAGGAGAACAATAAAGAATATGCAAAGCTGCAATAATCCATACAAAAGACACATCAAGGCATTACGATTTTAGTACCTAAACAAATATGACCATTGCTATAGATATGAGGGTGAAGCGGAGCAGGATGCAAAAATATCACCTGTATCATTCCATCAAACAAGTTATAAACAAGACGCCAAAACGCACAACCACAATCATCAATTCAACATTCAAACGCTAACTCAAATCAATATCCATTCACCTGAGGTGCTTCCATAGGATAATTCTCAGGAAAATCAACCTGAAGTTGGTATTTCTCATTAGCGTAAATAGTCCCCTGAGCTCCATTCACTTCAATCACCCACCTTTGCAAACAGAAAACACAAAAAACACCATGATTCACAAACAAATTCACAAAAATTTCATCAACTCCACATCACAACACATACTCAAACATCAAATCTCAAAAAGCCCTAGATTCAAAGGGTGATTTCTGAGGCAACGACTGAAGATTCCCTTAGATCAGATAATATCGGAATAAACACAATGAAATTACCCTAGAAGACAAAAACATTCAACGATTCAAACAAAAACCGAAAGATCAACAAACCGTTGAAGATTATCGGTGACTTTATGCGTGAATCCCGACGGAGGATTGATCTGCCACTCCGTGAGCTCCTTCTGAAGTCTATTGGTAGCAATTTTGCTTAAAACCTAAATTAACGGCATCAGAGTGATCATAAATGCAATCAATCAACACATAGAAACAAAATCAACCGAAATCGAAGTGTTCGATGGAATTAACGGATGCGTGTGCACAAAAGTAATTGTGTATAGATAGATAGATATAGAGATGTGTATGTATAGATAGAGGGGAAAGAGGGGACCTTGCGAGATGAGACGGAGGAGGCGGTCATCGCGGCGGAGGAACGGTGGGGTCGGTTTGTAGGTGGAGACCGGAGAGATCGAAGATTGAGGGTAAGAGGAGTTGCTACATGCTTTTTCTTTTCTTTCTTTTATATATTACCGGGTTAATATTATTATATTATTATTAACATGTTGTAACCGTGTAATAAACGAGTTGAATAAATAATTATTAAATGATTAATAATGAAAATTTATTAAATCTCAAGTCAAGCCAATGAGTTCTGAATCAAATGGTTTAGAATGAGTTTTGAATCAAATGAGTTCTGAATCAAATGATTTAGAATGAGACATTCAATGACTTTCTAAAGTGAGATCATGGGTTGAAGTCTCACTAGGTATAATATGTTTTAAGTGGGCCAAAGGTTTTACCACAGTGAGCCTTTGGATGGTGGGTTCCCTTAGAATGGTGCGTGAGCCGGGTCACCAGCGATGTCTGTGTTCACGGGCGTGGGTGGCCTTTCGCCAATGAGTTTACCCGGATGAGGTTTAATAATTATTCGTTGTCCATTCAAAAAAAATCTCAAGTCAAGCTGAGTGTTATCAATGATATTTTGATATAGGATGCGATTGCAACTACATATTAGTTGTAAATAATAAAATAATTCTTTAGTTTTTAAAGAAGGTTCAAACATTTGTCTCAAAACAAACCAATTTTAAAAAAAATATTGTTTCAAAAAAACCGCATTATAACTTTAAATTTTAATTATTTTGGTTTATAAGGATTTTATTACCTAAAAACACTAAATTTAAACATCTCACTTTTATGTTTTAGGACAATTTCTTATCTTAAACAATATTTTCTTACAAATTACATTTATAAAAAGAACTTTTCTTAAATTATTAAAAAATATATTTAAACTAAGAAAGAATTGAATAATATCATTTATAATTATTTAATTATTTTAGTTATTTAATAAACGAGAATGCAGAAAAATTAGAATTAAGAGCTCTAGAATTAACAAAGTGTCAAACTAAAACTTTCTTTTATTGTAATATATTATTATTATTATTATATTATTATTATTATTATTATTATTATTATATTATTATTATTATTATTATCATATATGTATAATTTTATATATCAAAATATAGATGTGGATTATTGTTGTTTAAATAAATACAAATTGAATTTTATTTTATATATGCAATGAATTTCAAATACCCGTTGACTGATAATAATTTATGTTGTTGATTTGGTTGGTAATATTCCTGTCTTTTATTTTTATATTACCAGTGACAATCTCGATAGCATAATTATCATATATTCATATTCGATTTAAATTTATTTTCCATTTAATTTCCCCTGTGTATCTTTCCATTTTGTTCATAGTCATTATTATGAATGAAATCAAGTACAAATTAAAAGTGAATATGTGACTATAATTGTTGCGATAATAAAAATAAAAGTTAGGAGATTTACTTGCCAAATGAATACTAGTGATTATAATCTGCCAAGATGTAACTGTTTGAATTATTAAAAAATATTTTTTCTTAAAATAATATGTGTGTCACCAAGGGTAACATTTTATTGGTAAGAAGGAAAAATTTTATAAAGTAATAGCGGGTAATTTATGATGTTGCTTATAACTAGTGTAGTTTTATCGTTAATAATAATAATAATAATAATAATAATAATAATAATAATAATATAATAATAATAATAATAATAATAATAATAGTAATAGTAATAGTAATAATAATAATAGTAGTAATAATAATAGTAATAATAATAATAGTAACAGTAATAATAATAATAATAGTAATAATAATAATATTAATAATAATAGTAATAATAATAATAAATAATAATTTTAAAGTATATTATAAAATCAGAGAGTTTTCATTCTTCGTTTTATGAATTTGATATTGCTATATATTAAAGACGATGTTTTCAGAAGGTCTAATACATTCTAACCTAATATAATGATATGCCTAATTTGACTGTAATATTGTGCAAGCATAATTAAAATGTGTGTTGCTTTTTATAGTAATGGGATTCAACTATGAAATATCCTATGTCTTATAATAGTTAATAACTAGTTTTTTATTGACATCGTACATTGTGATAAAACTTAGACTAACTCAACTTGTTTCCAGACTAAATTCACGTTGAATCGTAAAGCAACTCGAAATTATACCGCTGAACCATAACTTAACTCGAAATTATACCGATCTTTTGTAGTAATGAGATTCAATATGCAAATACCCATGTCTTGGTATAATTGTGCTTCTATCCTATTCAACTAGTGTTTTACTGGGCGCAAGTTGCGACAACGTCATACGTCGTGTGTGATAAAGTATAGACTGAGCCGGGTTGATTCCGGACTAAATTCACGTCGAAGCATAGATTAATTCCAATTTATACCGTTGAATAAAAAAATATCAAAAATGTGTGTAATAGGTATGTGTGATCAATGACTTGAAATGTTGCATATGTGAAAGCAATAACATTCAGCACCACCAAACATCCACATACTCAAATACCTCAAAGACAAAATCAACTAGCTGATATAAAGCTAATTTGAACTGCAATTGGAATATTGGATTATACACATTACAATACCCCATACTCCTTGTATAGATAGAATGAATCACCACTCCATCCTTGAGTTCTATCAGAAGCCATAGTAGTCAAACCCTAATGTTATTCTCTCTATCATAATTTCGCTTCCTGAGCTCCTAACAACCGATGTCACCGACGCACTCAACCTCTTACTCCCTTCGTCACCGTCATGGATGCCGTTATTGACACCGCCGAATTTTTTCTTAACGCTGGTCACCGCCTCCTCCTTCGTTGGCCGATACACGTCATGGCAAGAGATTGTATATATATATTATATATATATATATATATATATATATATATATATATATATAATATATATATATATATATATATATATATATATATATTCCTACTCTAATAAAAAGGTAAATGGGTGTGCCACTTGTCATCATCACATTCATTTTCATCAAATTTTTCCCGCTTCTCTCTCCTATTAAATAACCATATTAATTACTAATAATGTTATCTATTTATTTTATATTATAATTAGCTTTTTAATAAAAAATAAGAAAGAGAATTTTTTTATTAATGCTAATTCTATAGAGATAGTTTTTTATAAAATGATATTTTTCAAAAAAAAATAAATAAAGTTGTTTTTATGTAATATTTCAAAATGGTTTTTCAAAGTAATTTTTATTAAACAAAAATAATTAGAATAAGAAGTTATATAGTAAGAAAATTTTTAAAAATAATTTTTTTTTAAAAAGTTATTTTAAAACAAAATATTTAATTTATCTTTAAAAAATAAAAAATAGAATAAAATTTTCATATTATTGTTTTATTACTTATAGTTGTTACTCATACATAATTTTAATCATATCATGTCTTAGTCTATTACTTTATAATTAATAATTTTTATTTTATTTAATATTTTATTTATTAAACCCGTGTAATACACGGGGTTACTAAAACTAGTATATATATATATATAACTTATAATAAAAAAAAGGTTTTTAGAGCCACGTGATATCATTCTAGCATATAATATGACACGTGTCTTCATTCTAGCATATCAAAAAAATTATTTTCTGCCTCTCTCTCATAATAAATGCGAAAATCATAACAACAATCTATTTGATTTTCCTCTATTACTAAATATGTTTAACAAATATATCTATATTTATGTTTCTTGCATTTCTCATATTAAATGATAATTATTTTAAGCAACTAAATTAACTATCAAAAATCTTAAATATAAATTATTTTTATTTTAACAATTATTAATACATACAAATTATATGATTTCAACTATATTTTATCTTTAAAGATAGCGTAATAATTTTTAATTTCTTTATTTGTTATAATTTTCAAATATTAATTATATTTTTATTTCATCAAAAACTTATAACATCTAGACAAATAAGATATTTATGAAACTAATGATTTTGACATGTTTTACTTTTTCCACCCATGTAATACATGAGCTCTAACCTACTATATATATATATATATATATTACTATGTTAGTATCCCGTGTATTACACGGGTTGAATTAATAAAATAATAAATAATTAGTAATAAAAATTTATGAATTATAAAACCATGTTTGAAGATAAAATATGATTATAATTGCATATGAATAACTATTTCAAGTAAATAAACAATAGATAGGTAAAAGACAGATAGATATATAGATAAATAGATAGTCTAGAAACTCATTTATTCAACAGATTATAGTTAGTAATAAACACGAAAAGTTACAGTACGGTATTTTAATATAAGATATGTATAATAAAATTATATATACGTACTTGTTCTAGAGATAAAACAATAAACTCTTTTTAAATCTCTTATCTAAATAGTCTCATTTTTTAATATTTGTTTTAAGATTTTCTTATAAAAAATATTGTTTATAAAAATCTTATTTATTAAAAACTCAAGTTTCTAATTATATTGGTTGTTTTAATAAAACTACTTGTAGGGATTAATGAAGAGGTTGATGCTACCAAAACACTTAGTAGACTTCAGATGTCAACAGTCTTCATTAGGATGATCACCAATCCTTTCTTCATAAGGTGATCAGGATCCTTTAGACTGTCAAAGTGTTTACAAGTTAATGCTGTCAAAGAATGATTGGTAACAGTCCTCATTAGTAGACTTCAGATGTCAACAATCCTCATTAGTAGACTTCAAATGTCAACAGTCCTCATTAGGTTGATGCTATCAAAGAATGTGCCATGTAAACTTTAAGAACATGAACAAGTTAATTAAGCATGATTTGGTAACTGGAATACCAAAGAAAGAGTTTACAAGTGATGACCATTGTGTTGCATGTCTGAAAGGGAAGCAACATAGGGTATCTCACAAGCATAAGGAAATGAACTCCATCACTACACCCCTACACTTGTTACATATGGATCTCTTTGGCCCCACCAGTGTAATGAGTTTAGGAAGGACCTCTTACTGTTTAGTGATCACAGATGACTTTACAAGATTCACATGGGTTTTCTTCCTTAGAACTAAGGATAAGACTACTGAGATTTTGAAGAATTTCATCTTAATATTGAGAATCAATCTGATCACAAGGTCAAGATCATAAGATGTGATCAAGAAACTGAATTTAAGAACCAAATCCTTGATACATTCTGTGATGAAAAGGGTATTACAAGATAAATTAGTGCTCCCAGGACTCCTCAGCAGAATGGTGTTGCTGAGAGGAGAAACAGGACATTGATTGAAGCTGCAAGAACCATGTTGTCTGACTCTAAGCTGCCCATCACCTTCTGGGCAGAGGCAGTCAACACTGCCTGCTATGTGGAGAATAGAGTTTTAGTAGTTAAGACTCATGGCAAGACTGCTTATGAACTTTGGTACAAGAGGAAACCTTTCATTGGTTTTCTCAGGTCATTTGGTTGTCCTTGCACCATCTTGAATACCAAAGATCAAATTGCCAAGTTTGCTGAGAAATCAGATGATGGACACTTTATTGGATACTCTTCTCAAGCTAAGGCTTACAGAGTATACAATCTCAGAACTAGAATTATTAAGGAGTCAGCCAACATGACTTTCAATGAACACACACCTTGTGTTGCTGGTTCTGGTCCGGATTGGTTATTTGATCTTGATTTAGTTACCAACTGTTTTAACAAGTCTTGTGAGAATATTTCAGGATCTGCAGAAAATTTAAATACAGGTGATCCTGATCCAAGATTTGAGCTAAGAAGACCTTCAAGTCATACATCTTCGGCTCCAGTTGGAACTACTTCTGCTAATGAGGTTTCTATCATCACTACAATGACAAACTCAGCTGATACATCTTGGGTGCCTTCAAATTCCAGCTCAGAGGCTCCACAACCAGATAAGAACACCTCAATTGTGGAAGACAACAATGGTGGTGGTGACAGTGACCAAGAATTTCTTGATGCCACTAACCACACCATAGATGAGAACATCAATGATGTCACACACTGCTTGGATCAAGTCTCTCTTGAAAAGTGTGCTGATGTGTTGGGAGAAACATCTATGCCAGATCTAAATTTCTCTAATTTAGGTCTCTCTCAGCAACTTGTTGTGATCCCTCAGCTTAGGATCCATAAGTCTCACCCCACCACAAACATCATTAAAGATGTTGTCACAGGGGTAAGAACAAGAGGACAAACCCATGAAGCAAATGTTTGTCTTCACTCTTGTTTCTTATCCCAGATAGAGCCAAAGAAGGTTGATGAAGCTCTAAATGATGGAAGTTGGGTTAAAGCTATGCAACAAGAGCTGCTTCAATTCGAAAGGCAGAAAGTTTGGAACCTTTGTCCTCTTCCTTCTGGGAAGACTACCATTGGAACCAAATGGGTGTTTAGGAATAAGAAAGATGATAAAGGCATCATCATCAAGAACAAAGCTAGACTGGTTGTTCAAGGATACACACAAGAAGAAGAGATTGACTACACTGATGTCTTTGCTCTAGTGGCAAGACTAGAAGCTGTTAGGATATTCCTGGCATTTGTTGCATCCAAGAACTTCAAGGTCTTGCAGCTTGATGTGAAGTGTGCCTTTTTATATGGAGTGATAGATGAAGAGATATATGTTAAACAACCACCTGGTTTTGTAGACCCTGATCATCCTGATTATATCTGCAAGCTTGACAAAGCTTTCTATGGGTTGCATCAGGCACCCATGAAATGGTATGAGACACTATCTGAGTATCTTTGTAAACATGGATACATGAGAGGTACTATAGATGGAACTCTCCTCATCAAAGGACAGTGAAATGACATACTGATAGTTCAAGTGTATGTGGATGACATCATCTTTGGTTCAACTAATCTAAAGCTCTGCAAAGACTTTGAGAAGCTGATGAAAGACAGATTTGAAATTAGTGCCATGGGGGAACTCAATTTCTTTCTGGGAATTCAAGTGAAGCAAGTTGAAGATGGCATCTTCATAAGTCAGTCAAAGTATGTTCAGGACATACTTAAAAGGTTCAACATGACTGACTGTAAGATTGCTAAGACACCCATAGCCAGAAACCATTCCCTTGGACCTGATCTTGAGGGGGAGTGTGTAGATGAGCACTTATATAGGGCTATGATTGGGTCTCTTATGTATCTTAATGCTAGCAGGCCTGATATTATGTTTGCTACATACATCTGTACAAGATATCAAGCCAACCCTAAGATGTCTCACCTCATCACTGTCAAGAGGATTCTAAGATACCTCAAAGGTGCTTCAACACTTGGTTTATGGTACCCCAAGAATCCTGACTTCAATCTGTATGCTTATACAGATAGTGATTATGGTGGCTGCAACATGACTGCAAAGTCTACATCTGGGGGATGTCAATTCCTTGGTGGAAGGTTTGTCTCATGGCAATGTAAGAAACAATCATGTGTCTCTTCATCAACTGCTGAAGCTGAATACATTGCTGCTGTAAGCTGCTGTGCTCAAGTACTTTGGATTCAAAATCAGATGTTGGACTATAGATTAAACTTCAAGGAGACTTCCATTCACATAGACAACAACAGTGCTATCTCAATCACAGAGAATCCTGTGTAGCACTCAAGGACAAAGCACATCAATATCAGGTATCATTTAATAAGAGATAACTATGAAAAGGGATTAATTAAACTAGTCAAAGTTCACACAGATGAACAATATGCTGATCTGTTTACAAAGGATTTTGATGAACAGAGATTTAAATATCTAATATCAGCTATTGGAATGATAAACTTTGAGTAAGCTTTTCTTAAAATTATTTCTTATTATTTTTTAAAATACGCGTGTCCTAAGTTGTCTAGTTCATCACTTTCATAAGTTCAATGTTTTCTTTGGATAAAAATTTCTTTTTGAAGACTTTCCTCATATTTTTGAAAATTTCTGATACTTCGGAAGTTATGCTTTTAACTTCGGAAGCAAATCATGCCTTCAAAATAAATAACTGTCTAAGAAATTTACCTTCGGAAGAGCTTTCAAATTTATCTTCCAAAGCTTAAATACTTATCTCAGACACTTATTTATTTTCAAGGATCATTTACTTCCGAAGCAAAATTAACTCTCGGAAGCTTTATTGTTTTATATACAAAGCACTCAAATTTTAATTTTCTTCCGAAGCAAAATTCTTAAAACTCTCAGGAAATTCTTTCGAAGTCATTTTAGCTTCGGAAGCTTTTTAATTAAAACTTTCGAAGATAATTAACTTTCGGAAGCTTTTTGACTTCCAAGAAAACTACTTTTTGAGCAAAAGTAAACTACATTTTCAGAGGTGGGACTGACATCCGGATTTCAAAGTTTATCCTCTTTTATTAAACTTTATCTGAAATCCCTCTCACATATAAACCCAATGGTTTCTCCCTCTTTTGATCATCTGTTCTTCCTCCAAACCTAAAAACCCAAATTTCTCTTTGAAATTTCTTTCTTCCTTTTTTCTTCATCTTTAAGCTATCTCAAAATGGCCAACCTTGCTCACAAAAATGATCCCAACTTTACCATGCAGCTACACAGGCAACACAATCAGGTTGCTCTGTTACGCTTTGAGAAAGATCCTCATTTCTCAGAGGTGTGTCGCTTCCTAGCTCTGTCTAACTACTTCACCTCCCTAACCATTGATCCTTCACTCTATGAGGATCAGCTGCTTGAATTCTGGAAAACCTGCCAAGAGGTTGTTATGGATGGGGAGAAGGCACTGTCTACCACAGTGCAGGGGATAACAATCTTTATCACTCTAGCCATCATCAACATGCATCTTCAGCTGGATGATGAAGAAGGTGAGGTGTTCTTCCCAAAGGAAGCTGTCAATCATTCCTTTGAGCAGATGGGATATGAGGGAGATTTCTCTGTAAAGACCTTTAGGAAAGGGAAGGTCTCATCCCAATGGAGATTCCTGCTCCATGTGGTTATCCACAGCTTATCAAACAAGCATGGTGGATAGGACCAGATTCCTGAGGATCTCTCCTTCATAATCTATGAAATGGTTCAGGGGGTCAAATTCAGGTATTCTCAGTTTTTTTATACAAACTTACTTGCTAATTTAGACTCTTTAGAGTATTACATGTTTCCTAGATATGTCTAGTACATTCTTAACTGTGAACTGGGCTCACAATTAAGGGAAACATGTAATATTCTTAAATTGGGACAGATGAAGCCCGGCATCTTTAAAATACTAAGGAAGCCCATTGTTGGCGTCTTTGGGGTAGAAACAACCCTTGTCCCAAAAATGTTAGAGCTCATTGCTCAAGGTGACAACCTAGCAGCACAAGCTAGTGTTGAGCCCACACCTGCTACCTCCCAACCACCCACACAACCTCAAATCACCATCACTTACCAAAGAAAATCCAAACGAACCCCTGCTCATGCTATTCAGTCTGTGGAGGCCCCCATATACTCACCCATACAGGAAGAAGTGGACACTGGAGCTCCCACTTCTCTTGAGGAGCAGACCACTCCCATATCTTCAAGAATTAGTGCCAGGGTTCCTCATGCTCAGCCTGATGAGCTTATTAGCCCAACTGCCTTAAGCCATCACTCTGAGTCTCAACACTCAAGTGATCAACCTTCAAGGGACAGTTACCATCCCCAGCCTATAGATCTCAACCAACCAATTCCCCACCTTGACTTTTATACTGATGAAGATCTAGGTTTCAGTGAGTATAATGAGTCTTTCTTCTTTACCCCTACTCAAAGAGAGATGAATGCTCCTGAGTCTCCTACATCTATCCCACATCAGTCACCTACAACTGAGGTGGACACTTCTAAACCTATTCAGGATGTCCATATGGAAGAGTCTCTCACTTTTGAAAGTGATTACATCATTAAGACCTCAACCATGGCAAATCAGCCCATTGACATCTCAACTAAGATTGCCAGTGAGCAGAGGAAAACTAGCAGCCAAGAACCTGAAGCTGGTGGTGAGAGAGAGGACTTTGGTCCAATCATCTCATCCCCCAATGAGTCTTCTGATGAAGTCGAGGGGAATCTGAGACTAAAGGTGCACAAACTGACTAAAACATGCACCTATTTAGTCTCAAAGGTCAGTCACCTTGAATCTCAAGTGACTACCTTACAAAACAGAATCAATGATCAGCAATTTGAAATTTCATATCTTAAGGAAAAACTAGCTGAGAGACCTTAAGAAGTGCTCAACCAGGAACACAAGAACCTGTGGATGTGATTGACCTATCTTCCAGCTCACCTATGCAAGTGGGTGATGCTACCAAAAAGGGGGAGAAAGTTATTACAGCCATAAAACCTGGGAGTTCTTCAGAGAGAGTGGACATTAAGGACTCACCATCCTCACTTGCAATTGTGCATTCTCAGCAATCTCCTCAAGTTCACATTAATGTGGACTACACTGACTCCTTCATACAGAGTCTGTTTGAGGATGAGATACCAATGGCTATGTCATCTTCACCATCTTCTAATCACATCATTGGGTGGAGATATGACAACATCAGGAAAGCCCTAATCATTATAAAAGTTCAGGGACAACAAGAAGTCTTCAATTTTCAGACCTTGAACTATTATGAAGGTCTGGATTTAGTCAACATGCCACTTGTCAACCCAAGCAAATCAAGACAAGCTGACAGACTGGCTTAAAGAATCCAAGACAGGATCACTGCAGAGTTCAGCTTAAGAAGGAGACTTAGGCAATCATGCAATGTCATCGGTTAACTGGATGTTAAGGCAGACCCTAAGATTAGTTTCATAGGAGAAACCTTGATTGAAGGCCCAGTGGCAAAACCTGAGACCCCTGTCTCATTATCATCAACTGCTGCAGAGATCCACACTCTTATTGAGACACCTGCTGGTGAAGGTGCTTCTCAACCTCTCTCTGGCCAGAGATTAGATGCTGCAACAAGCAATGAAGGCCAAAGCTCTCTCCACCCTGAGTCACAAAGGTCTGTGAGTGACAAAGGAAAAAGAAAAATGACATCTGAGGAGATTGAGGAGGAGGAGGAGAGAGAGGAAAAAGAGGCTGAGGGGAGAAAGTTCCTCTGCTGAGTCTTCAAGACTCATAGAGTCTGCTATCAGGGCTGCCCCCAGACCAAATACTTAGAATGATGAGTTAAGGACAGTCAGGATAAATTACCTGCAGATAAGGAACTATGACATAGACAGTGTCATCTCTCTCCCCTTAGAAGAGTTGAATGAACTGGTTGATCTGGAAAGGTCAAAGGAAAAGAAGGAGGCAGAAGATGCAGAGCTTCTAATACAAGTCTAAGAAGAGAGAAGAAGAAAAAGATTGTATAAGGATATGCCTACCCTCTCCCCAGTTCAGGAAAGTCCTGCACAAGAAGATGTGGTTCAACAAGAACCTCAGGTAGACAAAGAAGAAGAAAGGATCAAGATGATCAACTACCTAAGTGCCACAGGCTTCTATCAAGCAGATGCACTCCTTCCCTTGTCCTATGACTGTGTTGAGTTTGAGTACTTAAAACAGCTTGAACATAAGATGATCAAGGACAGAAAGACAACTAAGAAGAAACTAAGGGAAGAGGCTGCAAAATCAAGAGCTATCATCCAAAAGAGCATGAAAAAGTCTGCTGATAGGCAGAGGATGATGAGCTTCTTGAAGCTATATGGATTCTCCAGAAGGAGACTTGGCCCCATGTCTCTTTCCACTATGGATGAGCATATTAGGGTGATCAAGCAGAAGATCAAAAGTGGAGAGCTCATTGACTTACACTCCACGCCAAGTCAAGCCCCACCTGAAGTGGAGGTTAAGGTTGAACAACCAGAGACAACACAACCTGGACCTCCTGCTGAAACTCAGCAAGCTTCATCTTCTGATCCACAGCAGGGTCAACCTCCCTCTCCTTCTGAGCCTAAGAGAGAGGAAGTCCCAACTGAAAAAGACAGTAAAGATCAATATGGTACTATAGGCCAGTATTCTCAGTTAAAACTTGTTAAGAGAAAAAAGAGGATGGCTTCTAAACCAAAGCCAAAGAAGAAGAAGACTGCACCCTCTTTTACACCCCAGGATGAGTCAGAACATCTTGAGATTATGCAGTCAGAGGATGCTACATCAACTATAATTCAAACAGCTCCTCTAGCATCAGAAAGACCTATCTTGTCTTGGACATACACCACAAATCCAGAAAGATGGCATGTCATTAGAGATCAAGACACTGAAGACATTTACACATGGCAAGATATATTTCAGTTGCCTGTACATGACCTCTTTGATATAAGAAGACACTTTGACAGTCTGAAGGATCCTGATCACCTTATGAAGAAAGGATTGGTGATCATCCTAATGAGGACTGTTGACATCTGAAGTCTACTAAGTGTTTTGGTAGCATCAGCCTACGGGGAGTTTGTAGAAATTAATGAAGAGGCTGATGCAACCTAAACATCCAATGTCTTTCCTGCATGTTGCACAAGTGCATTGAAGAAGAATGCTTAAGAAGTTTTACACATGCAACTGAAAATACTCTAAGTGTAAAATCTTCCGAAGCCAAGACCAATATCATCCGAAGCCAAATATGAAGTATTCCGAAGCCTCAGAGACAAAGTCTTCCGAAGCTTCAACTCATGAAAACAGATTTCTTCCAAAGACTTTTAATACATGCTTTATCTGATGTACTTTTCCATAAAGCTGGACACCTTTCCGCTGCACCTCTGTAAGGTCACCAACTTACATGAGTTGGTGAAAAGGTCCATATTTTTGGTAACTGTACATTGAGGTCTTGAGTCTGTAACTTTCTATTTTATGTACTTTATCCTTTTTTAATAGATAAGGATGTGAGCTATGGCATGTCATAGTCACAAGTCAAAAGACAATCTGCATTTTGACCCTACAATTGATTTTGTTTTGTGTCTAGTCAATTGTATCCAGCTGGTTTTCAAAGTATAGCCGGCTGTAGGATGTAGTATAAGTATCTTATGTTCTTGTATCTTTTATATATGCTTGTAACACTTGTAATTGAACATAAAGAAAGCAATATACTGTATTCTTGAAAACCATATACTTGTGTTCTTGTGTCCTGTCTCTTACATTACTTGTGTTCTTAGTGTCTTACCTTGGTTAATCCAGTTTACTGTTTGATTAAGTTTTAGTTAATCTCCTCTTTGTGTTGTAAATCTACACCTTCAACGGTCCTGCACTACTTTTAGAAAATTCCATATTTTTTATAATTATTTTGAAAAAATTTATGATTTAAAATATTTTGTTTCAAAAAGATTTAATATTTTAAAAAATATATGAATATTAGTTTTTTAGTTAAATTTATTTTTAAACACATAGTTTGATTAAAATATATACATACATACATATATATATATATATATATATATATATATATATATATATATATAAGAAAAATATATATATCAATTGACCAAATTAGTTTTATGAAGAGAGAGAGAAATTATTTGAGTGTTTAAGTTACTTTAATACTTTTTTTGAGGCAAAATAAAGTGAGGAAGTTTAAAAAAATGACAAATGTTAAAAAGATGGTTTAAAAAAATAACAAGTGACAAAAAAACCTTTTATTAATATTTATAGATCTATAGATTTGAATGTTATTATTATATTTTTGTTACTATGTAATCCTACTTGAATTAAAATAAATAATTTTTTTGTGAACAGTAAAATATACAAAAATGCTTCTAAGTCATATAATTTGTTACAAGAAATTTGGATACCATATATTACATTAATGTTCGTGAATAGTTGGTAAATTGACAGTGACATTATTAGAACATAATAAATGAAATGTGGTTCGATGCTTGCAATTTTGCCTTTATCTCATACTAGTATGTATCACCCGTGTTACGCGGCGAAAACGAACTGATTTTTAATAATATTAAATGGAAACGTGGACGGAATAAAAAATATATATAATATTTGACTTGTTCGTTATTAATAAAGTTTATATCAAAACATAGATAAAAATAAACATTTGTTTGTATTTGTAATTATTTAAAAAACTTGTCGAAATAAAAATAAAAACAAACACTCTAGAATGAGATATTTTAAATTTAAAAAAATACTATATTGTAAAAGTTATAATAACAACACAAAAGATATTTAAGACTAACTATAACAAAAATATGAAAGCAATAAAATATTCAATGTAAATTATTTTAATCAGCAAAGAAAATAACAAAGTAATATGAAATGGTTATTTGTGTATTAAAGTATTTTGACGGAGGATTATGTAACTAAAAAACTAAAGTTTTGTGGTCAAAATAAAATTTTACTAAACTATATTGTAGCTAACTTTCCTCTTTTATATAGATAACTTTCCTCTTTTATATAGATAGATAACGTGTTGTGAGTTTATAATGTAGGTGAAACATGATAAACTAGACAATGTATCTTAACTTACATTCAACAAAACAAACTAACTCACGTGATCCAAATATATTTATTTAGGTTTTTGAGAAAATCCCAAGGTAATATGTAATATGAAACTTTTGCAATTCAAGCCATCTCTAGTTTGTTACTATATATTATACTTCGACTGGTTTTTGTGAATGCGTGTATTACACATAATAAATATAATATCAAATATAATGAAATTTTACTTAATTATAAAACGATATTCTAAAATAATATATGATTTAAATTACGTAAAAGTAAAAATTATAAGTAACAAAACAATGATATCAACTTTATATTTTTTTCCAAAAAAAATCAAACATTTTGTTTAAAAAATTGGCATCTTTATTAATATGTTTATTATAATTATCATTTTTAATTATTATTTGTTATAAAACATTTACTTTTATAAACAATAAATTTAAAATAAGTTTGATGTTCTAGAGAAAAAATTATTTTTATAAAGATTTGTTTCTTTAGAAATAACATCAATAAAAAGATATATATATTTCTTAATTTATTAGAAAACCATTTTTAATCAAAAAAACTTAAATAATATTATTGTAATTAAGGTAATTTATTTAATATGAGAAAGAAGTGGGAAAGTTTTTATTAGAATGAATGTGATGTTAACATGTATTTTCAATAGTTACCTTTTATTAAAATAGTAAAATTAAAGTAATAGAATTAGAGTAGTAAGATGAGTGTCAATAACGTAATCTTTTATATTGCAATTGCAATTACTTGTTATGTGTTTCTAAGGAGTACATTAGTGATCTTGCTCACGTGTTTTGTCAAAAACTTGGTTTCAGCCTTTTAACTTTTGTTTATCATATTGGACATCAGTTGTTTTCATATTTTATTATAGTTTGTTGTGAATGAAGGGAATAGCAATCATCTTACCTTGGATACAAGTTAGCGTGTAGAATTTATAAACCCTTAATGTAGACTAAATAAATATTTAGTATAAAGACTATTTATGTAACTTGTTTTAAAATAATAAAAATAAATGAAAACAAAAGATCAATCTCCCACATCGCCTCCACAAGAATGTTAATAGGATGGAATATGATGTATATTGTTATATATCTCATCATACCCAATTCAATCTCCTTCGGTATCACACATATTCACAAGTATTCCTCATAGCTTTAAAAAATTGATGGGGTTTTCAAGTATATTTCTTTCTTGGTATTCTTATTTACGTGTTTAACAACTAAAACAAATTAAAACATGATAAACTAAAAGATAAGTTCATACTTTATAGCATATGAAATATAAATAATATCATCAAATACATATAAAAACAGTTCATTTCTTGCATATGGCATAATGAAGCCAAAATAAATCATTGTTAGACAAGGGTCAAGTGAAAATACAAAGAAAATTAAAGTTTAATAGGATACAAGTTTCATGTCATGTATATAGTTACGAGTAATCAAACCAGATATCACCTAATACCATACTTGTATCAAAATATGTGAACTTTTCTATCAATATCATACCTGATTCATGAATATATATCATAAGTGTTTTGTATTTCCTTTGACAAGTTGCCCACTACTGCTACATCATCCTTGCGTAAGTTGTGGCGAGTTGTGGCGCTCAAGACTTGATCATTCTATAAATTATGTTTTGACATTCTTTTATTTCTCTTTTGCTTCCAACAAATTTATGTCAAACAATTATTGAAATGCTTGTAATGCATTACCATTTTTTCACATTTGACTCGTAATAAGTTACCATTACATGTTATTCTTTGTGACACATAGCGGTGATAGTCCATTGTATCTCATTCTAGATATATTTTTAAAATCTTTATTGTTAATTTTAGTTGCTTTACATTATTAATGTATCCCTTGACTCTCACATCCAACAAATCTTTGTTTATGTTGCTTCTCACACCATCTAACATGATTTGAACTACATGACTTTGTCTCTAGTTTTACTTATTAATAAGGTTGAGGGATGGAAGAAATCAAAAGGATGTTGAAGTCAACCTAAAGAAACTAATATTGTAAATTATTTTGTTGTCGTCGAGGATGTCATGGTGGTGGCTAACAATCAAGCAGTTTTGAAGACGTCTGTAATTATCACATATGATCGTTCTTCTTTTCGCCCAATCGAAGATTAGGATCATAATCAAAATAAGCACCATCAATAGGAACATATAACAAACATAAGAAAAATATCATATGTAGTAGTGGTCATTTTAATTCCAACGATTTGATTGATTTAAGAAATTTTAGAAAGACTCTAAAAGTGAAAGATACATGTGAAGAAGGACTAACGTGATTTTTTTAATTGTTTTTATAAGCTATGTAAAAATGTGGTACAATGACAGTTAAGATTAAATCATCTAAATCACTACGAATCATATTATCTCATGAGGTTGACTAACTATGATAGTGAATAGCCAATTGGATATTGTTTAAAGTTGAAAATTAACGCTTATTATTTTGGAAGATATGAAGTGGGTTCTATTGGATTATAAAAATATTATATGATTGAGCACGACATATTAGTTGACAAACTAGAAAAATGTTAATGATTGAACATGACATATTAGTCAGGATCTAGGAGACGTGAATGTGTTACTTATAACAAGAGGATTTAGTTGCATGGTGGATGTAGGTGTTAACATAGAGGAGCAACAAAAAGGTGCAAGCGTAGTGACATGAATTTCCGGTGTGCGATGAAAGAGAAGAATCATGACGAAATGGCTTTAGGTAGGAGAGTAAAAAATCTGAAAAAATAAAAATAAAAACATAATTCAATACCGAAAAACCGTTCCAGATCCTTATCGTAGATTTTGATCAGACCTCATCCGAATCCAAAATTGTTAACAACAATTAGGTGAAAAGATTAAACAAGTATCATATAAACCGAATAAAACGGTACACGATCCGATTAACCGTATTCAGGAAAATCGTAACTGGAAACCGAAAAAAGAACTAAATCCTTATTCGGATATTCAAATCGGATATCATGTAAATTTGAAATCTCACTTTGCAGTTAGGTGAAAAAAGTTAAACAAGTATCATATAAACCAAATAAACTATCATCCGATCTGATGAATCGAGCCAGCTCGTTTATCTTAACAAGTTGAAATTGTGGGCTTGGACTTGCCTCATTTATTAGTGAGCCGAGCCAAGCCGGCTTGCAAGCAAATTTAATTGTTTATCTAATTTTTTTTGTTTTTAATATTTTACACATATAAAAACAAAAAGGTAAAGTTTTATACATTTTTATGTTAAATCGATGAAATAGTGCTATGAGAATTGCATTTATGGCTTATGATTTTCTTATATTTTTATGTTATTATAATATCTATTAAAAACTTTGTTCGGTGAGACATGTGTATTATTGTATTTTATAATTTCACCACAAACCTTTTGTGGTTTTATTCTTTTTACACTTTGATCATTTTATGTTAATATTATATATATATAGAAAGAGACATATTAAAAGTATGAATATTCTGTAATTTTTTCTTTTATCTTTCAAACTTATAGAAAGAGAAAGTAATAAGAAATTTGAAGATGGACAAGAGGGAGGTGCCTATCATGAGTTCATCACTTATGGCATTCGTCTCCCTTTCAACTGTGGTGGTGGCTTTGAACAATGATGAGAGGTTATGTTGGATTATGTTGGTGGTGGTGGTGACCAACGATACGTGATGATGAGCTGTTAGGGAGAGGAAACAAGAATGAAAATCTGGGAGGGGAGGGGAAAGAAAAGTGAATAGATAGATGATAGCTATTAAACATTGATGCAAATAGAAAAATAACACCAATGATTATTAGTCGAATTGGTTAAGGTGATATACACATGACATGTAAATAAATAGAATGTCATAAGTTTAAGTCTCACTCTAAACAAAAAAAAATGCTTAGAGTTGAGCCAAATGATTTTCTCAGCAATGGGTTTCTTCCTGGGGGGTTGGAGGTGCGGTCCCGGTTAGAAAACAGATAGATGGACATAATTAACATAACATTTATCATTCGATGCAGAGTTGTACATTTGTCGTTTAAAAAAAGAAAGAAAGACAAATAACAATCGTAGGTGGTGATGGGAACCCATGTACATGTAGCTCGTAGATCATACAATGAGTTGTCAACTCATTAAGTACAAAAAGAAATAACTTTTTTTATGTAAATAACACATTTTTTTTGTGTTACTATAGATGCTTTTACTATCATTTTTGAACTTATGTCGGTAAATAATCAAGCATTGATGCTTGCTATGGTAACGCCTAATCTTTGTTATGATATTACGTGCAATCGACGTTAAATTAAAACATTACAAAGTGACTAGTCCCGCGGTGAAGCGTAGGGGTGTTCATCGGATTGGATTTCAGATTATTCGGATTTGAAAATTTCATGGCCTTATCCGAAATCTGATCCGATCCGAATAAAAATATCTCTATCCGATCCGAATCTATCTGAATTCAATTCGGATCGGATTCAGATATATCCGAATAATTCGAATTTATCCGAATAAACCAAATAAAAAAATTTTCTATTTTTGTTTTTATTTTTTTCCTTAACATTTTATAAGTTTAAAATCACAATAAAATATATAAAAGCAAAAAAAATAAAAATTTAACTTGAACACAAATTAAAAAAAAAGGTAATTGTATAAAAATGAAGATTAGAATATCTAACTTAGAATTACAATCGACTATTATCTAATTTGTCACACGCCGATCAAAGCGGCGGAACATGTCGGAGCGCAACTAAGATTGTTCAAATGCACATTACACTATTAAATTGACAATATTTAATTAACTCATTCATTTCATAACATGTTCTTACAAATACAAGCAAATAAATAGTTTTTAACTAATAACCTAATGGTCCAAAATAAAGTAATGTCTTTAAATCTTCAATCAACCGATAATCAAACCTGTAACATTGCATAAAATATGTTTTGTCAACATGTATGTTGGTGAACAAGTCCATGACTTTATAAATATAATATAAGGCAAAAATCCACAACTCAAATATGTGAAACCGTAAATAAAAGTGACAATTGAGGTATATCAATCATAAATAAATGAGGCTCCTTTCTAATTGATAAAACTACCATATTACAAGGAGCAACGTATGATCATACTTATTGAGGATGAGGATGAGGCTAAACGATCAAAAGCAATAAACATGTAGCAATTAATCATGTGAGGTATATAACATACAATTGGACAATTATTCTAAACAACAAATAACCTAGAGGTTGTGGGTTGAGGATCTAGATGTTAAATCATTTTTTTGGTTGAGTAAGTATGCTTGCTACCCCCAAAGTATAGAAGAGAAAACGGGGATGAAGTTACTCACTTTGAATAAAATGACGTTGATGAATAAATTTTAAATAAAATCCTCAAGTAAGCGAGTCCGACGGTTTTAACGTGCGTGTCCTAGATTGAAAAATCTTGAGTAAGTATTGAGTCTTGAAGATGAAATATAAATGGTATAAAAGTTCATAAAATAAGGCTTGGGTTTTCGGGAGTTTTAGTTATATTTTACAAAGTGTATTTAAATAACGTAAGTATAAAATGAGTTTTACAAAAAAACGGGTCCTTGATGTTTAGTTTTACTCAACCATTGTTAAGTTTTACACATGGGAGTTGGTTTAGTGCTAGTATGCACGATCCCATGTCAGCATCAAGGTCCGACTTACACTCTTTTAAATCCGAGTTTGAGACTTTAATTAATAAAGAAATTCCCTTAAACCCGATCTTAGTATAAAACCAAGTTTGGTTTCGTCATATCATAATATTATTAATACAAATAACATAAAGTGAAACATAGGTTAAAAAAAGTTAGGAAAGAATTTTTTTGGCGTTTTGAACGGTGACTAGCTCGTTAAGACGATATGTTCGACTTTTACTCGGGTTTATTTTACCCGAAACTTGGTTTGAGCTAATATTTGTTTTAACACTTCCAAAATCTTAAGTAATATGAGTAATATAAAGTAAAACATAACTAAAAAGATAGGTTGAACTTTTGGTGGTTTGAACATTGACTAACTCGTTAAAACGGGTGTTCGGTTTTACTCGATTTTTACCCGAAACTTGGGTTCAAGCCAAGATTTGTTCTACACCTCCATATCAACCATATAATAACTAAAATATCAAGAAGAACTCGGATCTAAAGTGTTTGATGTAACATGGTCACTTAAAAGTTATTTAAAGTGCTTAAACGAGCGTTCGGTTTGGTTCGGTCTTTGACTCGGTATGGAAACGAGGATGGTTACCACATGTCCAAAACCATTGAACTAAAAATAAGGTAAAACTTCCAGATCTAAACTCAAACAAGAAAGTTAAGCGAGTAAACTTCCCGAAAATGACCCAAACGAGTCTAAAATGCATAAATATGAGTTTATATGCCCACAAGACTTATATAAAGATGAAAATGGTAGGCTTGAGTTGTGTAGTATGGTGCGGGCATGATTTGGGCTTGATTTGCAAAAGTGAGTCGGGGAAAAGCATTGCGGAAATGATTTGGGTCTCCACAATTGAAACAAGCTCTCGGTTGAGGAGGAGTTTGAGCAAAAGGCATGGGTCGGTTTTGAGGATTATGCAGAACAAACCTTGGTAGAGTGGTTTGTCCACGGGAGGCTTCACGACACACATTGCTAAGGTGGCCGTAACGATTGCAATTTGAGCATTGGCGACAAGCGGAGTAAGATGGTGGGGGGGCGTTGACAGGTGTTGCACAAGGGATGGGGACCGGTGTAAGGTTTTCGATTTGGGCATCTTGAGATTGAGATTGGGGTTATTGGGTGAGTGACAGCAAAGTTTTGATGGTTCGGTTTATGCTTCTTTTAGAATGGTGAGATGAGTTGGAGTAATTGATGGATTGGGATTGGGCTTCAATTTTGGAGCTTGGAGATGGATCAGTGATGGCCTTGACATTTGGTTTCTTGGAATCCTTTCGGGATAAAGTCCCTGCTTTAACATGGTTCTCCAAAAGGGCGGCGGCAAGAGTGATTGCATCATTAAGCGTTTGTGGCTTGCTACTCATGACGGAATCTTGGATTTGCATTGGCAAACCTGAAGCGTACTTGTCGATTGCCCTCTCGAGTGGGGTAACCAAATGGGGCACTAGAAGGCTAAGCTCGTGGAAGCGGTTTGAGTAAGCGGAGTTGTTACCGCTATCTTGTTTAAGATCCTAAAATTCGGCCTCCAATTTTTGAATTTCATGTTTAGGGTAAAATTTTTTGAGCATGATATCCTTCGATTCATTCCAAGGGAGAGTCATAGCGACTTCCGCTCCTTTGGCATTCATGATGCTATTCCACCATGTTAGGGCGGTTAGCTCGAACACACTTGATGTGAAAGTGGTTCGCTTGGCCTCTGGGCATTCATAATGCAAGAACACGCTTTTCATGCATTCAAACCATTAAAGGAGCGTGGTAGCACACTCCTCACCCATAAATTTCGGTGGATTGGCACTCATAAACTGTTTATAAGTAAAGGTAGCATGAGAGGGTGTGACTTGAGTAGCAACAGGTTGCGGTTGGATAGCTTGAATTTGAGCAACAAAGGTGGGGAGTACAGCGGCCATTTGAGTTGTAACCAATTCGGCTATCTTAAGGTCGGAGTTCTTGGGGCGACGAGTTTGACGTGCTTGACAAGCTTGACGATGAAGGGGAGGCATTCTAAAAATAATAAAAGTGAGACAATATGAGATTTTGGGTAACTAGTCCAAATATGATGGTGATTAATGTAAATATGAGATTGTAGTGAAATATTTTGTGAACCTTATATTTGAAATTTGAAACGTTAAGATTTGAGGCGGGAAATACATACATGAATCACCATGACTTGTTGTCCAGATAGTAATCTTAAGGAAATACGAGGTAATGTGGGGAGTCGAAACGTCGCGCCAATCACCACGTCTTTCATGTTTCAACCATGATCATAAAATGGGATAAAATGAGAAGTCAAGACCACTAGTTCACGTATCACCGTGGCTTTCATGATTCAACTCAAAACAAATCGAAATCGAGGGAGGGATCAAAACACTAGTCCACGTGTCACCGTGGCTTTCATATTTCAATCTAACAATATTAATGGAGGTAACCGGAATGGTTACGGTGACTGCTTAAAGTTAGCAACCCATATAATGCGCATTCGCTTTGGCCTATAAGGTCAAACACCTTGATTTGAACCTTCCAGGTAAGTAAATCACCTTTGATTCTCGGAATCGTTTTGCCAAAGGTTCATATCTAGGTATTTTCCCTCTTCAGTTAGTACGAACCCGTATAATTTCACGCTTTAAGGAGATGAGAAATATCGAAAAATTTGGGACCCAAACTCAAATTTTGAGATCCATAATTTGATTTTTTTTAATTAACTATTTATTTATTTTTTTTAAGATAAGGTAAGGATACCTTGGATTTCTAAAAAAATGTGTGTGTGTGTGTGTCACGTACATGAGGGTAAATGAAATAAATAAGTAAATAAGAGCAAATAAACAATCAAGTAGGGTAACACGTATAGGCAACACATTTTGGGAACCTAAAGCATAAACTATAATAGGTCGTACGTCTAAACACCTATGCTATAGTCATGGCTCTGATACCAATCTGTCACACCCGACCAAAGCGGCGGAACATGTCGAGGCGCAATAAGATTGTTCAAATACACACGACACTATTAAAGTGACAATATTTAATCAACTCATTCATTTCATAACATGTTCTTACAAATACAAGAAAATAAATGGTTCTTAACTAATAACCTAACGTCCAAATAAAGTAACGTCTTAAATCTTTAATCAACCGATAATCAAATCTGTAGCATTGCATAAAATATGTTTGTAACATGTATGTTGGTGAGCAATTCATGACTTTATAAATATAATATAAGGCAAAAATCCATAACTCAAATATATGAAGCCGTAAATAAAAGTGACAATTGAGGTATATCAATCATAAATAAATGAGGCTCCTTCTAATTGATAAAACTATCATATTACAAGGAGTAGCGTATGATCATACTTATTGAGAATGAGGATGAGGCTAAATGATCAAAAGCAATAAACATGTAGCAATTAATCATGTGAGGTATATAACATACAATTGGACAATTATTCTAAACAACAAATAACCTAGAGGTTGTGGGTTGAGGATCTAGATGTTAAATCATTTTTTTGGTTGAGTAAGTATGCTTGCTACCCCCAAAGTATAGAAGAGAAAACGGGGATGAAGTTACTCACTTTGAATAAAATGACGTTGATGAATAAATTTTAAATAAAATCCTCAAGTAAGCGAGTCCGACGGTTTTAACGTGCGTGTCCTAGATTGAAAAATCTTGAGTAAGTATTGAGTCTTGAAGATGAAATATAAATGGTATAAAAGTTCATAAAAATAAGGCTTGGGTTTTCGGGAGTTTTAGTTATATTTTACAAAGTGTATTTAAATAACGTAAGTATAAAATGAGTTTTACAAAAAAACGGGTCCTTGATGTTTAGTTTTACTCAACCATTGTTAAGTTTTACACATGGGAGTTGGTTTAGTGCTAGTATGCACGATCCCATGTCAGCATCAAGGTCCGACTTACACTCTTTTAAATCCGAGTTTGAGACTTTAATTAATAAAGAAATTCCCTTAAACCCGATCTTAGTATAAAACCAAGTTTGGTTTCGTCATATCATAATATTATTAATACAAATAACATAAAGTGAAACATAGGTTAAAAAAAAGTTAGGAAAGAATTTTTTTTGGCGTTTTGAACGGTGACTAGCTCGTTAAGACGATATGTTCGACTTTTACTCGGGTTTATTTTTACCCGAAACTTGGTTTGAGCTAATATTTGTTTTAACACTTCCAAAATCTTAAGTAATATGAGTAATATAAAGTAAAACATAACTAAAAAGATAGGTTGAACTTTTGGTGGTTTGAACATTGACTAACTCGTTAAAACGGGTGTTCGGTTTTACTCGATTTTTACCCGAAACTTGGGTTCAAGCCAAGATTTGTTCTACACCTCCATATCAACCATATAATAACTAAAATATCAAGAAGAACTCGGATCTAAAGTGTTTGATGTAACATGGTCACTTAAAAGTTATTTAAAGTGCTTAAACGAGCGTTCGGTTTGGTTCGGTCTTTGACTCGGTATGAAACCGAGGATGGTTACCACATGTCCAAAATCATTGAACTAATAACAAGGTAAAACTTCCAGATCTAAACTCAAACAAGAAAGTTAAGCGAGTAAACTTCCCGAAAATGACCCAAACGGGTCTAAAATGCATAAATATGAGTTTATATGCCCACAAGACTTAAATAAAGATGAAAATGGTTTTTTAAACATAAATAACTTAGAAAAACTGAAAATATCCAAAATTACATACCCGAAATGATTTGAAATGCAAGATTCGGTTCCGTTGACTTTTTAAAATCAAACTTAAGCAAAACTAGCTAGAGCAACTTACGAGATCAAAACTTTTGGGAGAAGAAGATGAAAATATGCAGGTGAATTGATTGACAATGAGTGATATTTATAGGGAAAGATTAGGGTTTGAGGAAATGAGTAATGCGTTTGTCCGGTGGGTAAAAGGATGCACTTTGATTCCTTTATTTAAAATTAATTTTAATTTAAATAAATTATGACCAGTTATCTACACGTTTGGAGGGTTTTAGAATAGTTATGGGTTAGATATTGGTTGGTTTGGATGGTTAAAATACAAGTCCAGACCTTAACGAACCGAAAACGTTAAAAAAACTGATTTTGCTGAAACGAACTGTGGGTCACGCCACGACAAGTATGAAACATGATTACAACATAAAATCCATCATTTTATTAATATTCAAAGATCCGAAGACCAAAATGAGTCGGGTTTACAATACAGGATAACAAATACAAAGCTAGTCGAAAATGACGAATGTCACATAATTGTTTAGGATTAGAGGACTAGAATGTGTGTGTCAAGATTTTTGAGTATTAAGTTGAAAACATAATAGGTAGTCGAGTAACGAGTGGGACTAAAACATAATTAAATTCTTATTCGGATTAACTGGACATCTGAATAATCCAAATAACCCGAATAAAATAATTGTAAAATCCGAAATCCGATCCGAAATCTGAATAAGGAATTCGGATTCTGATGAGATCCGATCCGAATAAGAATTCAGATCGATTTATTTGGATTCGGATACGGATCGGATTTCAGATTTTTTGAACACCCCTAATGAGGTGCGGTTTAAAATTCTAGTTTTTTTTAATATCAAAATGATCATATGGTTATGGTCTCTTTGAATATTGTACTTATAATAAAATTTAAGCCTCACTGATACGTTATAATTTTGAATTGTAATTTTTATAACTTATAATATAGACTTTAATTTAAATGAGTCAAGCGAGAAAGCTAACAAACAAATCAGTTAATGAGCTTCAAGAAAACCACGAGTCAAGAGTTTTTCTAACAACCCAACTATGATAGAATATAAGTAATTTTATATATAAGCAATTTTATATATAAGCATCAAATGCTATCTATCATCGTATCATCATATGATCAAGAGACTAGTGATGGAAAACAAATATAAACAAAGGACTAAAAATACAACATCCGACGTGCTTGTTAAGTTGATTATTATCTTTGAGGGTATTCACATTATTTTTTCCAGGTAAACTTGAGTGTGTGTTTTATATTGAGTATGATTGTGTTTGAGTGTGTGTTTTACATTGAGTATGATTATGAGTGATTGCAAGCGAAAAAATAAAGAAAATATAAAAATTGTATTGTGATTTATTATATTTGAGTAAACACAATACAACACTTATAAATTTTTAAATATTTTTAAAAGTGATTGTAAGTAAAAAATTTCAAAGATAAAGATATAAAAACATATTACTAAATTAAAAGAATGAGTTAAAAAAAGTAGTGTTTTGACCATTCATCCCAGCAAACAGAAGAAAAAACCCCCTCTTCTGTCAACAAACATTCAAAACCCTAATTACAAAATTTAACCATCAAAATTCTTCAATTTGTACTCCCGATCAAAACTTCATCTCTGACTTTTGTTCAATTGCTCGTTTCCAATGTCGAAATTTGCAGATAAACCGACGAATGTTCTAGACATTCTAGATGGCGACGATGAAGGTGACGATCGACAAAGTAGACCGGAAGTTCAGAATAATGCAGCCGATGACCGGAGATTGGAGAACCGGAGTTTTTGGAAAGCCGGAGCCTTTGATATTGGTCCAACAAAATGGACTCCTTCTCAAGGTCTGATTTGTGCATTATTTGAAAGATTTATGTTCAACTAGAGTTCGTTTTAGGTTTCACCAAAAGTTTTCATTGTAAGTTTGTAACAATTGACACTAATGCAGTTTTTCGAAAGCAAGTGTTCATATTGCACGGTAATATGGAGGTTTTGTGACAGTGTTGCTGTTGCCTCCGTTTGATTGATGAATAAATACCAAATGGGGAATTTTTCTGGACTGAATAACACCAGCAATTGGTTATGATTACTACAATTGGATAATGTAATGGGATTTTGTTGCAAAAGATTGTTGCAGTTTTCTTGTTATGGAAAGTATATTTATGAAAGTGGATGGGACATAGTCACATAGTTGCATAATTGACTTGCATGGTTACTGAATTGAGTTTTGGTTTGTTTCAGGTGAATTAGAACATGCTCGCGTGCACCCGAAGTTTCTTCATTCCAATGCAACTTCACACAAATGGGCTTTTGGAGGTGTGGCCTTTTCTTTCTCTTCTTTTGGGGATTTGAGAAAATGAGGAGAATGAATACTTTTCTATATAGAATTGCAATCTTTTATTAAGTTTTCTCATGCTTCGTTATATCCGTAGCAAGTTTAAAGAGATTCAAGGCGCACCATGCAAATTTAACGCATTCACAATGTTCGGGCATTAAAGTTTTGAATGATAGAGTCTAACCAGTCCGATGTTATGATTCAGTGAAAAACAGATTACAAGAACAAAAGTAAAACCCAATTAGAGATGGGGAATCTCCTAAACTCTTGACAGAATATTTAATCTAAACAAAAGACAACCTAAACAACATGAAACTATGATATTTAAACTCATAAAGAGTGGGAGCAGTTATTCCCATCTCTTGACTTCGTGGGTTGGTTTCTATCCTCATGGTCCCACTTCCTAAATTAAGGCTGATTTGTTCCCGGGTCAAGAAGTGGGTTCCAAATCTTATGTGCATCAGATCTGGGTTCGTATCAATACTTCCAACCCGAGGAAACGACTTGACCTCAAGTCGAGAGAAAGGGAATTGGCCGGTTAAGTCCCTACGTTTCAAGTCGGCTTGTACATCCTTATTCCTAACATGAAGAAACTTCATCCAGTTATCCATACTTCCCTGTTTTCCATGAGTCATAGCTTTTGATGAAAATGATACATCCATATGTCCTTTGATTTTAATTTTTGGTGAAAAAACAAAGAGTGAGCTCTCTTCTGCAAGGGTGGTGGTGGTGTCGGTAGTTTTGGTGATGGAAGGTGGTTGCTTTGGCGGTAGCGGTGGTGTTTCCGGTAGTTTCAGCGGCAGCGGTGGTGGAGTCGGTAATTTTTATGGTGGTGGTAACGTAGTTGGTATTCCTGGTAGCTGTGGTGGTGGAGCCGGTAATTTTGGTGACAATGGTGATGACATCGGTTCAAGGAAACACGTAGGTGTTGGTGCGGGTGGTAATGCTTGGTTGCGGGTTGGATTTCCAAACATCACAGTCTTGATTCTTGCAACATCATCATGCCATTGTGACTCTATGGCAGCAAGCTTGGCGGCGATGGCGGCCAACTGGGCGGCGATTTGAGCGGATGAAAGATCTCTACCGGTTTGAATCATGTCGACTTCCCGGCAATGGAACCAGTGAGGCTTTAACTAATAAATGGAGAAATGTAGATAGAATACTGTGGAACATGTGGAAGAAACTAAATTTTCTTGATTATTAGCAAGAAGCAAACTGAAGTTATAAACATTTAAGCTGAGCAAACATTTATTTTCTTGTATTATGTTCTATACTATAAAATGGTTTGATAAAAGGTCTGTTGAGTTGTCACACTAGAGATTTAAATGTGAGTAGCTTGGGTAATTGACAGTGTGATACAACTTATATGGCATTTAATCTACGAAGTCCCAATAGCTTGCTTAAAATTTGTAAACCATAGCCACACACACACTCGCTTTTCTTGTATGTTGGCAGGTTAAGATGAATAATGCTCACAATGTTAAGATGGATAATAATACTCTTCTAGTCCCTTAAAAACCCTAGTTATTAAATGAATTTTAAATGTTATTGTCCAGAAATATTACTCATGATGTACTTGTATCTTGTTGCAGCAATTGCTGAACTTTTGGATAATGCTGTTGATGAGGTACCTATTATTTTCAACATCACAAGAGTTTTGTGAGTAGCTGTTGTGTAATAGACACTTTAAATCTTTACAAGGTTCTGGAATATTAATGGCTGTATTTATGTTATCTTGTGTTATAATTTAGTGGTTGACAAGTTTATATGCAGAAATGTGAGGGTGAAACATTACATTGCTATTTGAGACATTCTGTATGTATGACACTATTGTCGTCAACCTTGTGTAACAGATCAATAATGGGGCAACTTTTGTGAAGATTGACAGAATTTACAACAAAAATGATAATTCTCCTGCTTTACTTTTTCTTGGTACCAACCCTGATGTGTTCACAGTTTTATATATCCAGAATGTAGTTATTGTGTTACTAAAGGTTAATTCAGTAACCTAAAATACTGTCAGATGATGGAGGGGGAATGGATCCAGATGGCATGCGGAAGTGCATGAGCTTGGGATACTCAACAAAGACAACAAACAACACAATCGGGCAATGTAACTCCTTTTTGTTAATAACTTCCACTTTTTATTTGTTGTATAAAAGTTTTTGACTTTTAATGCAATGATCTTTTATCTTGACCATTGAATGACAATTATCTATTTCAGATGGTAACGGGTTCAAAACAAGCACTATGCGATTAGGAGCCGATGTGATTGTTTTCAGCCGTGCATATCGAAACGGGTAACTATTTTATTGTTGTTTGATTCTTTAATTGAGTTTGGAAATGACAATAATGCCCTTAAAGTGTTATTTGATATTGTTGTATTGTAGACGAGCAACCCAAAGCATTGGTCTTTTATCCTATACGTTTCTACGTAGAACTGGACAAGATGATGTTATTGTTCCAATGGTAGATTTGTTAACTTCTTATGTTGTTTTAACTTAATATATATGTTTTTTATTCTTATGTTATGCAGGATCTTTATTGCAGATTGATTTTGATATCTCAAAGCATTGGCCAGAAGCAATATTATATGGCACTCAGGAGGACTGGTCTACTAACTTAAAGACAATTCTCGAATGGTCCCCATTTACTTCCAAAGATGACCTAATTCAACAGGTTTGTTTGCGTTGTATACTGTATTTATCTGATGACCTATAGTATATCAACTTTTGTTAATAACACTTTTGTCAGTTTGAAGATATTGGGTCACATGGGACAAAGATAATCATATTTAACTTATGGCTCAATGATGAAGGCATCTACGAATTGAACTTCGATGAAGATGATGAGGTTATCTTTTGAAGACTATTTTGGATTGACCATTTTTTAGTGATAACAGTATTATTATACAAGTACTAAATATGTTCTTTGCCTGTTGATATAGGATATAAAATTAAGGGATGAAGCTGCTCGTTTGTCTAAATTGAGCAAGAGAGCGGCTGATACGCAAGCACACATTTCTTACCGCCTTCTTCATTCATTAAGGGTGATTATTTTAATCTCAAACTATTAACATTATATATGGCGTCTTTGATTTTATAATTTGATGTTATCATGATATATAGTGCTTCATTTTAGGCATATGCTTCTGTGTTGTACCTCAGAAAGTTCAAAAACTTCAAAATCATCCTAAGGGGGAAACCTGTAGAGCAGTACATAATAGCAGATGATCTGAGATATCGCGAAGTAGTCATCTACAAGCCACATGTTTCTTCTACTAATCAGGTACCACTGCAATATATGATGTGTTTAGGTACCTTGTTACAGAATTTGGCTGGAAACTATATATATTTTTTATATTGATTTGTTTTAGTAATCAATCTGATGTAGGCTGTTGCGGAGACAACCCTTGGATTTATCAAAGAAGCACCAGCTATTGGAATTACTGGATTCAACGTGTATCATAAAAACCGTCTAATTCGTGTATGCATTTCTGGAAGCGTCAAATGAGACTTTGATCTATTTTAAGTTTTTTTCAAGACTATTAGTCAATATGTCATTGTCAAAATGTTTCAGCCCTATTGGAAGGTAACGGGTGAGGGACATTCTAAAGGGTATGGCATTGTAGGAGTTCTTGAAGCAAATTTTATAGAACCTGCACACGACAAGCAGGATTTTGAAAGATCATCAGTGTTTTCAAGGCTGGAATCAAAGCTAAAACAGATGCAAATGGAATATTGGTTCGTTCTTGGTAAACACTTAATCACATTTTAGTAATTTACTTATGAGTTCTTTTAGTAATTTATTGCCAACAACACAGGAGAGGGCACTGTCACTTAATTGGACACCAGCCTGATCCAAGTTACTTGCGCAAATTGCAAAAGATTTCTTCTGTGCCACTTCAAACCCAAGGTGAACCGATTGATCAAACCATTCCTGGTCATGCGGTTAACCCAAGACCTGATTTGAGTGGTTCACAGATGGCGGTCCATGGCAGAACCAGTTACAACAATGACATGCCAATTGTTCGACCACCTCCTGGTTTTCAAACAGTAAGTATTCTCTGCCTTTTTCTACTTGATAATTTGATATAAATCTGCTATGTTATGTTAAGCAATCATTTGGGATTCCCGTTCTGTCAGAATATGTCAAATAAACTTTTGGTTGGTGAAATACAGAAACTTACCTTGCTTATATACTATATGAAACTAATCACAGGTTTTGGATCAACAAGTGGCATGCACGGATAGTTCTCGGGCTATTGATGAAATATGCGATGAAAACATCGAATTATTCATGAGGTAGAAGTTACAATTTTGGCCCTTGTGTGTGCTCTTAATATTGTAGTTGGCTGCTTTTATATGCAATTTTTTCTTGTCTTATGTCAGTATATCACTCTTTCTGTGTGCCAAAAGGGTGTAGTTTCCTTGATTTTGCGTGAAATGCCAATTGTAAACAGCATTTTATTTAATCTTAAACTGGAATATAATAATGTCCACAATGTAAATAGAATTTCTTAAAATGGTAGCCTTAAGTTAGACTTCTATTTAGGTATTTTACTTTCGTATGACGTTTAAGAGCAACTTACTTTTAAAAATGGTAATCTTGGTTGAAGATTTTTACTTAGTCATTCGGTGGGCAGCTTATGTATAGTGTCATGTATAGTAAAAGATGATATAGACTGCCATGTGGCATAGGAAAAATATTTGAAGGGAAGGAAACGATTGTGATCAAGGGGAAGAGCTTTATTTGTTTACTTTGAAAATAACCACCTAATAATTGTGCATGTCCTTAGCTCTTAAAATATGTAAAGCAAACTCTTAGTTTAACTAACCTTTCAACTAAATAAAAAATCAGACTTTTAAGCGACTACCTTCCCTTGAAAATATTTGTACTCTGAATGGAAATCTGGCGCAAGTAGTATACCCTTTTTTAAATCTTTCGTTTACACAGTTGGAACTGAAACTCATCTATAAAATCGAGCAAAATCAATATCTCTATGATGATCAACTATGCTGAGTTTACTTAATGGATTATATCTGGTTTAACCATTTATCCCAACGATTCTATATTTGCAGGTGTGAGCAGTATATGCAAAGGGAGGCCGAGTTGAAAACTACGGTAGGTCCAAGTTTTGTCAAGGCTTGATATTGGTTTCTTTCAATGGTAATATCATTGCTAGAGTTTGCTAGATGGGCGGGTCAGGATGACAACCATAACCTTAGGCTGTGGTTAACAGCCAACTCCTAAAATTAAAACTAATTAAAACATAATCACCAACTGCTGAAGTCGGTTCAGATGAATTATTTGGAAATGCTAGTCTTTGATGATTTCTTCATCACCATGTGTTATGAAAAGTTGGTTGTTAATCATAGACCGCTGTTCTTAACATTTCCAAATAATTAATGCGTTACTTGTGATTACGAAATCAAATATAATCTGAACCTTTGAATAAAATAATACAAGGGGTGGTGTCTGGTATGCATGTTTGTGTGACTTTAACCTGTTTAGCCCATTTGATGCTTTCCACTTCTAGCTAAACTTGTTGACTCTGTTTGACCCACTTGAGATTAAGAGAACTCAAATCAACACACTCATAAGTAAAGAAGTTGAATATTTCTATTCCGATCAGGTGGACGGCTTAGAGAAAGAAGTTGCAGACACCAAAAGAAAATGTGCTGAACTTTCTCAACGCCTCGAGATGCTAAGAAGGCAGAAACTTATTAGATAAGACACATTAACGGTTCTCCTTTGTTCTCATATTGTCAACTGGTGATCAAGCGGAAAATTTGATTAATTAGTTAGCTGTCTAGTGTTTAGTTTTACCCTTTTGTTGTGCCAATAATCGCCTACAAGAAAGGTTATCATGTTAGCAGGCGTGCAGAAACAGTGCTCTATTTGACTATACTGCTGAATGCTGATGTTTCTGATTGTTTTTAACATCCTTTTGTTGGTGCTAATTTTCGGGTTTTAGAAATCGAAGTATTAGATGCTTAAACACGTCATGTGACGATTAAAACCTGCGAATTTATGTCAAGTAATACTGTATAAATCTACTTAGAAATGATTGAAGGTGAAAAGCATTTGATGAAATATCTGATGGAACATATGTTAAAATGCCTATAAAAACTAGTTTAGATACTCGTGAATTATATTTGTTAAATAAAAATATTGAATTAACAGTTATTAATTAATATTTAGAAAAATACTGAAATATCTTATGTAATAAAACAATAATAACTTTTATTTGAGCTTTAGTATTTACAAAATATTTTGTTTTATAAAAAGGGTTTTTTTACCACCATCTTTTAAACAAATGTTATTTTTTAAAAAGATCTTTGTATAAAAAACATTAAATTTTATAAATTTTGTTTAATTTATGCAACTTTTAGAGTTAAATTGATGTGTTTAACCTTTTGAAAAAAAATGTTACTTTTATTAAATTTTAAGGAGCAAAATTGAAATTAACTCTAAAAAAATTACGTTACTTAATAAAAAGAAACATCTTTTATTTTAATAAAAATTGTTTTATTGTTTGAAAATGCTCTAAACAAGAGAAAATTAAATATATCCCTTTGTGGAGCAACTTAATTGCATATTTACCCAAACCCTAACTAAAATTGCATATTTCCCCTTCATTATTATAACTAGTGTGTTATACGAGTTGAATAAAATATTAATATAATAAAATTTATTAATTATAAAATAATATTTTAAGATATGGTATGATTAAAATAATATATGATTAATGATTATAAGTATTAAAACAATTGTATCAAATTTTTAAAAATTTGTTATAATTTTTTTCAAAAAAAGTAAACTTTTTGTTCTAAAACAAATCGTATAAAATGTTATTTTAAATTTTTTATTATAACTCTCAAATGTTATTATTTTTTTTCTAAAAAAATGATTTCTTTACTTTTTTAAAAATACCAATTTAAAATATTTCGTATTTTAAAAAAAATTATGTTTTAGAAAAAAATATCATTTTGTAAAAACATTATTTATTTAGAAATAACATTAATAAATAGATCTCTTTCTTAATTTATTAAATTTAAAAAAATATTAAATAATCTTCTTATTATAATAAAAGAGTAACTAGGGACACCATATGACATAAAATAATAACTAAAGATGCCACATGACAACACTACATTCATTTTTAATAAATTTTTTCTGTTTTTTTTCCTATTAAATAACTCAATTAATTACTAATTGTAGTATTTAATTATATTTTTTGGTTATAAGCTATTTTTAAAAAGATTAAGAAATAGATCTTTTTATTAATGTTTATTTCTAGAGAAACAAACTTTTATAAAAAGAAAATTTTCTAGAACTTACATCATAATTTTTTAAAACATGAAACATTTTAAAAATGATATATTTTCTTTAAATATGTTTTGGTTTGAAACAAAATGTCTGATTTAATTTTAAGTAAAAACAAGAAAGTATAAAATTTTTTTTAAAAGGTTGATATCATTGTTTTATTACTTATAATACTTACTCATACATAATTTAAAATATATATTATTTAATAATTAATAAAATTTTATTATATTTAATACTTTATTTATTCAACCCGTGTAATACACGAGTTCACTAACACTAGGTGAATAAATAATAAACCGTATATTACACAAGTTGGATAATAATTAAGTTACTAATTTAATAGTAGAGATAAACGATAAAATTTTGATGATCGATGGTGATTGTGATGTTGACACGTTAACTTCCCAAGATATTTTTTTATTATAGTAAGAAGATTTTACATAGTTACAAAATTACCCTTATAAAACTAAAAACCCAACTACAAAGCAACCGACAGTTCATCTATCTCCGAGGCGAGGCCCTTCGGCAAAAAACACCGTGTGTTATATAATTGTTACTTACATATCAATTTATTTCCTTAACAAATCATATTGTGTTTTTTGACTTTGCCACTAACAAAACAGTATGTATTTTTGTAATTGCTCCTTTGATATGAATAAAACAGAAAAACTGAACACGAAGGGTGTATACAGTTCGTTTGAAAATTTTGAAATTACACTAAGTTGCTTGTTTGAACATGTTGGGATCACTTATTTTAGCTTAAACAAATATGCGTTTATCTGAATTTGTATGAAAATGTTGGGTACATTTAATCCAAATGGGTATATTTGTATTTTTTTTCTAATAAGGTTAAATTAGTCATAATATAATTCATTGTTAATACATTAAAGAAAATAGGTATATTTGTAATTAATTCATTTCATTAAGGGAGGGAATATATGCAATTTTATATTTAGATTGGATAAATATGTAATTTATAATATTTAAATAATTACATTAGTTACCATTTAATATTATCATTAAATTTTAACTTTCTATGCAAGACATATGACAAAGTTTGTATGAGAAGATGTCAATTTTAACTTTGAAAAGCAAATGACATATGACAAAGTTTATATGAGAAGATTACATGCGAAAAACAATCACTTTCCTTTTTTGAGAAGATTCACTTTAAGTCGATGTATATATATAGGTTTGAGAGCTTTTAGTTAGCCAAATGGTGTTTGAATCCACTACATGACGTTAACCACATGGTTTGGCTTTATTTGTTATTCAAGCATTTTTGCGAATGACAATTTTATTAATTTTACATTAAGTTCTAAACGAGTCGAGCTAGATCTAATTTGTTAGACTGCTTTTAGATGGTTAATCTCTCGGGAACAAGATTAAGAAAGAGATAAGATTTGAGACAATCATCTCACTAATTTCTTTCTTAACCAAAAGCAAAAACATTAAACCGTCCTTGACTGTTTATAGACTTGCTAGAAATAAATCACAAACACAACAAACTATTGACCACAAAGATATATAAACTAACATCAAGCCGTCCTTGGCTGTTTATAGCCTTGGGACATGACACGATGGACCAAATCTTGGCACATATCCGTTGAAATGAAAAGATCTAGTGAATCGTATTCAAAACGAGCGAAGACCACCTACCCAATTCGAGGTCATTGGAAGGGGATACAATTTCATTTCATATCAACGACAATGACGAGGAAAATGAAGAGTTTACAGATCGAGGAGGAAAAAAACAAGGTAAACTTTGACGCGATCAAGAGGTGATTAATGCAATGCAGGAAAAACATAAAAATAAAGATATGAGATTTATTTTAAAGCCGTGTGATTATTTGCACAAATTGAAAATAATTAACACTTAAAGAATGTACGGCTAAAGTAAAATAACAACCTATGTAAATTTAACATTTTCAAGAATTAGTTAGTTAAATATTATAAACATACAAAATACTATGTTATAAGTAATAAAAGATAAAAATTGAATGAAAAGACGTAGTTAAAAACATAAAATTAAAACACTTATTTTTTTTGTTATTTTATAAAACACTCGAAACCCCTTAAAATTTGAGTGTATGTGTGTGGGGTGGTGGTTTTGAACCTTCTAGAAGCGGGTTCAAAAAAGTCACCCAAAACAATCTGTGCAAAACCCTAATTTATTAAATTTTTAGCTCCGCACATATGATGTTAGAATCGTTTGGAAACTTATAAATATTTTTAAAACTGTAAAAAGTCTTATCAATCTTATATTTATAAGTGCTGTAAAAAAACTGATTGAAGTGCAATATTTATATCTTTCACATATGTATATTTAACATGTACTTTTGAAACAAAAAACGAATAAAACAATTAAAGGCAATGATATTATTGATTAGACACTCAACTCAACAAAGAATCTTCTCACGTAATTCAGATTAATTGTGTCATCACCAACTTTAAATCCACATAAAAATGCATCAAATAACTGCTTAAAACCGTCACTCCCTTCAATTAAGAATACAATTGTAGGTTTTGTAATTTTCATTTATATCTATGTTTATATGCATTTCGAATTGAACTTTTCAGTGAGTTTTATCGTTTATACACACAGCACACATATTTTTATATAATATTCTCATCAGCTATTAATTTAGGCATAAAATTACTACCGTTGCATCAACAAAGAAATGTCGAATATATAACATAAAGATGTTTATGGTCAGGAGAAGATGCATGTAAAAGATGAAACTTCATGTCCAAAGTACAGTGCAAAACTGTAGATTGCAATGAAGGCTGGACAAACAACATATCTTGTCAATCAATCATGCTAATTTTCATGCCTGAGAAAGATGACATGTTAATGATGAGTTAACTTTCTGAATTCTTGCCACTTGGGTTATAGCCTTATGGTAAGAGACAAAACTTATTTGAAATAATTTTCTGTTTAGATATGATAGAGAATCGTGTATGATTTTTTAAAGAGCATTATGCACGTGTTTGCTATTTGAAAAAAAAACCCTTTTCAATTCGTAAGTCTTGTCTGTTATTATTAACGATGTAATTAAGTTCTCAAACATCGAGGATAACCATGGTTACAAAGCCATATTCATCTTCGACTTGATCAACTAGCTAGTTATTAGTAGTTAAAACAAACAGACACAAACACTTCAATTAATTGATTACACTTCATGATGGTTTAGTTAGTATTACTAATAACTTAAAAGACAAATTTACAAGTAAATATACGAAAATACACATAAACAAAAATTCATGACAGCATGAAACATGTGTTTTTTTTATTTGTCTGATTAGGTAAAAGATTTTTGTTACACTAATAAACGGACATATATAAATCCAAACGTTTCATGCACTGTTCAATGGGTATCTATCTATATAGGGTTAGAAATTTTGCTTACACTTATAAAACGAATCTTATTCATTTGCATGAGGTCCATATAAATGAAAACATAATTAAAAAGGAGCAAAATAATAATATAAATATAAAAGAGCCTTAACAGTAAGCTGCCACACCAGAAAACCCTAATGCATTAATGAGTCATAGAGTAAAATGTTTAGTTAAATGACATTGTAGATGTTTCTTGGCATATAACATTAGCAGCAGCAACTGAACTAAACAACCTAAAGATTAACAGATGTATAATAAAGACAACAAATCAAATATATATACACACATAATATGTTCCTAGGTACAAATATTTATGTTGATCAATAATTCAAAATTACATTTAAAAGAAATAACATATATAAGGGTTATTTTTTTATTAAGTGGTTAAAACATTTAGTTTACGATGAAGATTAGTATAAATTTATGAGTAGATTTATAAAATGTGAATGTGAATCAGCCATTCTAAAAATATGTATCTTAATCAAAGTTATCGTTTACAATAATAGTTTATTACGAGAACAAATGAGAACTAATCAGAATCAATCATATACATGTATTCTCTTAATTTTTTTTAATGCCCAGTGAAAACATACTATTACTTAAACAAATCATAATTTTTATCCAACAAATCACTAAAATCCTTATAAGTTGTGACTTCAATATTTCAACTGTAGAACCTTTCAAAAAGATATCAAACAGATTTTGGCATTAGTTTTTGTGGCTCGATGCATTCATCAAGATAAAAAGTCAACCTTTAGGTTATATAAATATACATACATATATAGAGAGATAGAGAAAGATACTGTGTGCGCAGTGTGTAATCAGTAATACTTTTCTTGCATGGCTGGAGGGCTCAAAGATATAGAATAAAAGAACTAAAAAATATAAGCAGTGAGTCCAGCTTTAAGGCACAAATGAAGGAAAAGAAGAGAATGTTGTAGCTAATTCGAACTACGAGACACACAAAGGAAAATATAATATTAATAAACCAAATTATTATTTTATTAGAAAACAAACAAACAAACAAAATACCAAAAGAATATTATGTACAGAACTCTTAGGCATTGTCTGCTACTTTAATGCCCATTACCCTATCCTAATTAAGAAGTTTTGTGACAAGATATCACATGAATGATTTATAAGACAATTCAATATCTGAATTTATAAAATATTTGAATTAATACATTACTAACATTGTAAACGGTATTTTTATTTATATTAAGTAAACTGATGCAAACTAGTTAATGTAAATGGTCATGTAAGTAATATATAGATCTCTATATGACCTTTTGTGTTTTCTTTAAATAATTTTTAAAGAAAACACAAAAGATCATAAGTTAAACACCTATATCTGCAACATACGATATTTGAATCCTCAACTTTTCATATAGAGGTGATGTATTGTACCATCAAAATGTAGTCTTAAGGACATATGACCGTTGGTTTGAAAGGGTCTTAAGAACTAAGAGTTCTCATGGTAAAAAAAAGTTTAGGACAAGAGTGTAACATAGGACCTTGAAATCCAACTTTGCATTCAAATTATGTACCTGAAGGCTGAAATATAATAAGAACCTTTATGTTTCAAGTTAAATGCAACGTGACACAAATAGCCCTAAGACAACACGATATAGCGAGTCCAATTTGTGTGTATAAATATAATAGGTATGTGATCAAGTGGCAAAACGTTAATCTCTTGAAATTTGATGGAAAAATTGCGTACTCGTCATGTAATCATTGCCACCAAGAGATGTGTATAAAGAATGCCCTATCGTGGAACCATCGGGGGAGATCGTGCTGGGATTTAACTGTGGGATACCAGCACTGCCACCAGACGAGGTGTGATCACCACCCATGTATTGACCTTCGGGCCCTTGATCATAAAGGATCCCTCTAAACAAATGCCCACCAATGTTCACCGCGGCTTGATACGCGAATTGGTCGTCGGGTTCATCGATTGCTCTAACCTTTATGCATCTGAAGTCCGCAGATGTTGTTACTTCTGATGGGAAGTTACCTTCCTCTAACACTGGTTTCACAACACAAACAGTCATTAATATTATTATACTTCTTTGTAACTCTGTCTAGATATACATGAGTGAAATAAACATATAACAAACCTATAACTCTAGCATACCTAATAAACATAATGAAATGGTTTTGTACATTTTTATGTGTCCTACAAATAATATACTATAGTCTATACCACTCTAGCAATTACTTAAATATAAATATTATTTTTTTCCTCCTACTCTTCCTAAATCCTATAAATAGGTTTCTTTTTATACATGCGATAATTTTACTAAATAAGTTTGTATATATGCTAATATCTTTTTTTTTTCTATCAGCAAATGAAATTATGAAATACAATCATTAGTAAACACATAATCGAAAACATAATTTAAAGAACTATATTAAGGGGTTTCATATGCATCCTATATAGCATACCAATAGGGTTTCATATGCATCCTATACCACAATCATATCAATAAAAAAGGAAAGAAAATCTAGAAAACATACAACTTTAGCAATTATTTTAATACAAATTTACCTTTCCATTAACATTAACAATTAGGGTATAGTGATTAAATATCCTAAATGATATTCTATGTATGCATCTTTAATATTCTCTTATTAAAAAATATGTTTTGCAGGACTAAAAATATAATGCACCCACAAGAACAAAGATAATATATGTAGGTTTTCCAAAGGAATCACTTAGGGTTCTTCACTACACACAATTTTTTAAAACCGCAATCATTTGAAAACCAAAAATCCTTAATTAAATTAATAATTAACATTATATATCTTGACTAAAGATTAATCAATGTACCTGATGAACTGTAGGTTGCAGCAATTGATTTATCCAAATAATTAGGGTTTTCAGCATCATGAACAACTGATCTTATTCTTCTGGTGTAAGGTTGATCAACACCACGGCGGTGGTGATCGTCTTCTCCGGCGGAGATCCACCGCTGCCTCTCTCGCCGTCGGGCCGCCGGAACCCACGTGCTTCTCACGTGCGTTTGACACTCAAACCCTCTGCTCTTACAACAAGTTCTACACCTCATATGACTGCAATCTTTCTTAGCCTGATTCCCACAGTCTTGACAACTAACACCACCACCAGTAACACCACCAGTAGCACCACCATGGTCCACCATCACACAACCAACAGATCCCCATGTGGAATGTTCATCTGCAAAATCAATCAATCTACCATCATCACTCATTGAACCACCTGTTAACAAACTATGGGCTTGAGGTTGTTGCTGATCACGAAGATCAAGCTCTGTGGCGGTGGTGGTGCGGTGGTGATGGGTGGCTCCGGTTGTACCGTACAACACCCAGCTGCCGGAGTCCGTAGGGTAGTTGGAATATGAAGTGGGATATGTGTTGGTGTTAGTGATGAGATCTTGTTGGGTATGGTGAGTTGCAGATGATAAAGAGAAGAAAGACATAGCTTCTGCAACAACACTCAAGTTGTGACTCACAATAATAATCCATAATAAAAGAATCCTTTTTCTAACCCTAATTCTATATATCTTGATTCTTATTTATTAAAAAATAAAAATTTCAAAAAACCAGATGTATAATTAATAAGTTACATACATCACTTGCACTGTGAATTACCGTTTACACTAAGTAAATTGTAGTTTGTTACTGTAAACAGTAAACGACTGTTTACGGTGTGTGCGATGTAAGTATGAATTTAGAACCGTTGGTTTTTATCTTGTGGGTAAGAGTGACATTTTTAAAAAAGATTGAAGCTTTATGACTCTAGTGTATGATGGGTTGTACGTGAGGTTTAAAGATGCTAAAAATTACAGGTCTGCCACGCCGCCATAGCCATTAAAATTATTTCTCTGTGCTTCTGCTGCTACTGTGCTTATGCTTCTGCTTCTGCTTCGATCTTTAATTCTTTAATTGTTAGGTGCTGCTTGTTTTGGGGATTTCATCACACACACACACACAAACAAGATTTTTCTCTCACGTCTATATATATATATATATATATATATACATACAGTGGGAGAAAGATGAAAACAATGAAGGAAGTGAATTACATAAAGGTTCTTCAAACTGGTAGTTGGATTTCAGGAATCAAGATTAACCATTTAGTCAACTATGGTATAAGAATGAGGGAGCATATTTTTTCTTTTTCTTTCATTTATTTGTACTTAAATAGTTAAGTGTACATTTTGTACATGTTTTTGGTTAATCTTGATTTATTCGTACTTAAATAGTTAAGTGTACATTTTGTACATTTTTCTTTTTCTTTTATTTATTTGTACTTAAATAGTTAAGTGTACATTTTGTACATGTTTTTGGTGATTATTTTTAATTTGACGTTTATTCGGGGTAATATGACAAGTGAATTGCCGATGCGGAAATACGTACTAGGGTTGTTTAAAAAACTTGTGGTTTGGGGCTCGCTAGGAATTTGTTTAGTTCGTAAACGAGCTGAGCTGGTTGATCTCTATTTATAAACGAGTTAAGCCCGAGCCAAGATCAACTCGGTTTGTGTCTCGCTCGTTGGATCATTACAATTGAAGGCTACTTATATTTTTGTAGATTATAAACCACATTTATTTCATATTATTTAAATAGATAATAGAAATATAGTTAATATGATATTTTCTAAACAAAACGAAGTATAAAAATGTAAAGCATGATCATAGTTTATAAAATACAATCTCGTGTTAAATTATATTTTTGTTTATATATATTAGAATGTGTAAACTGATTAACACATTATTTTCTTAAATAAAAACAAATTGACTCGTGAGCTGGCTCGATTCATATATAAATGAGTCAAGCCCGAACTTATATTTTTAGCCCGTTAATCAAATTTCATACCTTGATTGCCTACTAATGATTGGGAGAAGATTAAACACTTCAAACCATAGAGTTTTGCCTAAAAACACAAATATGACGAAAAACTCTTGAAAATTAAAGCCAAAAATTGATTTTGTTAGAAACGCTAGAAAACATTGATTCGTACCTTCAAATTAATGATTTAGCGAAAAACAATGTTAAAATAGATAATAAAAAAACCAAGAGCAAGGAGGTTTTTATTGGAGTGGAAAAAGAGATATCAAAAAGACCATTGATAATCTTTTATTAGATCTGGGATCGATATTGACGACATGTTTTCAACATTAGGTTTTGAAAAATCTTATACAGGACAATTAAATATAATTAAAATTGATCATAATTTATACCGATATCATGTCATCTGCATAGGTTAGGTTATATATATGGTGTTTTCTTTTTCATCTTTTAGTAGTATAAAACAAAAAAAATTATATTTATTTATATCAATGACATGTTGCCGGACAGATTTTGAGTATGATGCCCTTATTTACCTCCAACCTGCCACCTTTGAAGTAGCAGCATGTATAGGGTCTCACCAGTCAAAATTCTGGGAATGCTATAGCAACGACATGTGGTCATCATTGACTGATTAGTATCGGCACTTCATGTCGTCGCTATAGACATTATCCTTTTTAGGTCAAATTATTTATGTTACATATACCCCCTTGTAACAAATGTGTAGCAAATTGAACAGATTGAGTCGGTAGTTTTTTTAAGGGGAAATTACATATATCCTTTTATAAACTTCATCAATTACATATATATTTAACTTAAAATTTTAGTTATATATACCCCTTGTAAAACTTAGTTAATTACATATATACCCAACTTAGAAATTAAGATTTAAATTACATATATCCCCTTCTAAAACTTTGATAATTACATATTTACTTAAACTAAAATTTTAATTACATATATCTGCTTTATTAAACATAATTATTACATATTTATCCATATGATTATTTTTTATTAAAAATAGCTTGTATAATTAGTATTTACTCTTACTTTTATTAAACTAAAAAGGTATGTATTTACTTTTTACTAGTTTTTCGAGTTTTGATTATTTACTAATATTTTCATACTATCGTTTTTAATGTTCTTTTTGTTTTTTACCTTTTGATGCTAAAATTTTCATGTTTAAGTATGAAAAACTTGAATTCACATTATGCAACATGATCCGAACACATATTTTATTGTTACATAATGATACTGGAAGTGTCTTGTATGGATACCAAAAAAATTAGAATGAAAAGGTATAAAAAACAAATAAAAACATACAAAATGTTAGTATAAAAATATTATTAAATAATCAAAACTCGAAATAGAAGTAAGAAGAAAAAACATAATTTTATTAGTTTAATAAAAAATAAGAGTAAAATACTAATTATATAAGTTATTTTTAATAAAAATAATAAAATTGATAAATATGTATTATTGTGTTTAATAAAGCGGATATACATAATTAAACTTTTAGTTTGAGTATATATGTAATTAACTAAGTTTTAGAAAGGGATATATGTAATTAAAATTTTAATTTGGGTATATATGTAATCAATAAAATTTTTATCATTAAAAAGAAAGAAAGAAATTATGTAATTCTCTTTTATTAAATGCAAAACCTCCCGCCATCCTCATAAACCATTAGACCAATAATTCATGTATTTCAGTATTATATGTCAAATTGTTGACAATGGAGATATTTTTATCATTAGTTTCATAATTTTTTTAAAAAGAAAGAAAGAAATTAAAGCTATGTATATCAATGATTTTTAGTTTAAGTGATTAATGTGAGACACTCCAAGATTTAATTAAAATATGAGAAGTTAATGTGTTTAACTCCCACTTGTGCGGTTGTGCTAAATAAAGGGAGATTCTGGTTTGTTTACGGGCTTTTCTCACCCAATGTGAGTTTTCTTTTGGATTTTCTCTTGATGGTGGTATCAGGTTCGGGACTGATAGAGGTGGACTGATGTTCCCCAAGACGTGTTAGCCTAGTGTTTTAAAATTTATACTTGAGTAACATAGATGATTAGATCAACCAGTGTCTCTTACTAATCCTGTACCGTTAGAAAAACTAAAGCTATACATCGATTAAATTGTCAATTGAGTCACTA